>CM069910.1:134851741-135369241 GCA_036172215.1 Camellia granthamiana
TTGCCTCCGGTATGTATTACTGCACTTTGCATCTTGTACAGTCATTTTATTTCATTTCTCTTGATATTCCGCAGAATACTGATGATTCTAACACTTTTGCAGGCTTCCGCTGAGTACACTCACCAGTCTCTGGAGTTGACTGCCTCCGTGATGGGGATGCTACAGCGGAGTCTCAACTTGCTGGCTGTTTACAGTATCCCAATAAGCTCTTCCAACCACAATCCCAAACTCTACATAATCTGATGCATCGCACTGTCCACACAGCACTTGTTGCACGGCCCTCGTGGCATTGATACACTGTAACCCATAGACTGCTCACAGCATTACTCATAACATTCATATACTGCACTCAATTACTGCATTCTGTACTAGTACACTGCTCACAGCATTCATACACTATACTCATACACTACATTCTGTACTGATACACTGTTCATCGCATTCATACACTGTACTCATACCCTGTACCCATACACTGTACTCAGTATTCATACTCTATACTCATACCCTGTACCCGTACACTGTACTCGGTATTCATACTCTGCTTTGCATAGCATTGCTGATGTATTTACCATTTGTCTTTTCAGGCCCCATTCCAGATATCGGCCGCGGGAGGCGCTCCAGCTGGACCATCTGTTCCTGCTCGAGAAGGAGGGGGAGCCAAGCCGGGGATGACATTCCACAGGCAAGGCAGACATGGGCGCACCCAAGCTGAGAGTAGTTCTCGAGAGCCCTCCCCTGATGATTCTGACGAGGAGGCGGAGTCGTCCCAGGGCGAGGCCAGAGATGACTCAGATTCGGACTCCGGAGATGGTGGTGGTGATCCTGGGCCCTCGTCCAGGAAGAGGACCAGGACCGGCTCCCATGCCTGAGGCCATTTGATGCTGATCTAGACACCTTGCTGCTTTTCCTTTTTGCTTGCCTTGTTCAGACACTTTATTTCTTTTCTCCTTTTTGTTTTATTTTCCTTTTTTTTGCTTGTAACTTGAGCACCTTGTACTGTCGCAAGCAGGTTTTGTTTTCTTCAAAACTTTGTACTTGAAAAGATGATGGAATGAAACAAGCTTTTGTTAAAAAAAGTGTTACATTTGTACATTCTATGCATCGCATCACATTATACAACAACGCAAATGAGATTGACCTTTTGTCTGAAAATTAAGCATTTGTATAGTAATAACCGTGTAGCGAACCGGCTAATGACAAAACAACTCATACAACATACTGCTTATCCTGAACATATAGCTTATAACACAACGCTCGGTTTATTCGGCACACAGCACATACACATAGCTCATACAACGCACTGCTCATTCTAAACATGCAGCCCATAACACAATGCTTGGTTTATTCAGCACATAGCGCACTTCGAACCAACAGTTCAATTTGAACAGACGGGATGCAAAGTTGGAATTGGCGGAAGTTGAAACACCCTCAGTCGCAATCCGGAGCCCATATGTTCACTACTTTCGCGTGACCTGGGTTGAACCCTGCAGTTTTTGAAAGAACAAATTCTATTTTACACAAATATGGAGAATGGCACAGCACTCTAAGCACAAAACGATTTATTTTTGAAATTGTAATGAGAAAAGGGTTCCCAACCGGGTATTGAGCCTACAGCTGACCACAGTCAAAATGACTCAACAAAGACTAACAAAAGGTAAACAACCTAGACACATCGAGAAACACTCGAAACAACTCAAGACAAGAATCGAGACAAACGAAACAAAAGACACGACACACAGACGTGTTACAAAGGGAAGAGACCTCCTGGTCATGAGGAGCCAGTTTCTTCGGGTATTGTTTCCCACCCTTTCTCATTTGTGATTCTCACATCACTCTGGCACTCATCTCTATTTTTCTGTAAAAGCCCTTTTCTCACTTTTTCTCTCATCGCACATCTCTCTATTTTTCAATCTCTCATTTTTCAATCCCTCCCCTGGGTGGTTGATGGATGAATGGGAAATAGTGGGTTCAGAGCTTTCAGCCCTTTGTTGTTAACCTCAATCGTGCCCTTTCTGGCAAATATGGTGTCCTTTTTGGCAAGAACGTTGATAATGGGGAAAAGATAGAACACCTGACTTAACTGTGCCCCTAGTTCATCATTTTGACCATTTTTTGGTTTTCTACTAAAACAATTTTAATCAATATAAAAGTTTGATTAACATGCTTGTTCAACTTTTCTAATTCAAAATCGTGCAAGTTAGGCTATGAGCACTGAAAATTTTCCTTTTTTGGGTCCAAGAAATGGTCCGATTTTGGAAAAATGGAATAATTTTCGAGAAAACTAGTCTACCTCAATAAAAATTCTCAAAAACTATTTTTGCAAACGTCAACTGCTCAACGAGCACGGAACCTACCCTTGACATGCACAACCTCGGATCCACAACAATGGAAAACTGCCCCTTATCTGAAGAACACTGCATGGCAACGGAAAGTTGCCCCTTGTTTGAATGGCGACTCGTGGCAACAGAAAGTTGTCCCTTGTCTGAATAGCGTCGCAACATACTGTAAACAGTCCTCAAAGTGACGGTTACAACCGAACTCTCGGATACAGAGAAGGCAAAGACAATCGAAACCATTACCTGGACATACTCAATTTGGAAGTGTTTGTGGCTGGACTTCAGAATGAAGTTTCCTACGTATCCCAAACATGGGAATCAAGGCTTACGTAGTTCCAGTTAAGGTACACTCGGGTATTTAACCTCTCCTTTTGCGCTCTAACTTTTGCCAAGGCCACCCTTCCGGGTTTTCAACCTTGCGAGCTTTGTTTTTCTTTTCTTTTCATTCTTTTCATTTCTTTTTATCTCTTTTTTCATTCTTTTTTTGTCTTTTCTTTTTATCTTTTTCTTTTTTCTTTTTTTATTTCTTTCTCTAACTTTTGCCTGGGCCGCCCTTCCGGGTTTTCGGCCCAGTGAGCCTCTCAAGGGTAAAAGTGTATCTTTGTCCATGCCAAATGGTTTTAGGGTCTCGAAGCCATCCAAATCCAGGAGAATGGCTGTTGTCTGGTGATGATGTAGAAGTCCATCCAATGGGGGCTGACTTTGCCCCTAGTGTTGTGGATAGGAACTCGGTTGTTCTTTAACAAAACTTTCTTCTTTCTTCCCTTTTGGGATTTGGCATTCTTGCCAGTCTTCATTGATTTGCGGAATGGTCCATCTTTGGCTCTTCGAGCGCAACGGACATTTTTGCCCCTAGTTCCAGGGGTATTTCTGATCTAGCTTTGCAAGCTTCTTTTGACGACGTCTGACCTTCTTGATCTAACTTCCCTGCCCCTATTTCAAGGGTTGCTTTGAATCTAGCCACACAGGCCTCACATTGTGGTTGACCATTGAACATTCAGAGTTCAAGTTCAAGGTTTTGAAAGCCAGGGGTCAAGTCTCGAGGCTGAGAGCGATCCTAGGCTGCACAATCTCAAGAGCGATTCCACACAAGTCTTCACAAGATCGCGCAAAACATTTTTTGAAATCTTTTAAGAAAGCGACTAATCGCTCGCGCTGAAGACAATGCGGAACCAATCTGGATCAAGCCAGGATCCTTCTCAATACTCACACTAACAAGCATGATCTCAATTACTAAGGGCTTAACATGGCTCTCTTTCTCTCAATTGATCAAATTTTACAAAACCCGAGGAATTCCTTCCTCTTCGTTTTCATCACAATGTTCAAAAAGGTTTTGAAAAACTTGGGTCGATGCAATGACTTAAAATGCACAGAAGAGTGTAGACACCCCATTTTTGACCGTCCTCAAGACTTGGACGTCACCGTTTGAACACTCGGTGATCATCCATGTTCGCTTTCGTCTTGAGTTCTCGGAGGTTTCGGTCGCGCGCCTTGCCTCAAGACCTCTTGACTTGTTTGCTTTGTGCTTGGTTATGCACCAAACACTTGTGTTTTTGCTTCTGAGGACAGGGAATGGCTTGTTGGCCATCCCCACAGCTCACCGGCCTTGGCTTGAGGCCACCGGCCATGCTTTCTTGCTACCGGCCATTGATTTGGTCAATCGGCCATATCTTCTGGCCAAGACCTTTTCTTTGCCTTTTTCAGGCATTGTGCATGCCAATTGTGCCAACTGGTGAGCACAAATCCTGCCCTCCATACACGTGTATGGAGGGATTTCATCCTTTACTTAGCTTCTCTTGGAAGCTTTGGATTGCATCTCCTATAAGAGGAGGGCCTCCCCTCCCTTTCCAGAGGTTGAACAATCTGATATATAGCTTATATATCCCTCTCTCTCTCTATCTCCTTCTCTCTCTATATTTGTGTGTGTAATAGTGTTCTAAAGGGTGTTTTGTTCTTAGTTTTGCACTAAGGCACCTAGTGTTACACTATACTTCGGTTGTGGAGGTGCTAAGGGGTTGATCTCAGAGTTTTTGAGTTGGTTTTGGTCAAAAGAAGGTGCTGGAGTTGATGTTCTTGAAGTGTTCTTCAAGGGTGAGAACTACCTTCTTTATTTCCCTTTCTTGCACTAGCTTTTAGCCTATCTTGCATGCTATTTTGAGCTTAGTGTATAACTGATAAAAGTTCTATATTTTCATGCTTAAGATGTTTGTTTAAGGTTGCTTTTGGGTTGGGGGTTGTTTACACCCTCCTAGGCCTTGTTTGGCCTCTTTTTGTGCCTTTCTCTTTGGGCTTTGGAACCCCCTTATTTCGACCTTCTCACCACTGAAATCCAAAGGATTTTCAGTGGTAGAGAAGTGGTTTTGAAGTCATGTATAAGGGAGGGATACCCTTCTCCCTTTGAGGCTCATTTGCTTGCATTTAGGGCTCATAAAGGTAGCAAGTTTACTTAGCTTTATTTGGCTTCATTTTGGTGGGTATTTGGTGTTAGTTTATCATATTATACCTCTATTTTTGGTCGGATTGATAGCCTATTGCATGCATCATGCACTTGCTTTGTAATCCCCTCTATTTGTCATAATATGTATCATGCATTTAGACCATCGTGCATGCATGTTTTAGCTTGACTTCATGAAGCTTTTAGCTATGTTGTGACATGCTTAAGTTCTATCTTTGGTCTTTTGGGTTATGCTTGCCATGCTTTGTATAGCCACTTTGCATTTGAGCTTGCTAGGTTCGGGTGTGTGAGTCATGAGCATGCTTCATTTGGGCTATTTCAGTGATTTGGGATCACTTATCATGCTATTTCAGTCCATGTTTCATGCTTGTATACTTGCATTTGCCATCCATTCAATGCTTTGGGGAGGTGTTATCTCATGCTCCATGTTTGGACCATTGCATGTCCCTCCATGATTAGGTCCATGGGAGACCTTCTCATTGGGTTTTGGGGCTTATTTTGATGTGTTTTAACTCTGACTTTATTGGTCTAAGTCATGCCATGTTCGATTGTTAGAGGTGTAGTGCATTTGCCCTTTTGGCCTTGTATACGTTTTGTTTTGTGCTCAACTTTCTAGCGTGTTTTGGCCTCATTCCATATGTGTTTTGGCTTCATTTTGGTCTGCCTCGGGACTGTTTTGGGTCACCTTGCCCCTTTGGGGCTTGGTTGACATAGTCATGGTTCAAGTCCCTTAGCTAGCTTTGAACTTTAACTCCATTAGCATGCCTTGCTTGTGTTATGTGTGTGATTTGGCATCACTTTTGGCATCATTTCAGAGCTTATTACATCGCCACATTCTCATGTTTACCATGTCTTGCTCACGCTTGAGGATGGTGCTTTGTTGCCTAGCTTATGGGTCTTTACATGCACGCATGAGTTTTGCCCTTTTGGTGCCATGATGTTGGTACTATGGCCATTGTTTTGGCATGGCCGAGATCCACCCATTTCAGTTTAGGCCCATTGAGCATGTTTGCTTTCATGATATTTGCATACTTGCATTGTACCATGTTTGCATGCTTGGTATATTGCATGATATTTAGCTAATTGCAATACACAATATTGTTGCATACTTGGTGTGCCCATGCTATATTAGTTTAACTTGCATGCTTAGGTTGCATTGCATCCGTCATACTTGCTACCTTAGTCTTATGTGCATACTCGAGTCTCATTGCATTTGGCATGCTTACATTGCATTACCTTGTATTGCATTTACATATCACATTGTATTTAGCATACATGCATTACATGGTGTTTGGTTTGGGGTGTCAAACCAAACGTGAGGAATGAGGGACGTTCATACTTAAAGTGACGAAACGTGCCTCAATCTTCGGTCGCCGTCACTCTTGATCCAACATGATAGAGTGCGTGGCATCCATTTGTTTTGTGCATCCATTTTACATTGATATGCACACTTGGCTCCTTTGGCCACCATGCATTGAAATGCGTGATTGGTGGCCCAAGGGTCGAGAACCAAACCCCCCCTTGAGTTCATAGCATGATAGGGAGGGTGGTCGTGCATACATTGTCTTGTAAATTCCTTGCCATGCACTGTCTATCCTCTGCTGCAGCAAAAACAGAGTTCTGCAGGAACAGATGGCCGGTTGGCCCTCTTCAGTGCTGGCCGGCTACCAGAGTCCAGCCGATGGCCCCACTTTTGGTCGGTGACCACTTCCCAATGGCCGGTGGTCCTATCTTTTGGCCGGTGACATCCCACAATGCTCAAGGAGTAATTCAGAGGCATCTCAAGGATTTTCACAGTTCTCAGAGGTGCAGAACAGTGCAAATAGAGGCAACATGTGGCATGGCAACGGGTTTCCGAGCGAGGCGAATCAAGCATGCATGCATTTGACCCTCTTCCCGAGGCAGCTTTACTGCTTTAGTAGCTTAATTAATTTGTTAATTAATTAAGGTTTTGTAATATTTAATTAGCTAGAGTAGTTAATTATTTATTTGGTTTTGTATTATTCTTTTGGCCCCTCCGAGAGAGGGTGAATTTTGTAATAAGCGTGCATGTGTGTGATACATGTCTTCCAACCCCATGTCTTTCTCCCTTTTACTTACATGCTTTCAATGGTTAGTCTTAGGGCACATTTCAATTAGCATACTTATGATAGCATGTTTGCATACATTCATTCGTATTGCACGTACCGGGCTCGGCGCATCATACTAATTGCATTGTATTTCAATTCCTGCTTGAATACATGTATCAAGTTGCATTTCACATGACATTTTAGAATAGCCGAGCCTATCTTAGTTGCATTTTGTATGTGTTGCATTAGCCATTGCTAACATGAACTAGGATCATGCATTTGATTACTAACTAGTTTCCTATTTTGGCTCGAAGTACTAGGTAAGCATTTATGCTTTAACATCTTGCATGTGTGTGAGTGCTAACATGACAGCATGCTTGCCATGAGGCTAATTGCTTATGTGATATAACTGCCTGAATGCCTGTGGGTGAAGGTTGGGTTATTTGAATTGGAACAATTCACCAATTGAGAGTTTTAAGCCCACTTAAGAGTGGCAAAATCATGTTTTCTAAGCCCACCCGAGGATGGCAAAATCCACGTCTTAGCCTACTTGTGAGTAGCACCTTCAAACCGTTTTTCAAAACGAACATGAGATGTTTTGTTCCAATTCAGGCGACCCAGTCTATACTTGTATGCCGTGTGCATCACATAGTAATTTTAGGCTAATAACCAGAATAAGAGCACATAATGTTTTCAAAACTCGATATCATGGTTAGTAGAGGCCGATCTTTGATCGGGCGAGCGGGGCTGCTCATAGCTGACATTCCCCAATCGTACCCAAGTTCCAGAGCCAAGGCAACTTTGGTGATGACAGACACGTGGCCTTAGGCACGAGTCAGGGTTTCCTAAATTTTTCCAAAAACAAAATATTTAGGTGGCGACTTTGTATCTGGCAAAGCAGTCCATGTTTGGCACTTCTTTCTAAAAATCTATTTTTCAAAATGATTTGCCGGATTTGGACTCTCTGATGATTCATCGGTCTTGCATTGCACTCTGCGAGATTAGATACAGGACCGTGACATTTGAGTCCGAATTGTAGTGAGCCCAAATGAACAAAACGGGATCCCCTTCCGAGACGTCTACAAAGAGCAGGTGAAATGCGCTGCCGTTTCATTCTAAACTTGCTGGCATAACAGGCTCAAAGTAGCAATAAGCACAAAAACATGACAGCCACAGCTGTTTCGTTCAGATTTCCTGGTTGCAACTGGCTCCACAGCAGAGACAAACTCAAAAGAAAGCAAAAGGACAAGCACAAAACAAAATAGTGACATCCGAGGTAACATGCCCGGAATCACTCAACTCTTGTACAACAAGACTGACTCGATACAATAAGACAGACCCCAAACAAAAAGATTGACTCAAAACAAAGAGACAGACTCAAAACAACACAAAACTGACTCAACACCCAAGTCAGAAACTACAAAAAAAATCAGCATTCGCAAATGCTCTAGACAGTGCGTGCCACACGCCACATCTGAAGCAAACTGAGCACCGCCCACAGGTGGTCCGACCCCTGATCACATACTTGAATTATCTTCGAAGTCCAACAACTCAGTGGTAACAAACTTTGCTGAGCTTGGCGGGAGGATGACCTCATTGTCGATCAAGTCTTGCACTTCGTGGCGAAGACGAAAGCAATTGTCGGTGGTGTGACCAGCTTGTTGATGGTACGCACAATACTGGGTAGCATCATGTGAGAGAGGGAGATTGCTCGGGAGAGGTCGAGGCTCGAGGGGTTTGAGATGACCCTTCTCAGTGAGGATTCGAAGAGCCTTGGACAAAGGCATGTAGAGGGCATAAAAGACCCTGCGCTCTCGAGGCAGATACTTAGAAGTCTGTGGACCTTTGCTGGACGCACTAGCAAAAGGATCAGCAGGTGCTGCCTTGGCTCTCTGATCTTTTCCAGGTGCAGGGTTAGGATTGGAAGGAACTGTTCTGGCACCACGGTCCCTATCCTGATTTTCCCTTTGGCTTGAACTGCTCTCAGTCTAAGCGGGGAAAATATCATCCACAGTCTTAGCCACAGCTGCGAGTACTTGCTGCTTATTCAACCCTCCGGCTTTCATATCCTCAACAGCTTGCTGGAGTTGTGCATAGGGATCTGCATCCACTTTCATCTTGTTCTTTCCACTAGCCTTAGCTTGGTGGGTGGTTTGGGTTGCTGCTTCAGTACGAAGCCCCGTTGTCGCTGGCATATCATTGCCGGAGTTTGAGATAGCTTCAGGTTGGCTGAGCTCAATTACAATTCGCCCTAGTAGCGGGGGCTCCTGTGGCGCGAAGTTCCCGGCATACGATGCAGTTGGTGGTGGGGCCGACATTCCGTAGACTAGATCAGCCACAGATCTTTGAAGGTTGCCAATCATTCCCATTAACTCAAATGTGGTAGGTTCACGAGCTTGAAACAACTGGGATTCCCAGATTGAGTGCGTGGCAAGCGACCTAGACGGATGTGGTATTTCAACATTGGTCTCATCCTATAAGAGGATTCCTTGGTCCAATGCGGCTGCCATAACCACAATTTCCTCTGAATTTTGTGCCATCATAAGTCCACTGAACTGAACGAAGATGATGTAACTGGTGACTGACGGATCAGATGAATCGGTAAGCCTTGACTGGTCTTGCCTCAACAAAGGAGAATACTGACTATTCTATATTGAATCTCTGAAACTCCCCCCCTGAAAGAGAAAACAGGCAGCATCTCAGCCTAAATTTCATCAGAACTGATATAGGCATAGCTAAATAACTGTACTCTACTACTGATCACTGTTCCCCAAAATCACTGCTCAAAAACTAAATCTGATACCCACGGATATAACTGATTCTCGAAATACAGATACTGATGCCCGCAGGCCTGATACCCAAACTTGCAAACTGATATATGCATTCCTATAGAGGCACAACTCTAAAAGCACATAACAAGCAAATGAGAGCCAAAAAACACCCCTATGTTGGGGTAGGGTTTCCCTGTCCTATTTTGTCAGGAGCTAGGGTTTCACTACGCACGCAGCGGTTTCAAACAACCTATAATCGGGTGAGCAACCTATCCTAGTTTGGAATAGTCACTACGGATTCCGATATGCACTAGGTCGAACGGTCACAAGGGTGCCCCGGTAAAAACCGGGGTTTGTGTTCCCATCGTGGCAGAGCCCGTAATCGGTCAGCCTTATGGCACGCTTCTCAAAGCGAGCCTCTGGCAAACCGTTCAGGAATTGCAGAAGGCAAACACGGTGTCCTAGGCGCACCAATGCAAATGCAATGCAAAGAAACACATAAGTGTAATCAAAACAAGATATCATGAGTTCGAGTCAAGTTCTCTAACTCTCTAGCAGAGTCGCCAGAAACTGTAGACGTCCCCGAACGTCCCGGGAGAGAATCCCGTTTCGTTTGTTTGGGGCTTACTACAGTTCGGACTCAAATGTCATGGTCCTGTATCTAATCTCGCAGAGTGCAATGCAAGACCGATGAATCATCAAAGAGTCCAAATCCGGCAAATCGTTTTGAAAAACTGATTTTTAGAAAAAAAGTGCCAAACATAGACTGCTTTGCCAGATACAGGGTCGCCACCTAAATATTTTATTTTGGGGGAATTTAGGAAACCCTGACTCGTGCCTAAGGCCACGTGTCCGTCATCACCAAAGTTGCCTCGGCTCGGGAACTTGGGTACGATTGGGAAAGGTCATCTATGAGCACCCCCACTTGCCCGATTCGAAGATCGGCCTCTACTAACCATGATATCGAGTTTTGTAAACATTATGTGCTCTTATTCCAATTATTAGCCTAGGATTACTATGTAATGCGCACAACAAACAAGTATAGACTAGATCGCCTAATTCGGAACAAAGCATTGCATATCTGTTTGTTTGGAAATGTTTTGAAGTTTGCTACTCGCAAGTAGGCTAAAACACGGATTTCAATGAATTGTTTCAATTCAAGTAACCCAACCTTCACCCACAGGCATTCAGGCAGTTATAACACATAAGCAATTAGCCTCATGGTAAGCATGCTATCATGGCAGTCACTCACACGCATGCAAGATGCTAAAGCATAAAACACTCACTGTGTACTCCGAGCCAAAACAAGAAACTAGTTAGAAATCATGCATGATCCTAGTTCATGTTAAGATGGCTAATGCAACACATTCGGAATGCAGCTAGAATAGGCTCGGCTAATCTAAGAATGGCATGTGAAATACGACAACTCGATACACGTATTCAAGTTGGAATTGAAATACTATGCAATTAGCATGATGCGCCGAGCCCGGTGCATGCAAGACAAATGAATGAATGTAAACATGCGAAGCATAAGGATGCTAATTGAAACATGCCCGAAAACTAACCATCACAAGCTGGTAAGTAAAAGGGAGAAGGAAGTGGAGGTTGGAAGGCATGCATCGCACACACGCACGCTTGTTACACAATTGCGCCTTCTGGAGAAAGGGGTCGAAAGAATAATACAAATCGAATAAATAATCAACCATCCTAGCTAATTAGATATTACAAAACCACTTAACTAATTAAGAAATTAATTAAGCTATGAAAGCGGCAAAAACAGCCTCGGGAAGAGGGATGCATGCACGCTTGTACGGCTTCGCTCGGAAACCCATCACCATACTCATGCTGCCTCTGTTTACACTGCCCTGTACTTCTGAAAACTTCACAAGTCCCAAGGAAGCTCCAAAATCACTCCCTGAGCATTGTGGTATGTCACCGACCAAGAGATGAGGCCACCTGCCATGGAAATATAGTCACCGACCAAAAGTGGGGCCATTGGCCAACAATACATAGCCGGCCGGCACTGAAGATGGCCGACCGGCCATATCTTCCTGCAGAATCCTGTTTTGCTGCAGCAGAGGGCAGACAAGGCATGGCAATGCATTTTCAAAGCAATGTTTGCACAACCACCCTCCTTATCATGTTTGAGACTCAAAGGAGGATGGTTCTCGACCCTCGGGCCATCAATCACGCATTCCAATGCATGATGACCCAAGGTGCCAAATGTGCATTTTGATGTCAAATGAAATGCACACAAATACCTAGGAGAGCCCCAACCTCTATCATGACTTATCAAGAGGCAAGTGATGCAAACATGCACAATGCTATGCAACCTAAACATGCAAGCAAACCAATGCAACATGAGCATGTGAACAAACATGCAAACATGTGACAACATTCAAGCATGTAACAACATGTGAGGCAAACATGTGACAACATGTTAGGCAACTTAACAAGAGATGCATGCCCAAATGCAATACCACTTAAACATGCAACAACATGTTAATAAGCCAAGTATGCAATAACACACAAGGCAAGCATGCAACAACATGCAAAGGACGGACTTACACCAAGATGGACAGCTCTCTAATAGGTCCAAAACAGTGGACAATATGCTAAGAGATAAGGGACAAAATCACATACAAACATGCATGGTAATTGGCCTCAACACTTAAGCATCAAGGAGCAACTTTTAAGAACGCTTAAAAGGAATGGAATGCATACAAATGTGACAACAGTACATGCTCTGAAATGATACTATGAGTGATGCCAAATCACATGAACAAATCAAGCATGCATGATTAAGGCTTAAGGCTTAAAACTAGGCAAGTGACTTGAACCAAGGCTACACTAAACAAAGAGCATATGGCAAGTATAACCCAAAACAGTCCTAAATCATGGCAAAGTGAGCCTAAAACATGCAATGACCAAAGCCAAAACAAGCTAAAACAAAGGGGCAAAATCATGAGGCATGCAAGGCCATCAAAGAGGTGTTACACTACACCTAATACAACCAAACATGGCATGATTTAAGCAACCCAAAATAGAGTTATGGCATACCAAAATGAGCCCAAAAACCCACTTAGATGGCATCCCAATGACCTAAGCTTGATGGCATACGCAATGACACATTCATGAGGCATAAAACACAAACATCCAAGGCATGGAATAGGTGATAAATGCAAGTATTCAAGCATACTATATGGACTGAAATGACATTCTAAGTGATGCCAAACCACTAAAATGATGCAAGTAGAGCAGGCTAGAGGATTCAACACTCAAAACCTACAAGCTAGATTACATGGTAGCTATACAAAGCAAGTCATAGATGACCCAAACAATCAAAATTAGACCTCAAGCATACCAAAACATGGATAAAAGTTTCTTGAAGTCGAGCCAAAATCATACTAGAAAGACATGTTACAACATGATGCATGTTAAGGCCAAAACATGGGATTACAAGACAAGTGTATGAAGCATACATGGCATGTCTAAACCAACTCAAAACAGAGTTGTATCATGGAAAAACATCCACAAATACCAGCTAATACATGGTCAACATGAACTTAACAATGGTGCTCACATATGAGGCAAATATGACAAGTATTGAAGACAACAAGGAGAGGGGATGGCCCTCTCCTTCTTAGAACCTTAAAACACCATCCCCACCACTGAAATCCCTCTAGATTTCAGTGGTGAGAAGGCCAATACAAGGTGGTCCCGGAGCTCACAAAGAAGGGCACAAAAAGAGGCCAAGCAAGGCCTAAGAGGGGGTAAACAACCCCAAACACCAAAGTGATCTTAAACAACTATTTTAAGCACTTAAAAACAAAACTTTTATCAATTATAAGTTAAGCTTAAAAATAGATGCAAGATAGGCTAAAAGCTTGTGTAAAAATGGGGAATAAAGAGGGCAGTTTCTCACCTTTGAAGAACCTCTTCAAGAACACCACTCCAGCACCTTCCTTGGATCAAAACCAGCCCAGGAACTCTGAAAACAACTCCTTAGAGCCTCAGCAACCAAGGATGGTGTAATGCTAGGTGTTTGTGTGCAATAGTGTGAACACAAGTCACTTTAGAGCACAAAATACACACACAAAGGCAAAGAGAGGGAACTATAGAGATAGATAGATACAAACTTCCTAACCCTAATTTTCAAAACCTCTGAGAAGGGAGGAGGGCCTCCCCTCTTATAGGAATTCAATTCCTAAGCTTCTTGGAGAAGCTAACACAAGGGAGCAAATCCCTCCATACACGTGTATGGAGGGGGTGTAATGTGGATGCCAGCTGTGACAGCTGGTATAAAATATCTGCCAAAAGCAGATGGAAAGGGGTCGGCTGGAAAATATGGCCGATTGACCAACAAAAATGGCCGGCTGACCAAAACCATTGCCGACCGGCTAACACCTTTGGCTGGTAGCAAGAAAACAAGGCCGGTGGCCTCAAGCCAAGGCCGGTGGGGTGTCGGGATGGCCAACAAGCCATTCCCTGCCCTCAGAAGCAAAAACACAAGTGTTTGGTGCATAACCAAGCACAAAGCAAACAAGTCGAGAGGTCTTGAGGCAAGGCGCGCGACCAAAACCTCCAAGAACTCAAGACGAACACGAACATGGATGATCACCGAGTGTTCAAACGGTGACGTCCAAGTCTTGAGGACGGTCAAAAATGGGGTGTCTACAAGGGGCAAAGTAATAAATGGTGTAAACTATAGGAATACAGTGTAATTTGGTCCAAAAAAGAATCAACACTAACAAACTTGAATATATATGTACAAAGTACCCAACATATCTAAAGCCACAATAGCAGGATTAACCAATCTACAAGGCTCTTAAAAAGTAGAGAAATGAGAATTATTATCACAACCCCAATTAGCTTACACATCTGCAACACTATTTACTTACTTCAGTGCATATTTTTTTTTTTTTATCTAAAATGGCTTTTCAGTAGCTATGCTCATCATACATGAGAATTTAAGGGTATGCATATTAGAAAAATATGGAATAACAAGCTTAAATCTAGCAATGTGTCATCATTAGTAAGTTAAAATGAACAAAAACTACATGGGTAATTTAATTTGAAAAAAAAATCATTGCAATAGAAAAATATATACCAGGAGCAACATAACCAAAGGTCCCAGCAAATGAAGTCCAATTAGATGAGTCAAGCTTCAAAAATCTAGCTGTGCCAAAATCGGATATGTGAGCCATGGACTCTAAATCAAGCAAAACATTCTTGCTTGATATGTCTCGATGGATGATTGGAGGTGAACAATCGTGGTGCATATACGATAGAGCATTTGCCACACCTTTGACAACATTCACTCTCTTAATCCAATCAAATTGTAATACTTGATCCTCTATGCTTAATATATTTCCCAAGTTTCCCCCTTCCAAGAACTCAAAAACCAAAAACGAGTGCCTCGGGTGTGAACAATAACCATAAAGTTTTACGATGTTTTGATGGCGAATCTCTGTCAAAGCATGGATCTCACTCGTAAAGCTTTTTAGATTGGTCAAGTCATCATCGGGTGATTCGTGAAGTCTTTTCACAGCAACTACCTGACCACTTAGAAGGTCAGCTCTATAAACAGTACCACATCCTCCCTCCCCAACACAGTGTTTGGTACTAAAGTTCTCAGTCGCATCAATGATGTTTTCATACACCATTTTCCCATCACAGCTCCAAATTGCAAACAAATTTTGATTTTGTACTTGTCTTGGTTCATTTGTTGTGTTCCTATATTTTTTACAAAAAACCAAGAGTACTATTCCGACAACCATTAATGAAAGAAACAGAAATTCAAAAAGAAGAACAATTAGTAACACAACTTTGTTACCCTTTTTCTTAGCTACCCCATTGTTCGTTTTTGCTGGAGAAGTTTTCAAACCAGTAGCATTACTACATAAACCTTTATTATCTTTGAGTGCCTCAAATGGAGCCTCACGGAAGGCTTTCAATTTAGGAACAGGACCCTCTAACTGATTGAAAGATACATCTACCAATGTCAAACTTAACATATTATCGAAAGATGATGGAATGGAACCAGAGAGTTCATTATGGGAGAGATTTAGTATTTCTAATATTTGCAATTCTCCAATCTGCTATGGTATCTTACCTGTTAGCAAATTGTGACCAAGATCAAGACTTTGAAGGTTATGCACATGACCTATTTCAGCAGGAATGCTTTCCCCAAATCTATTATTGCTCAAATTCAAGTTCAAAAGTTTCTTTCACTCTGCTAGTCCTCTAGGGATTGAACCATTCAGATCATTTCTTGCCAAGTTAAGATATTGTAAATTGGAGAACTTGCTAAATTTTGAAGGAATATTCCCTGATAAATGGTTATCATCCAACCTAAGGTTGAACAGTGAAACCATCTTTCCTAATTTCATTAGGATCTGTCCAACTAGGTGATTTGAAGAGAGGTCAAGGAGACATAGTTGAGTTGAATCCATTATTTCAGGTGGTATCTCACCAGAAATATTATTGTTAGATATTTTAAGACTAGCCAAGTTATGGCACTTTTTCCATTTTTGGGATACCTCACCATAGAAATTGTTATGATTCAAATCAATGTAATCCACGTTTGGGTATTTGCCAAAATCTTCTGATATATTTCCCAAAAGTTGGTTGCTTTCAAGCCTAACTCTATATAAGCTAGAGCTATTTCTCAAGCTTTTTGGGATGGGACCTATGAGATTATTATCGTTTGTTGTAAATCTAACCAGCAATCCATTAAAGCATAGGCCTTCTGGGATATGACCATTGAGCATGTTTCCACTTATAGTAAGTTCAGTCAAATGTGTAAGATTGTTGAACATTGGGGGAACAGATCCAAAAAGCCTATTATAATGAAGGAGCAATATGGCTAAGTTGCTTAAGTTCCCTATAGATGCAGGGATCGCACCCGTGAGGTTGTTTATTAAGAGATTAAAAACAATGAGAGACCTCAGCATCCCAACTTCTTGAGGGATTGATCCAGAAAGTTGGTTGTCAGAAAGGGCCAGAGCGGTTAAGTTGCCTAAGTTCCCTATGGATGTAGGGATTGAACCTGTGAGATTGTTCATTGAAAGTTTGAGATCAATGAGAGACCTCAGTATCCAAACTTCTTGAGGGATTGATCCGGAAAGCTAGTTGTCAAAAAGGTACAAACTGGTTAAGTTGCGCAAGTTCCCTATAGATGCAGGGATTAAACCTGTGAGATTGTTCCCAGAGAGTTCGAGATCAACGAGAGACCTCAACATCCCAACTTCTTGAGGGATTGATCCAGAAAGTTGGTTGTCATAAAGGTATAGAAAGGTTAAGTTTCCCAAGTTCACTATAGATCCAGGGATTGAACCGATGAGATTGTTTTTTGAAAGTGTGAGATTAACGAGAGACCTCAACATCCCAACTTCTGGAGGGATTAATCCAGAAATTTGGTTGTCATAAAGGTACAAAATGGTTAAGTTGCCCAAGTTTCCAATTGAAGAAGGGATCGAACCCGTGAGATTGTTAGTATACAAGAAGAGCTCATTGAGAGAGCTGAGCAACCCTATTTGTTAAGGGATGGAGCCACTGATTGGGTTTCTACTCAGGCACAAGATCCTTAGATTAGTTAGTTGGCCTATTTCGGTCGGAATTGTTCCAGAGAGATTGTTGAGAAACAAGGTAAGGTAGGTGAGTCTCCAAAGGCTACCAATATGGAAGGGGATGGTCCCATAAAGTGAGTTGTTATAAAGTTCAAGGGTGAGGAGATAAGGAAAGGATGAGAAATTAAGATTAGAAAGAGTACCTTTCAAACCATAACCATGAAGGTCTATATGAGCAACCCTACCAGCCTTGTTGCAAGCAATTCCAACCCAACTGCAATGGTTGCTTCTGACCCACGAGGACAGGAGAATTTGACTTTGGTTGTGAAGGCTAGCTTTCCACGTCAAGAGAGCCGTGGCTTCACTTCCTTGTTTTCCAGTTAAGGAATAAGCAAAAGCACCATAATCAAAGAAAGTGGCCAATGCAACGATGATAAGGCAGAGTAAAAGGGCTCGGCAAGAAAGAAAGTGGTTGGGAAGTGTATTGGCCAAGAATGTCATTGTAGGCTTGTTATTAATAGAAAGCTATGAAAGACAGTAATAGGATGGAGGGATGAAGAGAAGCAATAGCATGGAGAGGTATTTATAGATAATAGAACTTGGAAAAATTCTGGTGCAATTCCTTTCAATAGTTTTGGTCTGTATAGGTTCATTTTTGGTAAAGTGATGACCAATAAGATCATGCCAGATCGATCCATATGAAAGAGATGTCTTTGGACCATCACTTTGGTAACAAATAATACAACATAAGCACCGTGTCATTTGGATCAACGACCTTGCCCTATGTTTGGTCCTCCATTAGTTTCATTTGCATCTCTCACCGTATCATAAATTAGGATAAAATACATTTCTTCAAATATGCATTTCTTGTTACTTTTATTTTTTAAATTTTAAAATTTTTAATTTTATCATTGAAGTATTCACTTTGAGTGGAATTGAATTGATTCAATTTTAAACAGATGGTCTAAATTAAAAAAATGATAGTGAAATATATCTGTAGTTTCTAAAATATGAATTTCATGTAATTTTAGACTCTAATAGTTTATTTTTAATACTTTGAATACTAAACCCTTTTTTTTTTAGGTGCTACTTGAATACTAAACATCAATGATAAAAAAAATAAAAAACAAAAAAAGAAAAAGAAAGTAAAACGTAACTTTATATCATTTATTATATTATTGACGAAATTGACAAAATGATTTTGACAATCAAAATGACAATAGGAAAATTTCATAATCATTCTGTTGATGATTTAAAGAACTCATTGATACAGAATTTTCAAATCACAACCAGTTTATTATTATTGAATAGACTGGTTTATGATTTTCTCAATATATATATGATAAGAAATTTTGATGATGTTCTATAGTGAAATAAAAAATAAAAAATAAAAAAAAAATTCCTTGCCCAATAATAAATGTTTAAATAAATTGTTTGCTTTTTTAGTAACTTTTTTGTTGGTATTTCTCATCTTTATTGATTTTTTTTTTTAATTTAAAAAAAAAAACTTTAAAATTTTAGATTATACTCAACAAAATGAACCAACAAATAAAAAAAAACAAAAAAGAATTCAAAAAAAATCTAAAAAAGACAAAAATGAGTAAAAAAAAACTAGTGTTTTGACTTCTTTTAATATATATATATATATTTTTTTAATTTTCTTTATTTTTTTGATTCATTTACACAGAACGAACTAAAAAAGTAAAAATTTTGACATAATTTAAAAAAAATTCACTAAGGCTCCGTTTATTTGGATGATTAATTCTGATTATTATTGGAATTATCCTACTCTGGACTAGGAGTTATGAACAATTTCAATAGAGATTTCCCAACTTCTAATAACTTTTAATCATATTAAATTTGGGTGATTAATTCTGATTATTATTGGAATTATCCTACTCTAGGATTAGCAATCATGAACAATTTCAAAAGAGATTTCCCATATTTTACTATCTTTTAAAAGGAATTTTTTTTAAAAATTATATATGTAAAATCTTTGGGTACAATGGTATTGCTTAAGGGAGTGGAAATCTTGAGTACAGCAAGAATTAAACCATTGACATCCTCGTGAAATGGTCAATTGATAGATCTTACAACATATAAAGATTTTAGGAGTAATTTTTTTTTCATTTGAAAAAGAAAAAATAAAAAATAAACATTATTATTTAAATTCAAAAATTAGACTTACTTTTTAAGCCTAATGTGACAATCAATTAAGATATCTAAGGTAACACTCTCTCATACATTAAAAAAAATTACCATTAGCAACAAAATTTGAAAGATGTCGCTAATAAATGCATTTTTAGAGATAAAACAATTTCACCCCAAAAGGTTTATTTTTAAGATAAAAATTTTAGCTCCGAAATAATAATAATGCATTACAAAATGTCCAATTTTGTCTTAAAAATACAACAATAATACTCTTATAATTAAGATATTTCATCCTTAAAAAATGGTTTTGTCACTAAATTTTTACCTCAAAAATCTTAATTTGATATAGTGTGAAGTAGTCCCCGTTAGGTTTTAATTTCCTTTTCTTTAATGTTTAATTTCTTTTAATTTTCTTAACGCTTAGTTTTATTTTTTGTAAAAAGTGCAGTTTAGTCGGCTCTCAGCCAATAGGCTCAATTTCGACAACAAAAGTAACTAAGGTTCTATTTGAAAATTGGTTATTTTAATTAATTTTTTAATTTTTTTATAAAAAAATGTATGAAAAAAATAAAAGGAATAATATGAGAACTTGTAATAATTTTTTAACTTTTTACCTAAAAATTAAAGTATCCAAACCGGGCTAAATAATTAAACATGAGCATGCCACTATGGCCTCTGGCCGAACATCAGAGGCCAGCGAGTTTGTTGCAACCCTTGCCTATAGCCGAGTGGAAATGGGAGCACGTCACGATGGATTTTGTCGTGGGTCTTCCGAGGACTCAACGGGATAGTGATGCCATATGTGTGGTAGTTGATCGGTTGACTAAGTCGGCGCACTTTGTTCCTATGCGTGTGAGAGATTCGGTAGATCATCTTGCCGACTTATATATTCAGAACATAGTGAGGTTGCACGAGGTCCCAATGTCGATTGTCTCTAATAGAGATCCGCACTTTACTGCTAGATTGTGGCAGAGTTTGCAGAGTGCCTTGGGAACTAGATTGACTTTTAGCACAGCTTATCATCCGCAGACTGACGGGCAGTCCGAGCGTACTATCTAGATCCTTGAGGATATGTTTCGAGGCTATATCCTTGACTTTAAGGGGTCGTGGGAGAGACACCTACCATTAGTGGAGTTTGCCTACAACAACAGTTTCCAATCGAGTATTGTCATTGCACCGTTTGAGGCCTTGTATGGCCGACCGTGTAGATCTCCAGTGTGTTGGGCCGACCGTGTAGATCTCCAGTGTGTTGGGCCGACCGTGTAGATCTCCAGTGTGTTGGGCCGACGGAGAAAGTAGCACTTATCCGTAAGAGGCTAGTTACAGCCCAGAGTCGCCAAAAAGAGTTATGCCGACCGTAGGAGGAGACCTTTGTCATTTGAGGTGGGTGATCATGTCTTTCTAAAAATATCACCTAGGCAGGGTTTGATGAGGTTTGGGAAGAGTAGGAAGTTGTCCCCTCGATTTATTGGCCCTTTTGAGATCCTTGAGCGGATTGGGGAGGTTGCCTACCGTTTTGCATTACCGCCGTAGTTGTCCGGAGTACATGATATGTTTCATGTTGGTATGCTTTGGAAATATGAGCCAAATCCGTCACATGTGTTGGATTGGACCGACTTAGAAGTAGACGAGGATGCTTCATATGAGGAGAGACCGGTGAGGGCCTTGGCTAGACGGGACCAAGTCTTGCGAGGTAAGACCATTCCCTTGGTCATGGTATTGTGGAAACATCACGGGGTTGAGGAAGCCACTTGGGAACGTGAATTGGAGGTCTGAGAAAAATATTCGGACCTATTTGTGGATGTTTGAGCTTATGTTGAGAATTTTGTTTGTTGATAAACTCTAAGAACATTGTATATGTTTCGGATTATGGAAGTATTGAAATTGTTGCATATGTTTCAAAGAAATGATTTTAATTTAACATTGTATATGTTGAATGTGTTGTAGAAAAGAAAATATGCTTTTAACATTGCATATGTTATGGAATTGTAGAGTATGTGTATTAGAATTTGTTGAAATTCAAAAGATGCATGTTGATAATGCATATTGAGCTATATTTGTAAAGTTGTTCTCTTGAGAAGAGATGGAATGATCGGTAGTGGATCATGTTGATAAAGGTTGTATTGTAATCATGTTGAGAATTGAAAAGATCACAATTTTGAAACTTATATATAAAATTTCGGGAACGAAATTCTTTAAAGGGGGAAGGTTATAGCGATCCCGGTATTCCCTCGTCATATAATGTGTTCCGGACTTAGGTTCCGTAGTTGGTTGTTGTTGTCTATATCTTGTTTCCATTCTTTAATTCCTTGTATTTGAGTTTTGAGATGTGTTGGGTAAGTTTAGAACAAGTTAGTTGGGTGTTGGAACAAATGGTTGCTGTCCAGATTTTGGTTTCTTCGCTCGAGTGAGACTTTTGTCACTCGAGCGAGCCTTGGGTTTTAGCTTCTTCGCTCGAGCGAGGGTTCCTGCGCTCGAGCGAGCTTTGTGTGGTGTGTCTCTCCGCTCGAGCGAGAACTCTTGCGCTCGAGCGTGCGTCTGTGTCTTTGAAAAATCGGAAGGTTAGTATTCTTTGCTCGAGCGAGAACTCTTGCGCTCGAGCGTGTGTCTGGGTTGCAGACCTTAAGCTTTGAATTGTGCGCTCGAGCGAGGTGTTTGTTATGTCTGGTCGCTCGAGCGACCACTTCTTCGCTCGAGCAAGCCTCGTATATAGCAAATCGCAGCAACGGTCTCCTTCTTCACTTTTTCATCCCCATTTCTTGTCAAACCCTAAATCCGGCACTCTCTCTCTCTCTACACTTATTTCTCTCTACAAATACTCCTTGTTCTAGAGGTTTTCTACCCTAGTCCCTTTGTAAGAAAGCTAGAGTATTGCGTGGGCTTCGTTTTGATCCGAAAATCCTTGGATTTGGAGCATCTTGAGTCTTCCTCTTCATCTCCTTTAGGCTTCTCCTTTTGAGGTAGGGATAATCTACTCCTTTTTATGAGTTTTAACATAAATGTTGGGCATTTGTATAAATGTAGGGATTTTGGAAGTTTTGGAAAGTTAGGGTTTGATTTGAGATTATAAAAAGAGAGGTTTCTTGGTTTTGGACTCTATTGTGAAAGTGAGGTTTTGAAATGGGGCTATCGGTGTACAATTGATGAAATTGAGCCTTAGAAGTGTTATTTGAGGAAGAGGGGAAAATGCCCTAATTGGGATTAGATGAATTATTTGTCAAAATAATAGAATTAATTATGGGAATACATAATTGAGTTGGAAACGATGAAATTGGGGGAAAATGTAATTAATCGGTATAGTTGGATTGAAAATCGCTTACCTATGGAAAATGTATTAATTTATCTATTAGTTATCTGTTTAGAAATAACTGCTTTGGGCTATTGGTGGAGGATAGCCATAATTGTTGTAGAGTTGCATGATGATTAGGTAAACTGAAACTAATCAACTGGAATAAGTCATTGAATATGACAGTTGGAATAACACATTGAATATGTGCACTAATTAATCATTGTATATGTTAAAGTGTTTAAATACATTGCATATGTATTGTAACGCCCTCAAAAACAACCCATAATTCATACATTCATGATACAAGAAACAGATAATATATTCCATAAATCAAAGTATTTACAACAAAAGTGTTACATGTTGACAACAAAAGTAAATGCCCTACGAGCTTAGAACTTTCTAAGTCAACACTTGGGTTCAACAAAAGAAGAGTCTAACTCTTTATACAAAATAAGCCCTGGCTTGATTTACATGTAACACAAAGATAACATCAAAAAGATCTTCCAGTCACTAAGCCTCCCAAGCTATGTCCTTGGAGGTTGCATATCACCTGAACCTAAAAATGATGTCCCATATAGGATGAGCCACAACCCAGAAGAGATATACTAAACCAAGTATGAACAATGACTAAAACAATAGCATTTGATAGATGGTTAACACTTATAAACCAATTTATATCACAATACAATTCCATGACAATCATGTCCATGTTTCATTTCACTTTTCTTTACTTATCAAATTTTCAATTTATATACATGGCTCAGAACCTGGCCAGACATTTTCCATGAGACCACAACTCATATTAAGACACTTCCACTATCAACAATTTAAATGAGATAACAACTCATTTTAACAATACGTCCATTTCAAATGAGATAACAACTCATATTAAACACTTCCATACTTCAATTAATACACATATTTGTCGTATTAACACTTCAATTTGATGCACATATTTGCTGTATCAATGGAGTCCATCTCCTATCTCCTCCCAAACAAGTTTGAGAGTCCATCCCCTATCTCCCCTCAAACCATGGAGTACATCCCTTATCTCCTTCCAAACAGTATACATATACAATGTAATAAAACACTTGCCATATGCAATAATCAATCAATACACATATTTGATGTATTATTCCAACCGTCATATTCAATGACATAACACGTTTGATTAGTTTCAGTTTTCCCTAATCAACATACAGTGTCTACAACAATCAAGACTATCCTCCATTGATAGCCCAAAGCAATTATTTCTAAACAGATAATAAATGCAACACACAGATATAATATCCACATTCTCATAGGTGAGTGATTAACTAATCCAACTACACCATTTAACCCCATAATTTCTCAATTTCATTATCCTCAACTCAATTCCACCTTTCCCAAATTAATTATATAAATTAATTTATTACAATAATTAGGACATTTTTTCCTAATTCTCAATATCAACCCTAAGGTTCAAATTCACCATTTCAACAACAATAATACCAATTTTCCAAGGTCTCACATACACAAGGGTTTAAACATTTGAAAACCCCACTTTATAAATTACAAAACTAAACCCTAACTTTTCCCAAAATTACCAAACACCACCAACTAATCAAAATGCATAAAACTTATGCCAAAACTCATAAGATGGAGTAGGTTATTCCTACCTCAAATTCAGAGCTCAAAGGAGTTGATGAAGAAAACTCGAAGTGCTCCAAACCAAGAAATTTTCAGATTAAAACGTAGCCCACACAACCCTCTATCTTTCTTACAAAGAACTTAGGGTAGAAACACACTAAAAATAGATGAAACCCTAGAGAGAAGGTGTATAGAGAGAGAGAGAGAGAGAGAGAAAGAGAGAGAGTGGACGGATCTAGGGTTTTAAAAACAAAAGAGGATAAAAAGTGAAGTGTTTCCCCGCTGCTGTCTACTAATATAACACAGGCTTGCTCGAGCGAAGGATTGGTCGCTCGAGCGACCAGACACAAAGAACACTCGCTCGAGCGTAGATAGCCTCGCTCGAGCCAACAATGCGAAGCTTCAGATCTGTAACCAGAAGCACACTCGAGCGAAGAAAAGCTCGCTCGAGCGAAGAACTCCAAATCATACAGCTCGCTCGCTCGAGCAAAAGAAAGCTCGCTCGAGCCAAGAAATGCAACTCTCAGGTCCAGAACCAGACGCAGACGCAGACGCAAGCTCGAGTGCAGGACTTCTCGCTCGAGCCACCAGACACAAAACTCAACTCTCGCTCGAGCGAAGGATCTAAAACACAGAGCTCGCTCGAGCAACAAAAGACTCGCTCGAGCGAAAGACCAAAATTCTGGGCAGCAACCATTTGCTCCCAATCACATCCAACCTGTAACAATCCTGCCCAAAATATCCTAAAACTCAAATATATGGAATTAAAGGATGACAACAAGATATCTATACAACAACCAACTTCACGGAACTTAAGTCCGGATACAACAACCAAAGGAGGAAGAACCGGGATCACTATATATATCTTTGTTTGGGAGGAGATAGGGGATGTACTCCACTGTTTGGGGAGGAGATAGGGGATGGACTCTATTGATAATTAAGTTGGCCAGAGTGTCCAGGGTGAAAGTCCCGAAACCTTATATACATCTGAATGATGTTGATAATTGAAGTGTTGATAATATGAGTTGTAGTCTCATTTTGAATTGTTGATGAATTGAAGTGTTGTCTTCATGAGTTGTAGTCTCATTTGAACTACTTGGATAAACGAACCATGTCAATAAAGTGAATTGGAAATAGAAATGAAACCGGGTTGAAAGATGAATATCAATATTGATAGGTTATAGAAATGATGTAAAGCGATGTACATGTGTTGAACATTTATCAGATGCTAATGTTTTAGTTATTTCTCATATTTGGTTTAGCATATTTCTATTGGGCTTTGGCTCACCCTACTTGGGACACCATTTTTCAAGTACAGGCGATATGCCACCTCCAAGGGTATAGCTTGGGAGGTTTTGAAGCTAAAGGCTTCATTTTGTTGTTTTGCCTATATTTGTACTTAAATGTAAATCTAAGCCGAGGGCTTTATTTGTAAAAGAGTTAGAACTCTTCTTTTGTGTAACCAAGTAACAACTTGGAAAGATGTAAGCCACAGGGCATTCTATTTTTTTTTTTTTTTTTGTTAACATTTGGAACTTATATGAAATACCCTTTTGTAATATCAACTCTGATGTATGTATAGAAATGTGATTATCTATCATGAATATAGAACTGTTAAATGTTGGGATTGTGTATTATTTTGAGGGCATTACAGGAATTATAAGGCTAATCTACTCCTACGAAAAGTAAGTACAGTGCATAAAAGTAGAGTGCAAGAAAGGTAGGACTCTCTTCATTATCTTGATGTATCCCGCAAGGTACTCCTTGATTGCCACGAATCACCTTAGCATTGGATGTTTTAAATGTAGCGCCAACAAAATATTTATGTACTAGACCAACCTTAAAAGAATTTTAACATAATTTTAAAAAATATATCACTAAAAACAAAAAACAAAAAACAAAAAAACAAAAAAACAAAAAAACAAAAAAACAAAAAAATTTAAAATATAAAATTTTTAGATGAATGCAAACCATTTAGGAAAATAAATGGGTATAATGTTAAAATGTGCTAATGTAAATGTATGATAGTTGTTTTTAACGGTCCGCCATGCGAGACGGTAAATAAAGTTAGTGAAAACTTGCATATGCTATGGCATTTATCCAACTTCATTTACCATATTAAATTAAACCAAAAATTAAGTGTTGTGTCTTAATTAAGTTGGATCAACTATATGAATTTTTTTTTATCATTTTATTTTATCAATAGTTATATATTCAGTTAAATTAAATAAATATATATATATTTTTCCTCTCATCTAACATCTCCATTTATAGTGATTGTATCTATAATGCCCCGAAACAAATACAATAAAACATCCACGACGATAAGTAAATAACAATATAAATCAGAGTATAATATCCTTTCATTACATAAGATTTTAGTTGCACAAAAGGGTGACACATGCAAATATACATTCATAAGCCCTAACCCTAAATCTATAGCATATGTCAATAACAAAGATATGAAATAGAATTTAAACAGATATTTGAAATGTCCTGAAGGCTACAATTTTCTAAGATTATACTTGGTTACATCAAAATGGATTTAAATCCAATATATATAAAGCCCTAGGCTTGTACAAATAATAACAAGTAACCAAAAATGAAGCTTTTGCTCCAATCCTCCTAAACTACTGCCTTGGCGGAGGCATCTCACTAACACCTGAAAATAGTTTTCCCATATAAGGTGAACCAAAACCTAGTAGAAATAATCCAACACAATATATGAATCTTAACAAAGATATAAGGTTTTATGCATATGCAATGCCCATATCAAAACATTTTACATTTTCTTTCAAAAAACAATGTCATGCTCATTCTATATCACAATTTTCAAAGTCATGCTCTTTACAATAGAAAACAATGAGGAAAATCTCAAACTAGTACAACCTTTCACGGATATTTCGTCTGTGGGAAACTGTCAAACAGCACCCATGTAAACATAGTCTATACAAGCACTACTATTGCCATTTTACGGATATTTTGTCCACGGGAATCAGCACCCATACATACGCACGTTTTTCAGGACTTTCACCCTGGACACACAGGCCAACTTAATTTGGTGACACACACCTCTTTCCAACATTCACCCATTTTTCTCAAATGCATATACTTTACAATGTATTAAATGAGCAATAATGTTCAATGCACATCGATGAAAAATTAGTTTCAATTCACCTAGTCCTCATGTAATTTCTATAACAATCATATATATCCTCCACTGATAGCCCAAAACAGATATTTCTAAACAAGTACAAAATCTCCAATACAGATAAACTTTTTAAAATTTAAGATGTGAGCGATAATACATATCCAACTCCACCATCCATATCAATATCCATACAATTTCACATTTCCAACATCAATTCTATTTATTTATACAAAATAAATATTTGAGTCATTTAGGGTAAAACCCTTTTTCTTTCCAAAATCCATTCCAAGTATCAAAATCAATAATTCTACCACAACTCAACTTCATTTCCACTCCTACAACAATTTCCAATACATTCATTTGAAAACCCCTCTTTTGATTTTAAACCAAAACCCTAGGTTTGGTCAAAATCTTCCAAAACCACAAGATTGTTTTATGAAAACAAATAATTAAGTTAAAAATCATAAAAAAGTGTAGCGAATCCCTACCTCAAAACTAGAAGATGAGAAAAACACGAATAAAGCCGAAACCCAACTCAGATTCGAATCAAAACGAAGCTCTAAGTGAGCTCTACCTTTTTAACAAAGGGGGTAGGGTGGAGAAATGGGTAGATCTTGGTGTATTTGTAGAGAGATAGTGAGTTTTAGAGAGAGTGTGTCTCAACTTAGGAATTTGAAATGTTTTAGAGAGAGCGTGAGATGAAAAGGTGATATAAAATGGCATGTTTACGAACTGATTAACTCACAGTTCGCTCAAGCGTAAGATATGTCGCTTGAGCGACCAGACACAATAAGTTGTTCCGCTCGAACGCAAGAAGCTTTGCTCAAGCACAGAATACACACTCAGTAGTTTTGCAAACAGAGGTCGTCGCTCAAATGAAGAATACAAGCTCCCAGTATTTTTTTGTAGACCTGCAAAAGTACTGGAGCTTCACAAAGACTACTCGAGCACAAGAAGTGTAGCTCGAGCGAAGGAACAAAAATTTGGGCAACACAAGTTTAAAAAATAAGCCACCAACCTGTTCCAAGCATAATCAACACAACCCAATAGCCAAATTCAAAGAGGGAAAAGAGGAATAAGACATGAACAACAATACAAAATAATGAAACCCGAATCCATAATATCAAATGGGTCGGGTCTTAAACCAAAATCGCTATAGTATCACAGTTTCTTACCATTATATGAGTTGGGTTTTATAATATATGATCAAATCATCTTAATTTATTCTCTAAATTTTTTTTATTAAGTGCTACTCCCACCATTTTACGAATATATTTATCTCTAATTTTATCTTTTAAAATCTTATCACATATCCATAATTCTGGTAATTGAAATAAAATCAAATTACAAATTATGCCACCACACATGAGAAAATTTTATCTTCAATATGTTCTTATTTTCAATAAGAACTTTTCGTCATTCTTATTCAAGTTCTGATTGTTTTTAATTCCAAATGTTAGGGCCACTAAGGGTTAAGGACTTCGGTCACTAGTTGGAATGGACTTCAACATGACATCAATTGAGAACAATTTGCAAATTCCAACACATACATATAATAAATGTATGAAAAATAATGGAAATGGACCCTTTAACCATATATGATTGTTGACAACAAATGTTTTCTTTACCATGCATAGAGGGTAACCAATTTGTCTAATATTTGACTTGACTTTAGTTATCTTATTTATAATTTATTTTTTCATGTGATAGCCATTGTAATAGTGTTAAAATTATAAATATTTTAAGAAAGATTTTGGAAGGAAGAATAAATAATAAAATAATAAAAGAAAAATAAGTAAATGAAATACAAATCTTTTTTTTTTTTTAACTTTTTATTTTCTTTTCCTTCGTCTAGCAAATTTCTCTTTTCCAATGAAATACACTTGTCTAATACAAAAACTTGACTTTACTTATCCTATTTACAATTCATTTTCTCATGTTAAAGGCATTATGGTGGTGTTAAAATTATGAATTTAAAGAGGGATTTTCCAAAGAAGAACAAACAGTAGAATAAAAAAATAGTAAATGAAATATAAATTTTTTTTTATTTACTTCTTTTTCTCTCTTGCTAATATTTTCTTCTTCTTCTTCTTCTTCTTCCTCTTCTTCTTCTTCGATTTTCCAAAGAAGAACAAACAGTAGAATAAAAAAATAGTAAATGAAATATAATTTTTTTTTTTTACTTCTTTTTCTCTCTTGCTAATATTTTCTTCTTCTTCTTCTTCTTCTTCTTCTTCTTCTTTTATGGGAAAAGGGGAAGGAATCTTAGTGAAATGCACTTTTCCAATATGAAGACTTGACTTAAATTGTCTTATTTGCTTTTCTTCTTTTTTTTTTTTTTTTTTTTGGTGTGATACGCACTGTGCTATTATTAAAATTATAAATTTTAAGCGTAATTTATAGAGAAAAATAACTAAATAAAAAATAAATTAAATATTTTTTTTTTCACTTAAGTGTGTAATTGTTTATGACAAATGTTTCCTTTACCATGCATAAAAGAGGACTTTTTTTTTTTTTTTCCTTTTCAAATATATTTATTTGGAAGAGATGAAACAAACTTAATGGAATACACTTGTCCAATATGAAGACTTGACTTTAATTGTCCTATTTATAATTTGTTTTCTCATGTAATAGGCACTGTTGTGGTGTTACAATTATGAATTTTAAGAGGAATTTTGCAAAGAATAATAAATAATAAAAGAAAAAACAGTAAATGAAATTTTTTTTTTTTCACTTTTTCTTTTCTTTTCCTTTCCTTTCTATCTCAGCAAATTATTCTTCTCCTTTTTTCATGAAAAAATGGAAAGAAATCTTAACGAAATACACTTGTCCAATATGAGGACTTAACTTTAGTTGTCTTATTTTTTCCTTGTGTGATAGACATTGTAATGGTGTTAAAATTATGAATAGAAAGATAAATAATAAATGCTGCCTAGTAATTGTCCATGTCTACGTAGATGCGGATGGATATACAATGGACAAATATTTTTGAGGCCTACCAAACTTTCAATTACTTCTCAATCTTAATCTGTCGTGCTTAGAGGGCAAGAAAATAGTAACTAAATGTTCAAATTGAAGTAACTTGAAAAATCTAGAAACCCTAGATGTTGATTTGTGATTATGTATCAATAATAAGCAAAATATAACAATCCCAATCAAACAATCAAAAGAAAGAGACACAAAGATTTTACGTGGAAAAACCACAATTGGACACCTTCCAATTGTGATCAAAAACCACGGGCAACAGCCACAAGAACAATCCACTAAGAAGATTTAAAGGAATTACACAGGTATCACTCTCAATTATCTAGCGAATTCACAACGCCTAATTGAACCAACCTCTATGTGCCTCTTCCAACCCTATCTTCAGCACGGAATTGTCTTTCTGATGAGCCACTCCGGATTCCACCAAAGCTTCAGGCTCGAATTCTTCAGAATTCACAACTGAAGAACAACTCTCTCTCTTTTGTGTATAACAAACAAATCTTTGATGTACTCTCTTTAAACCATGAGTTGAATACTCAATAAAACATCAAAGAAAAAATAACAAAATATCCCCAGATATAAACCTTTAAGAACCAAAAAGAAGATCTGGAGGACTTCAATCAATGAGTAGACTAGTTTTGGGAAAAAACCAACTACTTATAGAAAATCCAAAGCAATCCTAGTTGGGAAAGAAAACCAACTTCTTGTTTGTAGAAAACCAACTTCTTGCAGAACTTCAAAGTAATCCCACTTCTTATAGAAACCCAAAATAAACCTTGTTTCTGAAGAAAACCAACTCCATAAAGAATCTGGAAATCTGTCCTGCGATCTCCGCTCGAGCGCCCAACAGCCCGCTCGAGCGGCTTCAGCAAAATATGCGCATGATATAACAGAGGTCCGCTCGAGCGCTATAAAATCCGCTCGAGCGCAAAATCACATATCTCAGTACTTTTACAGGCGACCAAAACTGCTGGAACCAAGGATTCTCCGCTCGAGCGGGGAAATGTCAGCTCGAGCGGACAGGCAACTTGGAATGCATTTTTGCATTTTGCTTCGGGGGCGCTGCCCCTCGACCCCGCCTGGGCGCTGCCCCGGACCCGCAAGGGGCGCTGCCCCCTGGACTCCCGCGAGCTGACCGGGCAGCTCGATCCCCGTCATAATCAGCGAAGTGGCAATCTTGAAAGCATTAGCATCACAAACTTCTCTGAAAAGCACAATTCAGGTTGGATTCGCATCTAAACACTCATTGCCTCACTGAAATAAAAAGTGCGAAAAAAAATACAACTGAAAGGAGTTTTGTCAAACGGGGTTGCCAATAATAAAAACCTAACAATCTCCCCCTTTGGCAATGCCGTGACAAAACACACCTAACAAATAAAATCCTAATCACCCCAACCCATTACAGCCAACAAACACAAACTTCTTTCTCCAGGTCATGATCTGCAAAACAGCTATTAGTGCCACAATCTCCAAAACAATTATTAATCCCACAAGAGTATGAGACAAAACAATAAACATAGGACAAGATTAGCTTGAAGCATGAGATGGAAAACATGAATAGATGAAAACTAAGACACATGCACCTGACACATGACAAACAACTTTCTCAAGCAACCAAAGCAAGATCATTAACCAACAAAAGTCAAGATGAACCAAACTCCCCCTCAACCACACACACTGAAAACAGTGAACAAGAACAAACTGACAAAAATAATATGGTCGAGCAAGCAGGGAATTTCAGATTTGTACCTTGAAACACACAAGATTATCCAAGAAGCACAATTACTAGTAAACACAATGTGCACAGTCTATAGAAGATTCCTCATGAAAGAAAGTGATGCATTAAGTGAAAAGCATAGATCCCATGATAAAAGTGTGTGTGTGACTCTTGGAGTTCGACAAACACAAGATTCAAATCCTAGTAGTGATCTGATAGCTGGACCTCTGACAAGAGAATCTAAGCACAACTAAGGAAAGTCAAACCACTAGGAATCAAGGGGTATTTGGTGAGTAAAGGCGGAGGCTCCCCCTCAATCAATGAATCCTTTATTTTTCCCTTTTTTTTCACATCTTTTTCTTTTCTTTTCTTTTCTTCACATTTTTTTCTATCTTTCTTTTGCACATTTTTTTTTTCTTTCTTTTGCACATTCATTGGCGGCTGACACACTCAAGAGGATGGAAACCGAACCAGAGAAGCATGGATATAATAAGGATGGCCTGGTTGGTGACTCTGAGGTAGCCTTTTCCTCATGGCTGGACTACAAAGAATAGAGGGGGAAAACCATGGAGATGCAAAAAAATGGAAGGTGGTTAAGAGACTCAACATCACCCATGATATGCTAGTATAGGTCAATTCCTCTAGAAAAGCAAAAGATACAATGCCAGAAGTCCATAAAAAAATAAACACTAAGGCAGAAGACTCCGATATTTGCTAATCCAAGAGTGTGTACAGAATGAGACATACTAATCAAAGAACACACACTCCAAAATGGGTAATGACCATAGAAAGCACACACATATTAACATGTAATGGTTATTCTCATCAATTCCAATGTGCACCAAGGATCACTCAAAAATTTCAAGCTTGCAAAACCATACTAAGAAAATCTTTTTGGTTGTTTTTTTTTTCTTTTTTTTTCAACAATAAAGCAAGACAAAAAAAAAAAAAAAAAACTAACATGCACACATTTTTTTTCCCATAAAAAAAAACACAGAGACCCCAAAAAAAAAAAAACTAAAAAGAGTAAACATATCAACACAAGTCAAGTTTTCTCACCCAAATCTTTTTGGTCTTAACAAACTTAGGTCTAGCGGTCTTGGTAAATGTCGTGGTGTTGTGAACACCCTCATGAATCTTGGTATTCCGCCTGGACATGTAAGGTTGTCTACTAACCCAAAAAGTATTCGAATTTCTACCCTTTTGAAACACTCTCCCATGCAACTTATAACAATAAGGGCGAATATGGCCATGCATACCACAATGATGACAAATAAAAACAGGGTGTACAGAGTGTACCTTCTTTTCTTTTACCTTACCAACTCTAGGAAGTTTGAGAAGTTCATCCTTATGTTGAATTTTTTGTTTTCCCTTTCCTTGAGTTCTTGTATCATGAGATGTGGATGCACTCTGTTGTTGCTCTTTCTTACCTCCAAATCCAATGCCACTCTTGTCTGAACAGATTTGTTGAGATCCAATGATATCCTCCAAAGTCTTTGATCCTTTGTTCCAAAGACCAATGGTAACCATGGCACACTTTAGCTCTTCCTCTTTCTTGATCATTAGTTCTTCCAAAGCAACTTGTGACATCTCGAGAGATTCAATCTTTTCTTCATACATGGCATGAGTTTCCTGTAGCTCATCCCTCTCTGTCTCACAAGTCAACAGTTTTGCACAAAGAGCTTGTTGATCATCAGCTATCTTGATGGCATTGATCCTAGCCTCGGAAATCTCCTCCTTAAGTTTGACATTCTCACATTCACATGCTTTGAGTTTCTTTGTGAGTTTGTCATTCAATTTGAATAAATTAAGAGACTCCTTATACAGCTTTTCATAGGCTTGCTCAAGATCTTCATGATCACTCTCCGAGGATTCATCATCAGTAGTATTCTCAACTGACCTTTTCGGAGACTCTGTTTGTCCTTCAGTTTCGGAAGCCACCATGAAAGCAAGGAATTGCTTATGTCCCTCTTCGCCTTGATCTTTATCGTCACTTTCGTCTTCATCAGATTCTGATTCATCATCCCAAGTGACAGCGAGGGCTTTCTTTTTCTTCAAACGAGTAGGGCATTCTTGAGCAAAGTGGCCAAAACCTTGGCATTTATAGCATTGGACTCTTTCGGAGTTCCCTTGTATCTTTCCTTTCTCCTTCTTGGCTATAGAATTAATTTTGAGTTTATCTTTGCCTTTAAATTCATGAGCATGAGTAGAGTCCAAAAGATTAGGATTCGTTTTCAAAAAAGATTTTTTAAATTGTTTAACAAAAGCATCCATAATCTTAGAATCTATCTCATAGTCCTCATCAGAATCCTCTACCACTTTATGAGCACTACTAAAAGCAAAATCTTTTTGTTTCTTTTTGAAATTTCTATGTGCCTCATAAGTTTGGAGATTTCCAACCAACTGATCTAACTTGAGGTTGTCAACATCTTGAGCCTCCTCAATAGCCGTAACTTTTGGTTGGAACCGATCGGGCAAGGATCTCAAAATTTTTTCCACAACTTTGGATTCCGGTATTTTTTCACCTAAATTGAAGCTGGAATTTACAATGTCACTCAACTTCGCATAAAATTCATCAAAGGTCTCACTATCTTTCATAGAAAGGTTTTCGAAACTAGATGTGAGCCTTTGAAGTTTTGATCGTTTAACAAAAGGAGTGCCCTCATGAATAGTTTGTAAGATATCCCAAGCCTCTTTTGCGACTTCACAATTACAAATACGGCTAAACTCTTCAGGTGTGACAGCGCAAAAGAGAGAATTGATAGCTTTACTATTCCAGCTACTATTTTGGTAATCAGTTGTGTCCCACTTATCAATTGGTTTGGGGAAAGTTACTCCATCAACAGTAATTGTTGGTTCAGTCCACCCATTCATGACGGATTGCCAAACTTTTTCATCAATAGATTTTAAAAAAGATCTCATCCGAGCTTTCCAAAAAGAATAATTAGATCCATCAAGTAGGGGTGGTCGAACCATAGAATTTCCCTCACGAATTGAATCCATTATCACAAATCAAACAAGATCTCGTTCTAAAAATTTTTTTTTTTTTTTAAAAAAAATTGAGCGTTCAAAAAGAATTTTTTTTTTAAAAAATAGAACGACCTGCTCTGATACCAATTGAAAAATCTAGAAACCCTAGATGTTGATTTGTGATTATGTATCAATAATAAGCAAAATATAACAATCCCAATCAAACAATCAAAAGAAAGAGACACAAAGATTTTACGTGGAAAAACCACAATTGGACACCTTCCAATTGTGATCAAAAACCACGGGCAACAGCCACAAGAACAATCCACTAAGAAGATTTAAAGGAATTACACAGGTATCACTCTCAATTATCTAGCGAATTCACAACGCCTAATTGAACCAACCTCTATGTGCCTCTTCCAACCCTATCTTCAGCACGGAATTGTCTTTCTGATGAGCCACTCCGGATTCCACCAAAGCTTCAGGCTCGAATTCTTCAGAATTCACAACTGAAGAACAACTCTCTCTCTTTTGTGTATAACAAACAAATCTTTGATGTACTCTCTTTAAACCATGAGTTGAATACTCAATAAAACATCAAAGAAAAAATAACAAAATATCCCCAGATATAAACCTTTAAGAACCAAAAAGAAGATCTGGAGGACTTCAATCAATGAGTAGACTAGTTTTGGGAAAAAACCAACTACTTATAGAAAATCCAAAGCAATCCTAGTTGGGAAAGAAAACCAACTTCTTGTTTGTAGAAAACCAACTTCTTGCAGAACTTCAAAGTAATCCCACTTCTTATAGAAACCCAAAATAAACCTTGTTTCTGAAGAAAACCAACTCCATAAAGAATCTGGAAATCTGTCCCGCGATCTCCGCTCGAGCGCCCAACAGCCCGCTCGAGCGGCTTCAGCAAAATATGCGCGTGATATAACAGAGGTCCGCTCGAGCGCTATAAAATCCGCTCGAGCGCAAAATCACATATCTCAGTACTTTTACAGGCGACCAAAACTGCTGGAACCAAGGATTCTCCGCTCGAGCGGGGAAATGTCAGCTCGAGCGGACAGGCAACTTGGAATGCATTTTTGCATTTTGCTTCGGGGGCGCTGCCCCTCGACCCCGCCTGGGCGCTGCCCCGGACCCGCAAGGGGCGCTGCCCCCTGGACTCCCGCGAGCTGACCGGGCAGCTCGATCCCCGTCATAATCAGCGAAGTGGCAATCTTGAAAGCATTAGCATCACAAACTTCTCTGAAAAGCACAATTCAGGTTGGATTCGCATCTAAACACTCATTGCCTCACTGAAATAAAAAGTGCGAAAAAAAATACAACTGAAAGGAGTTTTGTCAAACGGGGTTGCCAATAATAAAAACCTAACATAACTGATGTGATTATTCAAACCCAATCGATACTCATGTGGTTCAGTGAGATTTAATTGGCCATATTTTTATATATCTCAGTGGTTAATTTTATGAATTCGACTCTCACGGGAGACGACTATTGTAAGATGTCTTATATTCACTATACCTTTAGCTCGGGGGCAGGGGGCGCCCCCCCTCCCCAGCGCGTTATGGGTATGTAATGTTAATTTCGACCCTTATTTTTTTCACCCTATATATTGTATCAATATTTATGTTTTAAGGTTATAGAAAAATAGAGAGAGTTGCTGAGTGTTTTGTAATCCTTATTGCGTACACTGGATTTTGATCGTTTCTTCGCTGTGAACCATGTATATCTTTTGTTTGTGTATGTGCCTATTTGTGTATGTGCCAAACCATGTATATCTTCTGTTTGTGTATGTGCCTGTTCTTTTTATTATTGTTTATTGTATGATTGGAATCAAGTTCTTGCAAAACAAAAACATTGTAATTAGTTGTTAAATTTGTCACATACATCTGGATATGAATGGTTGAATTTTCTTATATAATTTGAATCTATACATCACGTTTATCTTTATTGGTAAAATTCTAAGCATAAATCTCAGGCACTTAGCTTTTCTTATGCAAATTATTTCATACCCATTGAAAAAAGAAAGAAAAAAAAATTGTAATTATTAAAACTCTTAAAAGCTTCAACGCATGGCCTAATCAAACAACATTTAAATTTAAATTTAAATTTTATGCATGATCTTGCCAAAGCTTGTAGTTTAAATTCGTAACAGAATGGGAGAGAGAGAGAGAGAGAGAGAGAGAGAGAGAGAGACTAGGCAGAAAATTGTAATTAATTAATTGAATAAACTATTACAATATGTTACATTTAGCAAGGGAAACTTTGAAACTTTAAACCAACTAAGTTTTAAAATCACAACACTAATCTACTAATAAGAACAGTAAGTAGTGCATAAAAGTAGAATACAAGAAAGTAAAGTGCAAAAATTTAAAAATAAATAAAATTGACAAAGACGTAGACTCTGTATTTGGTCGGGGGCCTCTTTAGTCTTTGCTTTCATCTATTTATAGTCTCTTCTTTGCACATTCGAAGCAGTCAGGCTGTTACCTTCCGCCATGATCTCCTTCTCCTCTGCTACTCCTCGGGCCATGAACTCCTTTTTGTGCGTGTTTGTAACTGCTGATAACTCCTTCTTTGTTAACTTCCTCTCCATGTGCCATTCACGTGTTGTTTAGCATCTCCATTGGCTAAAAACTTGCATTCGTAGCTCATGTGAGCACCTTCGAATGTTGGACTTTTCATTATCTTGATGTATCCCGCAGGGTACCCTTTGCTTGCCACATGTCACCTTTGCATTGGATGGTTTAAATGTAGTGCCAACAAAATCCTTGTGCACTAGACGGACCTCAAAAGAATTTTAACTTAATTTTAAAAAAAAATATATCACGGAAAACAAAAACAAAATAATTTTAAAAATATATAAATTTTTTAGATAAGTGTCAAACCATTTAGGAAAATAAATGGGTATGATGTTAGAATGTGTTAATGTAAACGTGAGATAACTGTTTTTAACGATCTACCATGTGAGACGATAAATGAAGTTGGTGAAAACTTACATGTGCTATGGCATTTATCTAATTTCATTCACCATATTAAATTAAATCAAAAATTAAGTGTTGTGTCTTAATTAAGTAGGATCGACTATATAAATTTTTTTGTCATTTTATTTTATCAATAGTTATATATTCAATTAAATTAAATAAATATTATTTTCCCCTCTGCTAACATCTCTATTTATAGTGATTGTGTCACTCTTTCTTACCATAATATCAGTTGGTCTTTGCTATATATGATCAAATCATCTTAACTTATTCTCTCAATTTTATTTTTTTTTTTAATAGGTATTACTCTTGCCATTTTATGAATATATTTATTTCTAATTTTATTTTTGTAAATCTTATCACACATCCATAATTCTGGTAATTGAAATAAAATCAAATTACAAATTATGCCATCACACATGAGAAAATTGTATCTTCAATATGTTCTTATCTTTAATAGGAACTTCTCACTGTTCTTGTTCAAGTTATGATTAATTTTAATTCCATATTTTAGGATCACTAATGTAGCAATCCCGGTTTCGACCTTCTTTCATGTTTTGCCACTTCGACTGGGCTGGTCGAGGATCGAGCTACCCGATCAGCTCGCGGGGTCCAGGGGGCAACGCCCCGTGGTGGGTCCGAGGGCAGCGTCTTGGTGGGGTCGAGGGGCAGCGCCCCTGAAACAAAAATGCAAAATGCATTTGAAGTTGCTTGTCCGCTCGAGCGGCCCTTTATGCGCTCGAGAATGTTTGGTTCCAGAAGTTTGACCTGTCTGTAAAAGTACTGGGAAGATGTATTCGACACTCGAGCGGGGCTTTCCACGCTCGAGCGGACCATGTCATATCAGTTCGTGAATCTAATATTTCATATCACTTTTGTATTATCTCTCTCTCACTCTCTCTAAAAACATTTCCTCTTCCTTCTCTTTGCATTTCCCTACGCCAAATTGGATCAAAACCTTGATTTGTCAAGATCCATTAGAGTTCTGCCATAGGTTTTTCATCAAAGTTGGTTAACTTCTCGAGGGCTTCGTTGTATGCGGTGAAGATCGAGTTTCGACACTGTTGATTTTGGGGGTTTCATCTCATTTCTTCTTCAAAACTTGAGGTAGGGATTTTCTTAGAGTTATATATATATTTTTGCAAGATCTAGATGATTTTTGAAATCACCCTTCGATAGCTTTGAAAATTGATTGTTAATTCAAGAAGTTGAGCAATTGTGAAAGTGGGTTTGTCTCTTGTTCTTTTAAAATGATCTTATGGGTTTTGATCTTCGTTGATTGAAGAAAAGATGATTTTGGAAAGTTTTCTTTCAAAAGATTTGAATTGTATAGTTTTGGTGAGAAAACCTAGAAATTTGGAGATTTTTTTTAAAGAGACTGAAAAATCCATAAATGATATTGTTATATTTATTTTGTGTGTCAAAATAAATGGATGTTTGGAAATTTTCTTATTTATACTTATATAAATAATGAATTTCAAGGAATATGAGAATTGTTGTTCATTTTGGAAATTATTGTTTAAAAAGTTGAAATAGTCTTGAAATGACTAATTGTTGAGGATACTTGAGAAGAGGGAATTGTGTTATTCCTTGGATGATGAATTGGAATAAAAGTATTTATATTCATCTTGTGTTATTAGCATATCAATTCATTTGATTACATTAAACTTTGAAAGTTGATTTGAAAACTTGCATTGAGAAAAGAATATTAAGAAACAAGTTTCCATGAATTGGTTTTGGGGTAAATGCGGTGATAAGTCTTGACAGGTGGTGTAGATGAAATTGAATAGGTATCGAGCCTTCCAGTTAATACTGGTAAAAATGACAAATTATAGGTGTCGAGCCTTCCAGTCAATGCTGGTAAAAATGACAAATTGGTAGTACTTGTATAGTCTACTTGCAGACACCAATCTAGGGATTACCAGAGTCGTATTTACCTCTCTTGAAATGAATTGTTAAGTTTTGAAGAATTGAAATTGCATGATATCATTGAGTATGATGGTTTTCAAAGATGAAGATGTGATTTTCTTTCAAAAGGGCATAGCATGGCATGTGCATTTCTTCTCTTGAGACTTATATAAAATGTATATACTTTGTTAAGGATTTCCTACTGGGCTTTATGCTCACCCTACGGGATTTTTGTACAGGAAAAGATGTGGTGATGCCGCCTGACTAGAGGCGAGGAAATGTGTGTTGAGAGTACGAAACTCTCATTTTGCTGTGACTCTGTGTGTAAGCCAAGGACTCTATGTGTGTGGGTTTGAATAAATGTTTTGTGTAACCAGGCTCAAGCCTTGGAAACTTGTAAACCCCTTGGGGTATTTATTTGTTTATTTACATGTTGTTGGATTAATGTATTGTTGCATTAAGAACTATTGTATCATGTAATGTAAGTTTGGAGATTTATATTCGGTTTTCCTTGAAAGAGCCATGATTGGTGTATTATCATTTTAACTTTTCTTTGGTATCCAAACTTCATCCTTGTGAATTTCTCTTTCTTTGAAGCATTGTACAACACCACTTTGTACAGGAATCTCCAAATAACTTTGTAAAAAATAAATAAATAAATAAATTGGCATACAACTTGCTAACAAATAAAGCAATCAAGTTTTGAATACAGAATGAGAGTATAAAAAGGCTAATGTGGAATTTATAGCTTATAAATTTTTAAATCATCTGAGCCACTCAAATGTTGAATGAATTCAAGATAAAGAAGCAGAAATTTTTTACTGGAACCATTCATTTAAAATGCTTGCAACTATTGAGTTGTGCTTATAGATATTTTTAAATTAGTTATTTAAAATTTTTTAAAATGCTAGTAGTGAAAAAGAGCAAAAAAATAGACTAGAATATGTCGAAAATGAAAAACAAGAACAACATACAGTCCAAGGATAGAAGGCAAATACTCAAGAGATCGAGCAGGTAATATCAAAAGAGTTGTCCTAAAGTTATCATGTGAAATTGATTTTGCAAAGGTGGACCTTGATCATCTGATATCTTCATGGTTACATGATCATCTGATAGCTTCATGGCAACTTGTCTCATGGTTGGCCGAGACAATGGATTGGCTTGTAAACATGCAAATGCTAGTTTCGTAACCATAACTGCTTGCTCTGCCACTTGATTCTTAGGAGGTAAGAGACGTTGATCCAACACATCCTTTGATAATATCCCATGCACAATTGATGTTGATGAGGAGATGGATGACGACAATGACAAAGAGGAGATTACATCACCCGGATGCTTCCCCGTAATCAATTCCAGTGTGAGCACCCCAAAACTATAAACATCACACCCCTCATTCACTTCCATTGTATAAGCAAGTTCTACCAAATCAAACAAATGACCAACATAAAAAAAATAGTAATTAAAACAATATATAAAGAATTGTTCCATATCTGGATAACAATTAGAAGTTCGAAAGCCCTTTTAAATCGAGTGAAATCAAAAACTCTTAATACGCAAGGATCGATAAATTAAAATGAACATTATAAGGATGACTTGGAGATAAAATCACTGCAATAGAAAATTACATACCAGGAGCAGCGTACCCATAGGTCCCTGTAAATGAAGTCCAATTGGATGAATCAAGCTTCATATAGCTAGCTGTGCCAAAATCTTAAATGTGAGCCACATCCTCTAAATCAAGAAAAACATTCTTCCTTGATATGTCTCGATAAGGGCGACAGGTCGGACATCCGGCCAGACGACCCATGATACTTCCCCACATCCCCCCCTCTCTCGCTGGCTAAAATGCTAGCCACGGTTAACAAAGAAGTTAACAGCTGACACTAACAAAACCCACTAACACACTACTTAACACTCCCATTGTGAACCCAAAAGTTACATTGGCTGGCTAAAATTTTGGCCATTGACACTAGCACACTAGCATGCACGAACTCTTGCTACCTTCATCTTCAGCAGATCCTTCTATGGAGAGAGAGAGAGAGAGAGAGAGAGAGAGAGAGAGCCTTCCATGGAGGATCTATTTATTTATTTTATTTATTATTTATATATATATATTCTTAACACACATCTTAACATACATATCTTTAACACATCCATTGTATCACCATTCTCTCACTATTCACCCACTAAATTAACAAACTCTTAACACACATTTTTGGGACCCACTTTTATCACTTTTTGTCATATAACACACTTTAACACACATTTTTAACACAGATGCTCTAACATAACCAATGAGCACCAACCCCATGAAACCTAGCATCAGTTAAGATCCCAATTCAAAGGTTTCTCCAATTGGATTTTATTTATTCCGTGTCTACAGGATATGTTGAGGGTAATGGTGTGAGATATGTGTCCGACACGTATACTTAATTTAGACCATTGGGTCGTCTAATTATTTTACGATGTTTGAGGAAGAAGAAGAAACTCACATCTCCTAGTTAAAAAACGTTTCTACATAATTTTAATTTGAAATATATGTGTTCACGATGCATCCAATGTATTCAATTTTTGGATATATATCCCAATATTTTAAGATTTAGGTTTATGAAGGTCATATGCTTGGATTTGCATTAGGAAATTTGAGGTTTGAGAGAGAGGTAATGCTATGTTGAACCCAGGTATTTCTTATGGTCCTTTGAACAAATGAGAAACAAAATATGAAAAAAAATAAATAAACTCCTCTGCACTCAATCCGATATCATTTTATTATCTGAATTCAAACAATTAATTTTATCATTCTTGTGATTGGGAAGAACACTAGAAAATATTAGCAAAAAGGAAACTGGAGATTCCCCACACAGGTATTTCTTATTTTCTCATGTGATAGGCACTGTGATAGTATTAAAATTATGAATTTAAGAAAGATTTTACTTAAGAAAAATAAGTAAATGAAATATAAAGCTTTTTTTCACTTTTTCTTTTCTTTTCCTTCCTTTGGCAAATTTCTTGTTTTCAATGAAATACACTTGTCTAATATGAAAACTTGACTTTAGTTATCCTATTTACAATTCATTTTCTCATGTTAAAGGCATTATGGTGGTGTTAAAATTATGAATTTTAAGAGGGATTATCCGAAGAAGAACAAGCAATAGAAGGAAGAAGAAAAAAATAGTAAATGAACTATAATTTTTTTTTCTTCTCTCTCTTGCAAATTTTCTTTTCTTTTCTTTTCTTTTCTTTTTTTATGGAAAAAAGGGAAGGAATCTTAATGAAATGCACTTTTTCAATATGACAACTTGACTTGAGTTGTCTTATTTGCTATTCATTTTTTCATGTGATAGGCACTGTGTTATCATTAAAATTATAAATTTTAAGCATGATTTATAGAGAAAAATAACGAATAATAAAAAGTAAATAAAATATATTTTTTTTCACTTAAGCATGTAATTGTTTATGACAAATGTTTCCTTACCATGCATAAGTGGGAGCATGTTACCATGGATTTTGTAGTTGGGCTTCCTAGAACACAGCAAGGCAATGATATCGTTTAGGTGATTGTTGATAGGTTGACTAAGTCTACACATTTCATTCCGATGCCCACCGGTGACTCAGTTGAGCGTTTGGCAGAGTTATACATTAGAGAGATTGTTCAACTTCATGGGGTTCCTGTAACCATCATATCGAATAGAGATCCTCGTTTTACTGCCCAGTTGTAGCAAAGCCTTCAAGAGGCGTTGGGGACTAAGTTGACCTTTAGCACCGCTTACCACCATCAGACCGATGGGCAGTCAGAGCGTACCATTCAGATTTTGGAGGACATGCTTAGAGCTTGTGTCCTTGATTTCAAGGGGTCTTGCGAAAGGCACTTACCATTGATTGAGTTCGCCTATAACAATAGTTATCAAGCTAGCATTAAGATGGCACCATTTGAAGCCTTGTATGGCCGACCTTCTAGATCACTGGTTTGTTGGGCAGAGGTGGGTGATGCACCGTTGTTGGGTTCATAAATTGTTAGAGAGACAACCGAGAAGGTTTCTCTCTTACAGAAGAGGTTAGCTACGACCCAAAGCCGACAAAAGAGCTATGCCGATAAGAGGAGACGACCTTTATCTTTCGAGGCTGGTGACCATGTGTTCCTTAAAATCCTGCCAAGGTGGGTTTCGATGAGATTTGGTAAGAGTGGTAAATTGTCTCCAAGGATCATTAGGCCTTTTGAGATCTTGGAATGGATTAGGGAAGTGGCATACCGGTTAGCTTTACCGCTACAATTTTCTGAGGGTTCACAACGTATTCCATGTATCTATGCTTAGGAAGTATGAACCCGACCATTCTCATGTGCTTGATTGGGTTGATTTGGAGGTAGATGACGATGCCTCTTACGAAGAGTGACCAGTTCAAATATTAGATACTCGGGAGCAAGTACTACGGGGAAAAACTACAATGTTGGTAAAGGTATTGTGGAGACACCATGGGGTTGAGGAAGCGACTTGGGAATGGGAGGCGGAGGTCTGCTCCAAGTATCCGGATTTGTTTGAAAATGCTTAAGTTGTTCTCCTTTGTACTATTCCCTAGTGTTTGAGGGAAATGTAGTAAAATTGTTAACCACGTGTTGTAATGTATATCGTTGTTTTAAGCATGAGGTTATTGTGGGTTGTCATTACTTTTATTGGAAAGCTTCATGCCTATGCTTATATTCGACGGTTGTTGTTAATGGGTGTAGACGCGCCCTAGGGCTTCATGCTACTATAGTTCGGACTCAAATGTCACGGTTCTGAATCTAATCCCGCAAAGTGCAATGCGAGACCGATAAATCACCAAAGAGTCCAAATCCGGCAAATCATTTTGGAAACCTGATTTTTAAGAAAGAAGTGTCAAACATGGACTGCTTTGCCAGATACAAAGTCGCCACCTAAATGTTTTATTTTGGGGCAATTTAGGAAACCCTGACTTGTGCCTAAGGCCACGTGTCCGTCATCACCAAAGTTGCCTCGGCTCGGGAACTTGGGTACGATTGGGGAAGGTCATCTATGAGCACCCCCGCTTGCCCGATCAAAGATCGGCCTGTACTAAACATGATATCTTGTTTTTAAAAACACATGTGTTCTTATTCCAGTTATTAGCTAAAATTACTATGTGATGCGCACAATACACAAGTATAGACTAGATCGCCTAATTTGGAACAAAGCATCGCATATCCGTTCTTTTGGAAATGGTTTGAAGTTTGCTACTAGCAAGTAGGCCAAAACACAGATTTCAATGAATCGTTCCAATTCAAGTAATCCAACATTCACCCACAGGCATTCAGGCAGTTATATCACTTAAGCAATTAGCCTCATGGCAAGCATGCTGACATGGCAACACTTACACTCATGCAAGGATGCTAAAGCATAAATACTTACAGTGTACTCCGAGCCAAAACAACAACTAGTTAGAAATCATGCATGATCCTAGTTCATGTTAAGATGGCTAGTGCAACACATGCAAAATGCAACTAGAAATAGGCTCGGCTATTCTAAGATGGCGTATGGATGCAACACTTCGATACATGTATTCAACTTGGAATTGAAATACAATGCAGTTAGTATGATGCGCCGAGTCCGGTGCATGCGATACAGATGAATGGATGCAAACATGCATAGCATAAGGTATGCTAATTGAAATATGCCCTAAAACTAACCATCGTAAGCAGGTAAGCAAAAGGGAGAAAGAAATGGAGGTTGGAAGACATGCATCACACACACGCACGCTTATTACACAATTGTGGCCTCTCGACGGAGGGACCAAAAAAATAATACAAATCAACTAACTAACAAGCTAATTAATTAATTACAAAACCACTTAACTAATAAAACAAATTAATTAAGCTATGAAAACAGTAAATCAGCCTCGGGAAGAGGGACAAATGCATGCTTGATCGGCTTCGCTCGGAAATCCATCGCCATGCTACATGTTGCCTCTGTCTGCACTACTCTGCACCTCTGGAAATTGTGCCAACTTCTGTGACACTTCTGAACTACCTTGGGGACATGCTGAGAGTCCATCGGCCAAGAGATAGGGCCATCGGCCAAGGAAAACTGGTCATCGACCAAAAATTAGGCTCTCGGCCAACAATTTGTAGCCGGCCGGCATTGAAGATGGCCGACCGGCCATCCCTTCCTGCTGACTGCTTCTTTTGCTGCAACAGAGGACTGACAGGGCATGGCAATACATTTGCAAGACAATGTGTGCACAACCACCCTCCCTATCATGTCATGAGCTCAAGGGAGTATGGTTCTCGACCCTCGGACCATCAATCACGCATTTCAATGCATGATGGCCAAAGGAGCCGAATGTGCAATTTCAATATGGAATGAAATGCACAACAAAACACATAAGGGGCCCCAACCTCTATCATGCTTGATCAAGAGGCAAGGGATGCACACACAATGCAATGTAACCTAAGCATGCAAGCAAGCATGCAAACAACTCAAGCATGATACAAATCTAATGCAACATGAGCATGCAAGCATACAATATGCAATAGGCATACAACCTAAATAGGCAAACATGCATAGCATGCAACAACATGCGAAATGAAACAAGCATGCGACAACATGGTAAAATGGACTTAAACTAAAATGAGCAACTCTCAAGCATGCCCAAATCAGTGGCCAAAATGCTATGGAAATGAAGACAAAAGCATATACAAACATGCACATGTGATGGCCTATCCCCTAGGCATGGTAGGGCAACTTTCAAGAACACTTAAAAGGGGACAAATTTGGAGATGTGACAAACATGTTAAGCTCTGAAATCATGCATGGAAAGGTGCCAAACCAATCAAACTACGCAAGTAAAGCATGCAAGAAGGCCCAAAGCTTGAGGCTAGCCAAGGGACTCAAACCATGGCCACACAAAGGAAGCCCCAAAGGGCCAAGGGGACCTAAAATAGTCCCAAGGCAGGTCTAAACAAGACCAAAAACAAGCTCGAAACTAGCCAACACAAGCTAGAACACAACGCCATAAACATGAGGCATGCAAGGCTACCAAAGAGGGTGTTACACTACACCTATCAAAACCAAACATGGCATGACTTAAGCCAATAAAATCAGAGTTATGGCATGTTAGAATGAGCCCAAAAACCCACTTAGATGGCATCCCAAAGGCCTAAGCATGATGGCATACACAATGACACATTCATGAGGCATAAAACACAAACCCTTTAAAGCATTAAAGGAGTGATAAGTGCAAGCATGTGAGCATGAAACATGGACTGAAATAACATAAAAAGTGATGCCAAATCACTGAAATGGCCCAAGTAAAGCATGTTAGTGACTTGGACTCTCAAAGCTAACAAGCTAAAATGCATGGTGGCTATACAAAGCATGGCATACATGGTTAAAACAACTCAAATCAAAGCTCTGGCATGCTGTAACAAGGCTAAAAGCTTCATGGAGTTAAGCCAAAATCATGCTAGAAAGACATGTCAAAGCATGATGCATGTTAAGGCAAATAAGAGGATTGCAAGGCAAATACATGAAGCATGTAAGAGGCCATCAAACCAACTCAAAACAGAGGTGTATTATGGCAAAACAAAGCCTAATACATGCTGAAATGAAGCTAAAACAAGCCAAGCACACATGCTACCTACATAAGCCATTTATGCAAGCATTCAAGACAACAAGGAGAGGGGATGACCCTCTCCTATTTAAGACCTCAAAACCACCTTTCCACCACTAAAAATCATCTAGATTTCAGTGGTAGAAAGGTCATGCAAAGCTAAGAACAAGGGCCAAAAGGGATGGCCTAAAACAAGGCCTAACAAGGCCTTGGAGGGGGTAAACAACCTCAAACCAAAAAGTGACCTTAAACAAAGGTCTAAAGCCAGTAAAATCAAAACTTTTATTAGTTAAGAGTTAAAGCTTAAAACAATAAGCAAGAGAGGCTAAAAGCTTAAGCAAGAATGGGGTATTAAAAGCAAGAATGCTCACCCTTGAAGAACACTTTCAAGAACATGGCTCCAGCAACTTTTTCAAGTCTAAACCACCCCAAAAATTCTGAAATCAACTCCCTAGTGCCTCAGCAACCAGAGGATGGTGTTCTAGTGTGTGTTTGTGAACAATAGTAAGACAATACTACACTTTAGAGCACAAATACACACACAAATGTAAAGAGAGGGAGATATAGAGATAGATAGATAGATACAACTCTTCTAACCCTAAATTTCAGAACCTCTGAGAAGGGAGGAGGAGCTCCCTTCTTATAGAAATCCAAATTCAAAGCTTCCTAAGCAAGCTAATCAAAGGGGCAAATCCCTCCATACACGTGTATGGAGGGGGTGAATTGTGGATGCCAGCTGTGACAGCTGGCATAAAATATCTGCATAAAGCAGATGAACAGGGTTCGGCCAGAAAACATGGCCGATCGACCAACACAAGGGCCGACCGACCAAATAATGTGCCGATCGGCCAACACTTTTGGCCAATGGTAATAAAACAAGGCCGATGGCCTCAAGCCTTGGCCGATGGCTTGAGGGGATGGCAAACAAGCCACCCACTTCCCTCAGAAGCAAAAACACAAGTGTTTGGTCCACAACCAAGCACAAAACACACAAGTTGAGAGATCTCGAGGCAAGGCGCGCCGCCGAGACCTCCGAGAACTCATAACGAACACAAACATGGATGATCATCGAGTGTTCAAACGATGACGTCCAAGTCTTGAGGACGGTCAAAAATGGGATGTCTACAGTTGCCCCTCTTTGACAGAACTCGAAAGTCATAAAAATGACGGGAGTGAGTGTCAAAGCCCAGAGACGACCCATTTTTGATGAGGTCGAAGACTTAGACATGCCTACTAGACAAAAAAGATATGTGCCTGAAGGCAGGGGCAAAATGCAAGTGACATGCACGGTGCGGAACATAACTCATGATCATACAAAGAGAGCTGTGATGAAGCAATTATGCAAAATAAATGTAACATTTTAAGCAAATGCTGTGCAAAGAAATGCTACAGCAAACTTGTACACAAGCAAGTAAACACAATCCAAACTACATCTCATGCAGAAAGGATGTAAGAGAATCATGCAATCTTAGTGAACATGTGCGATAGATACACAAAGTGAACGAAGTGTGATAGATACACTAAGTGGACAAGCATGTGTGATAGATACACAAAGTAAACGTGTGATAGATACACAAAGTGAGCATAGTGTGATAGATACACAAAGCGAACGTGTGATAGATACACTATATAAAGGAAAGTGTGATAGGTACAGTAAGTGAGCGTGTGATAGATACACAAAGTAAACGAGTGTGATGGATACACAAAGTGAGTGTGTGATAAATACACAAAGTAAACGAGTGTGATGGATACACAAAGGGTGAACACAAAGTGTGATAATGCACTTAGTGAACAAAATGTGATGGATACACAAAAGGTGAACACGAAGTGTGATAGATGCACTAAGTGAACAGAGTATGATAGATACACTAAAGTAAATGAAGTGTGATTTCAAGAGAAGAATAATGTGATAGATGCACAAGCAAAACATGTGTGATAGATACACAATATATGAACAAAGTGTGATAGATACACTAAGTAAAGCAATCTTAAACGAAACTTGTTTGAATGAACCGTACATACAATATCGTATGGTTGCGCCAGTTTCAAATGAACCGTACATACAATATCGTGCATGAATGAGAAAGAAACTTGATAGGTACAATGTAATACAATGCATGATGTTTAAAGAATGCAATAAACAAACATAGCAACGCTTTAGAAAGCACCTCACAGGGTGAGTGGCGATAAACCGCTCTACTCTGACGGGGATCTCCCCTTTTGTGTTCCTTGAACTATTACCTTGTGTTCTTCGAACCCTTGCCTTCAACACACGGTATAAAGGTTCTGATATGCTGACAAGGGGTAACCTCTGTATGTAGAAGCCACGGATGCCGCTTTTCTTCCCGACCATATTCACAACTTTCCCTATTCTCCAACGGGGTGACAGACTAGGTTGGTTCAGTATCCAAAATTAAGGCGCACACATGCTATCTCAACCTATAGGGCTTCCATACAGTTTTCAAGCCGGGGATACACCCCTGGGTATTTAAACCAGACTTTAGTCTTGGAGATCCTGAACCTTTGCGTTCTAGGCAGCAGCCATTCGAACTCTAGTTTCCACCATCGCTGTTGCTCTCCTAGGAACTCATTGCAAACACAGCCAAGATGCCCCCGGCAGGGAACGGTACTCAGAGAGAGCACTTATGATTGCCATTCTGGCTTTGAAGCAGGCTTGATCTTGAGCTTGAGGTAGAGGCACACTCATACTTCGGAGCATTGGCAAGACCTGAAGAGGTACACACGGAATGCAATCTCGGAACTTACTGAAGTTGAAACAAATTTAGATGCCTAACATTTTCCCTCTTTTTTTTTGCTTTGCAGTCCGAAACCCAAATAGCTTCAGATAGGTCCTGGTTTTACTATTCTCACATGATCTAGGTTGAACCCCGCGATTTTGTGAAAGAACAAATCCTGTTTTGCACAAATGTGGAGAATGGCACAGCACTCTGAGCACAAAATGATTTATTTTTGAAATTTAGAAACGAGTTTTTAACTGGGTATTGAGCCTACGACTGACCACAGTCAAAACGACTCAACAAAGGAAAAAAGCAAAGGGAAGCGACACCCAAAACGATTCAAAACAAGAATCGAGACAAACAAAGCAACACACACGACACTCAAACGTGTGCCAAAGACAAGAGACCTCTCGGTTGCCGAGGAGCCAGTTTCTCTGGGTATTGTTTCCCACCCTTTCTCATTTGTGATTCTCACATCACTCGGCCCTCAGGCTCTGTTTTTCTGAAAAAAGTCCTTTTTCTCACTTTTTCTCTCCACGCACATCTCTATATTCTTCAATCTCTCCTTTTTAATCCCTCCCCTGGGTGGTTGATGGATAAACAAGAAGTTGCGGGCTCTTGCTCCTAGCATTCTGCTAGATTCTTTCTCTTCTGCTCACAATAGTGAACTTCCCCCTCAGAGGGGTTATGCTACAACTGGGTGTGTAGCCAATCTGCAGGTGACATCGGTTGACGATGCTCTGCTAGGGAGTTTGGACGTAATCAGATGTGTCCAGACGAGGCAGTGCAATATATAGATCCATTCCAGTTAGTGCTTCGCACTTGGCTTGATACCTCGTTGCTCAAAGGATGAGATAGCTTTCGGCATTTTGCTGTTAGCTTCAGTTGTGCCCTTTTCTGGAGGGTAGAGTGCCCTTTCTGACAGGTAGAGTGCCCAAGGGACTCAAACCATGGCCACACAAAGGAAGCCCCAAAGGGCCAAGGGGACCTAAAATAGTCCCAAGGCAGGTCTAAACAAGACCAAAAACAAGCTCGAAACTAGCCAACACAAGCTAGAACACAACGCCATAAACATGAGGCATGCAAGGCTACCAAAGAGGGTGTTACACTACACCTATCAAAACCAAACATGGCATGACTTAAGCCAATAAAATCAGAGTTATGGCATGTTAGAATGAGCCCAAAAACCCACTTAGATGGCATCCCAAAGGCCTAAGCATGATGGCATACACAATGACACATTCATGAGGCATAAAACACAAACCCTTTAAAGCATTAAAGGAGTGATAAGTGCAAGCATGTGAGTATGAAACATGGACTGAAATAACATAAAAAGTGATGCCAAATCACTGAAATGGCCCAAGTAAAGCATGTTAGTGACTTGGACTCTCAAAGCTAACAAGCTAAAATGCATGGTGGCTATACAAAGCATGGCATACATGGTTAAAACAACTCAAATCAGAGCTCTGGCATGCTATAACAAGGCTAAAAGCTTCATGGAGTTAAGCCAAAATCATGCTAGAAAGACATGTCAAAGCATGATGCATGTTAAGGCAAATAAGAGGATTGCAAGGCAAGTACATGAAGCATGTAAGAGGCCATCAAACCAACTCAAAACAGAGGTGTATTATGGCAAAACAAAGCCTAATACATGCTGAAATGAAGCTAAAACAAGCCAAGCACACATGCTACCTACATAAGCCATTTATGCAAGCATTCAAGACAACAAGGAGAGGGGATGACCCTCTCCTATTTAAGACCTCAAAATCACCTTTTCACCACTAAAAATCCTCTAGATTTCAGTGGTAGAAAGGTCACGCAAAGCTAAGAACAAGGGCCAAAAGGGATGGCCTAAAACAAGGCCTAACAAGGCCTTGGAGGGGGTAAACTACCCCAAACCAAAAAGTGACCTTAAACAAAGGTCTAAAGCCAGTAAAATCAGAACTTTTATTAGTTAAGAGTTAAGCTTAAAACAATAAGCAAGATAGGCTAAAAGCTTAAGCAAGAATGGGGTATTAAAAGCAAGAATGCTCACCCTTGAAGAACACTTTCAAGAACAAGGCTCCAGCAACTTTTTCAAGCCTAAACCGCCCCAAAAACTCTGAAATCAGCACCCTAGTGCCTCAGCAGCAATAGGATGGTGTTCTAGTGTGTGTTTGTGTACAATAGTAAGACAATACTACACTTTAGAACACAAATACACACACAAATGTAAAGAGAGGGAGATATAGAGATAGATAGATACAACTCTTCTGACCCTAAATTTCAGAACCTCTAATATGGGAGGAGGAGCTCCCTTCTTATAGAAATCCAAATTCAAAGCTTCCTAAGCAAGCTAATCAAAAGGGCAAATCCCTCCATACACGTGTATAGAGGGGGTGAATTGTGGATGCCAGCTGTGACAGTTAGCATAAAATATCTGCATAAAGCAGATGAATAGGGTTCGGCCAGAAAACATGGCCGATCGACCAACACAAGGGCTGGCCGACCAAATAATGTGCCGATCGGCCAACACTTTTGGCCGATGGTAATAAAACAAGGCCGATGGCCTCAAGCCTTGGCCAATGGGTTGAGGGGATGGCAAACAAGCCACCCTCTTCCCTCAGAAGCAAAAACATGAGTGTTTGGTCCACAACCAAGCACAAAACACACAAGTTGAGAGATCTCGAGGCAAGGTGCGCTGCCGAGACCTCCGGGAACTCAAAACGAACACAAACATGGATGATCATCAAGTGTTCAAACGATGACGTCCAAGTCTTGAGGACGATCAAAAATGGGGTGTCTGCAATGGGTAGCCATGATGATAATGATGAATTTCGGTTGAGAATTAATATTGTGATTTGAAAATATAATAGCGTGGCTTTGATCACTTGAAACCCCTTTGTTTGGGTAGTTTGATTTAATTTCAAGAACGAAATTCCCTATGGTATGGAGGTTGTGATGATCGGGTACGTTATCTACCTTGTTCTCTTGAGTTATGATGGATTTACTTTCATTAGAATGTCGGGTTTTAATGTGTGGTCTTGTCAACTGTTGGGTTCGTTGTTTTGAAAACTTTTTTCTCAAAAAGTTTCGTTCTTATTTGTTTATATCCCGAGTTTCACTTCTTTCGGATGGTTCGAGGTTGGATCTAGAGTACCTTGGGCCGAACTAGAATTTTTCCTGGCTGGAGAGCAGAGTCGCACATGCGGGGGCTTGAGCCACACGTGCGGGAGAGAGATTAAAGCCTTGATTTCTTGAAATGCATTGGGATTTTGATCCTTGTTCCTTCACCAAAGTTGGATAACTTCTTGAGGGCTTCGTTATGTGCGGTGAAGATCGGGTTTCGACACCTTTTCTTCTCCAAAACTTGAGGTAGGGATTTTCTTAGAGTTATATATATATATATATTTGCAAGATTTAGTTGAATTTTTTTTTTTTTTGAAAACCCTTTTGATAGTATTGAAACTTGATTTTTGGTTCAAGAATGTGAGTGATTTTGAAAGTGGGTTTATCCTTTGTTTCTTTTGAAATAATCTCTTGAAGGTTTTGAACTATATTAATTGAGGAAAGATGACTTTTGGAGAGATCCTTTCAAATGGTTTGTGTGTGTGTAGTTGTGATGAGAAAACCTAGCAAATTTGGATTTGAAAGATGTTGAGAACCCATGGATGACATTGTTATTATATTATTTTTGTGCCAAAATGAATGATTGATTAGAAAATTTCTTATACTTTTATATAAATGACGAATTTCATGGAATATGAGAATTGTTAATTTTGGAAGTTGTTGTTCAAATGTTGATATAGTCTTGAAATGACTAAATTGTTGGGACTGCACGAAGTATGAAAATGTTGCTATTTATTGATGGATTTAAATGAATATGTGGTTATCTTGTGAAATGGCATTGAAAGGAGAAATGGGGATTTTGATTATTATTGAAATAATGTGTGGGATAATTGAAAATGTAGGAACGTGCATACCCATTGAATTGGTTATTGCAAATTTTGAACTTGAGTTTTGGAAACTTTTGCATTGAGAAAAGAAGGTTTGAAAATAAATTTTTATGGAATTTCTTTGGGGTAAATACGTTGGTAAGTCCGGATAGGAGGTGTAGATGAAATTGATTAAGTTGGCCTGAGTGTCCGAGGTGAAAGACCAAAAACACGCACGGAGGAGGTACCACGTCCCTTCCGGTTAGTTACCGGTAAAGTGGGGTTTTGGTAGTGCTAGTTATGCCTATTTGCAGACACCAACCTAGGGATTACCTGAGTCGTATTTACCGCCCCTTGAGTTAAATTGATAAATTTTGAATTGTTGAAATTTCAAGATATCATTGAGCATGATGGTTTTCAAAAGACGAAGATGTGATTTTCTTCCAACAAGCATAGCATGGCATGTGCATTTCATTTCGTAAGGCTTGTATAAAATGTATATACTTTGTTAAGGATTTTCTACTGGGCTTTATGCTCACCCTATGGGATTCTGTGCAGGAAAAGATAGGGTGGTTCCACCTAACTAAGGGCGTGGATGCGGGTGTTGAGAGCACAAGGCTCTCGTTTTGTTGTGACTTTATTTTTGTAAGCCAAGGGCTATAATTGTATGGGTTTGAGAAATCATTTTTGTATAATCGGGCTTAAGCCTTGGAATATTTAAGCCTTGAGGGTATTGATTTATTTTTGGATTAAATGTTTTACATGCTATAGATTCATGCACTAGAAATCATTGAATGTATATTCTCATGTGGAACTATTTTGTACAAACCTCTTGATCATGTAAAACAAGTGTTGGGGATTTATTTCGGTTTATCATAAGGAGCCATGGTTGTTATACTATCATTATGCATAAATTTTGGGGTGTTACAACTTGGTATCAGAGATACCGGGTTTGAATACTTGGGGCTTGTGGGAAGTGGTTGTTTTACCACTATGGTTCATTTCGCATGATTATGAAGTGTTGTATGTTTTGTGACTATATGATAACATGTTTATATGACTAGATGAGTATGGGTATGGGATTGGACTTTTGGGATGTTGTTTGCGCCTATTAAATTCCTTGAGGTCTTATTAGAAGGGTACTTGATCAAATACTTGTTCTACTAAGAATTCTTAATTTTTAGTGGAATGAATTTCATTGTAAAAGGATAATCCGTATGTGTTTACTTGGCTAAGTGCATATATGGAGTGAAATTAAATTGTTTATATGGTAGGGAAATATATAGAATTGTTGTGGTCAAACATGTGAGGCAAGTTGCAAGCACATGTGGGTTTGTGTGCTAAAGTATTTCTCTTGTCCCTTATTAGGATGTCAAGAAAAGGTCAAACCCGTGCTGGTAGAGGCGGGAGGCGTGGTAGGCCTCGCCGGGGTGTGCATGAAGTATCGGTCCATGAGGTTCCGATGCAAGAAGAAGGGTTCGGCCAAGCTAATGTGGTTGCGCAAGCGGGCCAAGCTAATATGGCCGAACAAGTGGGGTAAATGGGAATTCCGGAACAAGCAGGTCAAACTGCAATAGAGGCCATAGCTCAAGAAATGGCAAGGGCTTTGAGGGAATCAATGAATATGTTGAGGGCGGAGAACCAAGCTAGAGAGAATGACGTGGAGACAATGGCGAGTTTCCTTACTACAGAGTTTTTACGGGCCAAACCGAATGAGTTCCATGGTGGCCCCGAGCCCAAGAAAGCTAATGAGTGGCTCGAGCAAACGATAAAGACATTTGAGATGCTTCACATTGAAGATAGCGAGCTAAGGGTGACTCTAGCGAGTTACTACCTTAAGGAGGATACGGGCTAGTGGTGGAAGTATGCCAAGGGTAGGATGGAACTAACATGCGAAGCCTTTGTGGCTGCTTTCCAAGACAAGTACCTACTTCCCACTACTAGGGAGAGATTGAGGCAAGAGTTTCAAGACCTTAAACAACTTAACCTGTCTGTGGCTGAGTTTGAAACAACCTTCTCTAGTTTGTCCCGGTTTGCACCGAAGTTGGTGGCAACGGAAGAGCGCCGCTGCATTGAATTTGAGAAGAAGTTGAGAACTAAGTTCCTGTTTAAGGTTGACGGAAATATGATTCGGAACTATGACCATCTTGTGGAGGCGGCGGCACATGTAGAGATTACCGTGCAGGCCGAGGAGGAGAGACTTCAGGGTTCAAGGTCTAGGGGCCAAGAGTCATAGGGAGACTATAGACCTGACAAGAAGAGCAGGAGCACCTTTTCATCTTATTCTCAACCACAACAGTCTAGATCTACTTTTCCTTTGCCTAGTGCGGACCCAAGAAAGAGTGCACCGGGTAGTTTTTCATGTTTCAAGTGTAACCAACCGAGTCACAAGGCCTTTTCATGCCCACAGAAAGGAGGAGAGGAGCAGATATTACCACCACCACCTAACTGGTCTCAAAGTCAATCCCAGAATAGAGGACAAGGGCTTACTTGTTTTCAATGTGGTTAGTCGGGACATATGAAAAGGACTTGCCCGCAGTTAGGAGGCGCATCTGGCACAACAGGGTCAAGGCAGACTCAGAGCCACCAACAGGCTCATTCAGTTCAGACTTCATGAGCTAATCAGGGAGCCACTTCGGCTCAATCAGTGCAGCAGGCCTATGCTCCGAGAGATGAGCAAGTTGATCAGAGGCCACAGAGACGCGTGTATGTGTGGACGTGCCCCGAGGGCCTTATGCTACCACAGTTCGGACTCAAGTGTCATGGTTCTTAATCTGATCTTGCAAAGTGCAATGCGAGATTGATAAATCACCAAAGAGTCCAAATCCAGCAAATCATTTTGAAAAACTGATTTTTAGAAAGAAGTGCCAAACCTGGACTGCTTTGCCAGATACAGAGAGGCCACCTAAATATTTTATTTTGGGGGAATTTAGGAAACCCTGACTTGTGCCTAAGGCCACGTGTCCGTCATCACCAAAGTTGCCTTGGCTCGGGAACTTGGGTACGATTGGGGAAGGTCATTTCATGAGCACCCCCGCTCGCCCAATCAAAGATCGGCCACTACTAAGCATGATATTTTGTTTTTGAAAACACATGTGCTCTTATTCTGGTTATTAACCTAGAATTACTATGTGATGCGCACAGCATACAAGTATAGACTAGATTGCCTAAGTTGGAACAAAGCATCGCATATCCGTTTGTTTTGAAAATGGATTGAAGTTTGCTACTCACAAGTAGGCTAAAACACGGGTTTCGACAAATTATTCCAATTCAAGCAACCCAACCTTCACCCACAGGCATTCAGGCAGTTATATCACATAAGCACATAGCCTCATGGTGAGCATGCTATCATGGCAGTCACTCACACGCATGCAAGGATGCTAAAGCATAAACACTTACAATGTACTCCAAGCCAAAATAAAGAACTAGTTAGCAATCAGTGCATGATCCTAGTCCATGTTAAGATGGCTAATGCAACACAGGCAAAATGCAACTAGAAATAGGCTCAGCTATTCTAAAATGGCATGTGAGATGCAATACTTGATACATGTATTCAAATTGGAATTGAAATACAATGCAGTTAGTATGATGCGCCGAGCCCGGCGCATGCAATACAAATGGATGGATGCAAACATGCGAGCATAAGGATGCTAAATGAAACGTGCCCTAGAACTAACCATTGTAAGTGGTTAAGTAAAAGGGAGAAAGAAGTGGAGGTTGGAAGACATGCATCACACACACGCACACTTATTACACAATTGCGCCCTCTCGACGAAGGGACCGAAAAAATAATACAAATTACATAATCAACTAACTAACAAGCTAATTAATTATTACACAACACTTAACTAATTAAGAAAATCAATTAAGCTATGAAAATAGTAAAAATAGCCTCGGGAAGAGGGATGCATGCGTGTTCGGACGGCTTCGCTCAGAAATCCATCGCTATGCTTCATGTTGCCTCTGTTTGCACTGCTCTGCACCTCTGAAAACTGTTCCAGCTTCTATGACACTTCTGAACCACCTTGGGGACATTTTGAGAGTCCACCGACCAAGATATAAGGCCACCGGCCATGGAAAAATGGTCATCGACCAGAAGCAGGGATCTCGGCCAGATTTTGTTAGCCGACCGGCATTGAAGATGGCCGACCGGCCATTTCTTCCTGCAGAATCCTGTTTTTGCTGCAGCAGAGGACAGACAGAGCATGGCAATGCATTTTCAAGGCAATGTTTGCACCACCACCCTCCTTATCATGTTTGAGACACAAAGGAGTATGGTTCTCGACCCTGGGGCCACTAATCACGCATTTCAATGCATGATGACCAAAAGAGCCAAGTGTGCATTTTAATGTCAAATGAAATGCACACAAAACACATAAAGGAGCCCCAACCTCTATTCTAACAACCCTCACATTACTCTAGTCATACTTGCATATAATACACGATCTTGTCTTGATATGTTGCATTTGCAAAACCCTGATTTGTCTTGCATAAGTGTTACTTGCATGCTATGTTCCTTGCTTGGTGTGTGTGTTAGCCGAAGTCATCTTAAGCCTAGGTCGCGCCTTTGATACACTTACACCTAGAACCATCTTGAGGTTTCTTTAGTTGACCTCCACTCGCTTCCTGACGTATTGGCCGAGATGTCATTATCTAGGCCGAGGTGTTCATCACCAAGGCCGAGATGTGTAGTATCTAGGCCGAGATGTTATCCTTGAACTCAAGTGATCTTGTTCCTAGACTGGTATGACCTAGACCAAGGTGTGGCACATCTAGGCCGAGGTGTGGCACAGCTAGGCCAAGTGTTGCCCTTCCTAGCCGAGATCATTAAGACCTTACTTGCCGAAGCCTCGCTCTTAGCCGAGATTGTTACTTGCCGGAGTGCCCTTGCACCGAGCTTGTTGAACACACCTTGTCATAGTCTTGTCTTTTCAATCAGTCACCTTTTTTAGTAGGGCCAACCAACCGTTGCCACGTGTCCGAGCTGAGTGTTAAGTCAGCCGGCAAGCCTAGAAATGTATCATTTTGTATCATATCTTTGTTCTTGAGGAGAGAGAAGCTCTAGGAGAGGAAGAAGGAGTTTTGAGTGAGAAAGTAGACTTCCAAGCTTGATCGTTGAAGTTTAAACCGTTAGATTCGAGTTTTGAGGTTAGAATCTTAGTCTACTCTTGTTGTTCTTATTGATCATCTAGCTGCATTGCATGATCGAACCTGTTCTGTGTGCCATGCATTGATTTAAAGTTGGTTTTAGAAAGAGAAAATAGTGTTCATGTGTTCTTGAATAAAAGTCTTGTTTTGATCCGAAAGCTTGCATCAAGATTCATGTTTTTGTGTTTGTCTTCATAAGATCTTCTAGTATGGGTACCCAGGTCCATGTTTTCGAACTCATAGCATGAAATCTCAGATTTTGTAATAGCAAGTTGTGATTGAGCATTCATGTTTTTCATAATCTTCATGTTCATGTTCTTCATGTTCTTCAACAAAGGGAAACCCAGATTTTTCCCGACTTCATTTCCTTGAATGTGGCCATCGGGACCTCACCTCAGCGAGGAGGTGTGGGACCTCGGCCAAGACCTGGTTAGTGCCCAGCATATTTCCCCGAGATGAGAAACGGTGTTTTGTTTTGATTTAGCTTAGTTTTGAAGAATGCCGATATCATTTGTATGCATGTGAAGCTTGTTTGAAAGTGCATTCAATAAACTTGCCATGTGTTTGTAGGACTTGAACTTGCCTCGACCCCGACGTTCGAAGAACTATGTGAGTGGTATTTTTAATAAAGATATGTTATAAAGCTTTGATAAAACCTTGTTTTGCCTCGTTCGGAAAGTATTTGCAAGCATGAATGATTATTCCTAGTTGCAATAAATACTATCTTGTTTTGATGACATTTCGGGAAGTCCGTATGTGCTAGGGGACTCTAAGCATTTGTAGCACAAGTCCTTAGTGTCAGGGGACTATAATACAACTGCACTCTTGTCTTTGGAAGTCCGTATGTGCTAGGGGACTCTAAGCATTTGTAGCACAAGTCCTTAGTGTCTGTTGACTATAATGCAACGACACCATTGTTTTGAGATATCTCCCTTGTCTTGCCTTGTCTTGCCTTGTGAAGCCCCTGAAATATGTATTCACTTTTAAGACCCTAATGTTGAATTATTTTCTTAAAGCCCTCGATTACTTGAATTAATTCAAATATTGTCGGTTAGCATTTTTTTATTTCTTTTCTTCAAAACAGGAATTTTCCTAGCCAGATTAGGTTCCCTAACCTAATTTAATTTAATTCTACCTAAGTAGAGTCCCAACACAAGAAATTAACTCCAAGCCCTCACACTTTATTTAAATTCTAAATTTACCCCAAAACTAGTACTTGTACCTTGTACCATGTACCATAAAAACCACCATCAAGAGATATATAAATATATATATATATATGTATACACCTTGAGGAGTGTGCCTAGGACAAAAAAAATAATTAAAAAATTGGCCCTTCACCCTTCCCTATAGCTAGCCTTCCTAGAAGAAAGTGAGAAACCAATTTTCAAGAACCATGATTATGAAATTCTAGGAAACCCAAACCTAGTGACCTAGACCTAGGTTGCAAATCTCAAGACTAGTTACCTTTCAACTAAAAATCAACTAATTGATGCCTAGACTTATGATTTAGCACCTTAGTTACTCCTATCCCATTTGACACCAACCAAAATCCTAGCTTTCCCATCCATTTTCAACTAAAGGGCTTTTATGTCCTTTTACACCAAAATTGCCTATATATATACCACACCCCCTAGCTTGCAAACTCACATAACACACTCACTCACACACACATTTTGGTTAGAGAGAGAGGGAGGAGAGCAAGGAAGAAAAGTCTAGAGGAGAAGAGGGAGGAAGAAGAGTGTTTCTTGTGCAAAGCTTAGAAGGTAAGCCACCAACACAACCTTCTCTTCGTTTCCTTTTCTAATGCATGTTCTAAAGTTTCTAAATAATGTTCCAGATCTGTTATTATCAAGTTCTAATGTCAAAAAATGCTAAGGGTTGTGTATTGATTTCATCCCTCTTGTATTTTCCCCATTTTGGCACAAACCATCTTCTTTTTGTACAAATCTCTCAACTTTCAAGGGCACTCTTTCAAAAAAAAATTTCTGATTTAAACAGGTGATAGTTAGCATATTTTCTTCACAAAAGAAATGAAACTTTCCCATGGTGGAACCCCCTTTTTATAAATTTTCTTGTTTTGGGCATTCTACCTTAAAACCTGTTTTTTTGCAGTCAACTTTCAAAAATTCCAAAAAAATGTACAAAAATATTCTGAACCTCTATTTTATGTCAAAACCTTCCCTTGGAAGTTAGCTTTCAAGTAAAATTGGTTTCATCGAAAAGCATTGAGCGGTTTGCAAGAAAATCAAGTTTTCGTAACAGTCGACGGATCTGGACAGATTCTAGACAGCACTGAACCATTTCCTAAATAACTTAAAATCTGGAAAAGCAAACCCATTTCAGAAAAATGTTCCAGAAACTAGATCAAATTCTCTACGAGCCATAGGAAGACCGAGTTCGGTGGATGATCTAAAGTAGTCCTTTCGTATTAATCTTCACGTGATGTTAAATCTGGAAATTTGTTATGTATAGATGTTTTGTGCCCTTGTATTCATGAAAATGTTTAATGGCTTATGATCATATCTTGGCAAGATGTTGTATGTGCATGTTATGTTATTTATCTTTCTTATCTTGAGGATGCATGCTTATGTGGATATTATTATATTGTTTAGTTGGACTAACCTTGACTTAAAACACTTAATTCAACGGGAAACCTAATTGGGTGGGTATTGGGTTTTCGAACACTTGAGTTATGAAAAGATGATAATATGTGATATGTGGTTTGTTGGGATGCATTCCCTATTTGAAAGTTATAAGTCTTGCGCAAATGGTTTTCGGAACCCTTGAACGGAGCGGTTGTATTCGGACCCTAGGTAGCTTGGTGTAAGGAGGGATTCGGGCAAGGCCCTGTTTTACCGTCTCTTTTGAGGCCCTGTGGTTGGCGCTACGCGGTATATAACCATTGGTAGGCATCCGAGGTTAGTTCTGCAACAAAGCAGCAAAAGAGGGGGCATACCGAATAATTCGCGTCCGATTCTTGTGGTTGGGAGGGCGAAATCTCTTTGGGGGATTTCTAGTTTACTAACATCTAACTTAACCCTTTATTTATTTATTTGAGAATCATGATTTACTACTTGGTGCCATCATTGTGATTGTGTATTGGACTGGGAAAAAGGGGTGGGGTGTGTGTGTGTGTTTACTGGGCATTCAAAGCTCACGGCGTATCATGCCAGGTGAAGAAGCGGAACTCATAGCTGGAGACGACAAGCCCGAAACCTTCGAGGACTTTTGGCTATCTTAGGAATAATAGAAATTTCCTTTTTGTTATTTTGTAAGAACTCATGTAGTGTTTAAACTTTCTATTGGGATGTAATGTAATGTAATGAAACAATCTTTTGAATTAAGTATAAATGTGGTTGTTATGTATTTATATTCTATGTATGAACCTTATCGTTGCTTATGAGACCTTGTGTCAATGCCTGGTAAGATCTGTCAAAAAGGTAGTGCGCTGCCTAAGAAAGCTGGACTTAGAAGGGAGGCTATTTTGACTCCTCCGGCGATCTGGGATCTTACTTGGTTATTGACCATAGGACTCACTAGTGACTCTCCCTTGACTGCAACCTATAGTGTAGAATCGGGGCGTCACAATATGGTATCAGAGCCTAGGTTCAACCCTTACCCACGCGTTTCGACCTGCGATTAGAGACTACCTTGCCCAGACTATGTTATATTATTACACTACCTATTCTATCAAGGACATCGAAAATAAAATATTTCTTGACCTATCTTAGGAAATTTCTTCGAATTTCGAGCACGCCAACATCAACTCATGAGGACCTACTACAGGATCGTGAAATGGTTTTAACTTTGAGTGCGGCCTCATCGCGTAGTAGGGGGGTACTATTAGTTCTACGCGTCTCCTATCGATTGTCATACCCTCATCTTGTATTCGTAGCCTTTATTCAATGTCATCCTTCCCAAAATTAAGTCTTGTCCATCTAGTTTTGTTTCATATACTACTATTTGTAAATTTGACATCCTTGACCCTTGATTATTTTCTTTAGCCCAAGGCTTCTTGTAAATAATTTCATTTTTTTTACTCGGTGATGAATCTTGGATATTCAGTTTGAAACGCGGATAGCCAACGCGGTTTCAAGTTAAATATCTAGTTTAGTCACTACATCTATAACCTTGATCACATTGAAGTTTGAAACCATAACATCATACCATTCATCCACATTTCAGATAATCCTGATGTTATCACCATAACTGCTTCGTATTCTTCAGATCTTGTAATTATTATTATGTACATGAAGTTGTGCTGTGTGAACACCCTAAGATAATTAAACTCTAACTTAAGATTAGTTGCTTACCCATAAGGAATTGCCTCTGTAGTTAGAATTTGACTTACGCCTCACCCCATTCAAAGAAAAACAAATGGTGGACCATACTTCGAGACAAGTAATAATATGAGCTTGCAAGCAACAATAGAAATGCGGTACCTGGAAATTGAAACCTTAAGAATGGACTGGTAACCATGACCAAAAATCGCGAATCTTATTGAGAATCAAATTCTAGGGGAGTCTTGCCATCTTTGTGGAAATAGTTGGCACAACATTGACTTAAGAATGAAAGGAGATAGAATCCAAGAGGATTTGGAGCTAGCAAGAAGTAAACCAACTTCATGGGGGGGACCAAAAGGAGCAACCGAAAGGATACAACGCCATACTCCAAGATAGAAAGGGGAAGGAATTATACAGAAAGAAGTCAAGGATGACTATTTAAGAGGAAAAGGACCGAAGGACACTAGAAACCAGACCACATTAGCACCCTGAGTCAGGCATAAACAATAGTGGATGGATATGATTAATGACTAACTTAGGGAAGATGTTATTAGGAAATGTTCGTACGACTAATTTTCAAATCCTGAGTCATGAAGATACCTTACTCTGATCTCATCTTGGAAATAGAATTGTTACTTGTAGAAGGAGATGACTTACCCACCCAACGGAAGGGTTTTACTATTTAAGGGGGATAGACAAGACTCCATGACTTCAACGAAATATAGGATGCAATGGCACGATCTACTTGCAGGTAGGATAGCAAGTCTAATTTTAAATGAGGAAAGCCAAGAAAAACTAGAACTTCCACGCGTAATATGCGAGTATGCAGATGTATTTCCTACGAAATTACCAGGATCGCCACCAACCCGAGAGGTAGACTTTAGTGTTGAGCTACAACCTGGAACTACCCCAATATCCATGGCCTCGTATCACATGGCACTAGCAGAACTACGAGAATTAAAGACACAACTACAGGAATTGCTCGAGAGAGGATTCATTAGGCCAATTACTTCGCCATGGGGAGCACCCGTGTTGTTTGCTAAAAAGAAGGACGGGTCGTTGAGGCTATGCATCGATTATCGTCAACTCAATCTAGTCACGATTAAGAACCAATACCCACTCTCAAGGATTGATGACCCTTTTGACCCATTTGGAGGCTTAAGGTGCTATTCAAAGATTGATCTCAGGACAGGTTACCATCAACTACAAGTCAAGGAGGAGGATATACCAAAAACTGCCTTTCGTACTAGATATGGCCACTATGAGTTTGTAGTAATGCCCTTCGGACTAACCAATGTACCGACAGTATTCATGAGCTTGATGAATAAGATCTTTAGACCATACCTTGACCAGTTTGTAGTAGTGTTCATTGATGACATCTTGGTATATTCAAGGTCTGAAGAAGAGCATGAACAACATTTAAGGACTGTCCTCCAAGTTCTTAGGGATAATCAACTATATGCCAAGGCGAGTAAAGGTGAGTTCTGGTTGAATGAAGTGAAATTCTTAGGGCACGTGGTATCAGAGAGTGGGATTGCGGTGGATCCAACCAAGGTGGAGGCAGTATTAGATTGGAGACAACCAAAAACCGTGTCAGAAATCCGCAGCTTCTTAGGATTGGCCGGTTATTACTGGAGGTTCATCCAAGATTTCTCCAAACTAGCTAAACCAATGACTTGTCTGACGCAAAAAGGAGTAAAGTATGAGTGGGACGAAGCTTGCAAGAGCTAAAGGATAAGTTAACTAGTTCGCCAATTTTGACCATCCCAGAACGAGAAGAGGGGTACACTGTGTATTGTGATGCGTCTAAAGAAGAATTAGGTTGCGTGCTCATGCAAAATGGAAAGGTAGTGGCATATGGATCCAGACAGTTGAAACCACATGAACGCAACTACCCCACACATGACTTGGAGTTAGCAGTCGTAGTTTTTGCCCTAAAGCAATGGCGACATTACCTGTATGGGGAACAATTCGAGATTTTCACAGATCACAAGAGCTTGAAGTATATATTCACGCAGAAGGACCTTAACTTGAGACAGAGACGATGGATGGAGTATCTTGAGAATTTTCAGTTCACTCTCTCATATCACCCGGTAAAGCCAATATAGTAGCAGATGCTCTAAGTCGTAAGAGCAGAGGGATAATGGCTAAGAATCTCCGTCAAGGAATGGGATATGGTTAAGACACTCAGTGAGTTTAGGATCCAAGTAGAATCTCAAGATACAAAAGCATATCTTAGTACGCAGAAGGTGATGCCTAAGTTAATGAATGAGGCCGTGGAGGCCCAGAAGCATGATCAAGAGGTAGCCTATATCAAGGGACGTCTGGAATCAAGAGAGCCCATGCCCGATTGAGTAATTCACCCCGATGGGAGTTTAAGATACCAAGGCAGATTGTTTGTACCAAGTGACGAGTTACTTAGAGAAAAGGTACTGAAGGAATGTCATCATTCTGCATTTGCGGTACATCCAGGAGGGACTAAATTGTACCAAGATTTGAAAAGGCAATATTGGTGGAATGGAATGAAGAAGGAAGTGTCTAAATTTGTAGCGAGATGCCTGACATGCCAGCAAGTGAAGGCGGAACATCAGAAACCAGAGGGAATGTTGCAACCTCTACCAATAGCTGAATGGAAGTGGGAATACGTGACGATGGATTTTGTGACAGGGTTGCCTAAGTCACCTAGAGGGCGTGATGCTATATGGGTAATAGTGAACCGCCTCACTAAGTCAGCACATTTCTTACCCTATAAGATGACCGACACTCTAGAGTTTATGTGCAGACTCTACATTGGGGAGATCATTCGACTACATAGAATTCTGGTATCTATTGTGTCAGATCGAGATCCACGATTCACCTCTCGATTTTGGGAGCCTACAGGAAGCTCTTGGTACTGAGTTATGTTTTAGCACCGCCTTTCACCCACAGACAGACGGACAATCTAAATGCACCATCTAGACACTCGAGGATATGTTGAGAGCTTCCGCAATGAATTTTCAAGGAAGTTGGGAACGACACTTACCCCTAATTGAATTCGCCAACAACAACAGCCTTCAAGCTAGCATCAGTATGGCACCCTTTGAAGCATTATCCGGACGACCATGTAGATCGCCGATTTATTGGACGGAAGTGGGTGACGCAAATCTGGTAGGACCCGAACTCGTTCTAGAAACTACTGAGAAGGTCAAATTGATCCGACAACAGTTAAAGACTGCTCAGGACCGTCAGAAGAATTATGCAGACAGGAGGAGAAGACCATTGATGTTTAAAGTAGGCAGCTACGTGTTCCTAAAGGTGCAACCCAGACGTGGAGTCGTACGCTTTGGGAGAAAGGAGAAGCTGTCACCACGATATATTGGGCCTTTGAGGTATTGGAAAGAGTGGGTGAAGTAGCATATAGACTAGCTCTACCCCTGCAGTTAACAGGAATACACAACGTCTTCCATGTATCTATGTTGAGAAAATACATCGCCAACCCAACACACGTCCTCAAATGGAAAGAGATCAGTCTTGATAAAGATGTCACGTTTAAAGAAGGAATGGCAGAAATACAAGATCGTCGAGAGAAGAACCTTAGAGGCAAGACGGTTCAATTGGTGAAAGTGCTATGGCGTCATCGGGGAGTTGAGGAATCTACTTGGGAACGCCAGGAATGGGTGAAGGCAAACTACCCCGAGCTTTTCGAAGGCAGTATGTAGTTGAATTTCGGGGACGACATTATTTTTAGGGGGATAGGTTGTGAAGCCCCTGAAATATGTATTCACTTTTAAGACCCTAATGTTGAATTATTTTCTTAAAGCCCTCGATTACTTGAATTAATTCAAATATTGTCGGTTAGCATTTTTTTATTTCTTTTCTTCAAAACAGGAATTTTCCTAGCCAAATTAGGTTCCCTAACCTAATTTAATTTAATTCTACCTAAGTAGAGTCCCAACACAAGAAATTAACTCCAAGCCCTCACACTTTATTTAAATTCTAAATTTACCCCAAAACTAGTACTTGTACCTTGTACCATGTACCATAAAAACCACCATCAAGAGATATATATATATATATATGTATACACCTTGAGGAGTGTGCCTAGGACAAAAAAAATAATTAAAAAATTGGCCCTTCACCCTTCCCTATAGCTAGCCTTCCTAGAAGAAAGTGAGAAACCAATTTTCAAGAACCATGATTATGAAATTCTAGGAAACCCAAACCTAGTGACCTAGACCTAGGTTGCAAATCTCAAGACTAGTTACCTTTCAACTAAAAATCAACTAATTGATGCCTAGACTTATGATTTAGCACCTTAGTTACTCCTATCCCATTTGACACCAACCAAAATCCTAGCTTTCCCATCCATTTTCAACTAAAGGGCTTTTATGTCCTTTTACACCAAAATTGCCTATATATATACCACACCCCCTAGTTTGCAAACTCACATAACACACTCACTCACACACACATTTTGGTTAGAGAGAGAGGGAGGAGAGCAAGGAAGAAAAGTCTAGAGGAGAAGAGGGAGGAAGAAGAGTGTTTCTTGTGCAAAGCTTAGAAGGTAAGCCACCAACACAACCTTCTCTTCGTTTCCTTTTCTAATGCATGTTCTAAAGTTTCTAAATAATGTTCCAGATCTGTTATTATCAAGTTCTAATGTCAAAAAATGCTAAGGGTTGTGTATTGATTTCATCCCTCTTGTATTTTCCCCATTTTGGCACAAACCATCTTCTTTTTGTACAAATCTCTCAACTTTCAAGGGCACTCTTTCAAAAAAAATTTTCTGATTTAAACAGGTGATAGTTAGCATATTTTCTTCACAAAAGAAATGAAACTTTCCCATGGTGGAACCCCCTTTTTATAAATTTTCTTGTTTTGGGCATTCTACCTTAAAACCTGTTTTTTTGCAGTCAACTTTCAAAAATTCCAGAAAAATTTACAAAAATATTATGAACCTCTATTTTATGTCAAAACCTTCCCTTGGAAGTTATCTTTCAAGTAAAATTGGTTTCATCGAAAAACATTGAGCGGTTTGCAAGAAAATCAAGTTTTCGTAACAGTCGACGGATCTGGACAGATTCTGGACAGCACTGAACCATTTCCTAAATAACTTAAAATCTGGAAAAGCAAACCCATTTCAGAAAAATGTTCCAGAAACTAGATCAAATTCTCTACGAGCCATAGGAAGACCGAGTTCGGTGGATGATCTAAAGTAGTCCTTTCGTATTAATCTTCACGTGATGTTAAATCTGGAAATTTGTTATGTATGGATGTTTTGTGCCCTTGTATTCATGAAAATGTTTAATGGCTTATGATCATATCTTGGCAAGATGTTGTATGTGCATGTTATGTTATTTATCTTTCTTATCTTGAGGATGCATGCTTATGTGGATATTATTATATTGTTTAGTTGGACTAACCTTGACTTAAAACACTTAATTCAACGGGAAACCTAATTGGGTGGGTATTGGGTTTTCGAACACTTTGAGTTATGAAAAGATGATAATATGTGATATGTGGTTTGTTGGGATGCATTCCCTATTTGAAAGTTAGAAGTCTTGCGCAAATGGTTTTCGGAACCCTTGAACGGAGCGGTTGTATTCGGACCCTAGGTAGCTTGGTGTAAGGAGGGATTCGGGCAAGGCCCTGTTTTACCGTCTCTTTTGAGGCCCTGCGGTTGGCGCTACGCGGTATATAACCGTTGGTAGGCATCCGAGGTTAGTTCTGCAACAAAGCAGCAAAAGAGGGGGCATACCGAATAATTCGCGTCCGATTCTTCTCGTTGGGAGGACGAAATCTCTTTGGGGGATTTCTAGTTTACTAACATCTAACTTAACCCTTTATTTATTTATTTGAGAATCATGATTTACTACTTGGTGCCATCATTGTGATTGTGTATTGGACTGGGAAAAAGGGGTGGGGTGTGTGTGTGTGTTTACTGGGCATTCAAAGCTCACAGCGTATCATGCCAGGTGAAGAAGCGGAACTCATAGCTGGAGACGACAAGCCCGAAACCTTCGAGGACTTTTGGCTATCTTAGGAATAATAGAAATTTCCTTTTTGTTATTTTGTAAGAACTCATGTAGTGTTTAAACTTTCTATTGGGATGTAATGTAATGAAACAATCTTTTGAATTAAGTATAAATGTGGTTGTTATGTATTTATATTCTATGTATGAACCTTATCGTTGCTTATGAGACCTTGTGTCAATGCCTGGTAAGATCTGTCAAAAAGGTAGTGCGCTGCCTAAGAAAGCTGGACTTAGAAGGGAGGCTATTTTGACTCCTCCGGCGATCTGGAATCTTACTTGGTTATTGACCATAGGACTCACTAGTGACTCTCCCTTGACTGCAACCTATAGTGTAGAATCAGGAACTACGAGAATTAAAGACACAGCTCTTATGGACTAGTTAGATTTAAATTTATTGCTTCCGCACACGTAAGCCCCATATGTATACTCTGATTGTGTGTGTATCCTTGTAAGTTGGCCTTTGGTAATCTCGGATTACTGGCATCACGACACCATTCTACTAGCGGCGGAACGGGATCGTGACAGATTGGTATCAGAGCACGAGTTTCCTATAGTATGTTATTCACACACTTTGAGTCCAAAAGAGCATAGGATAGCCCACAGAATGATGTTAGGATTGCATCATATCGCTTGCTACTTGACAATGTGTGCGTCATCTCAGCATAACTATTTGTTACTTGCATGTATGTCTATTTGCATATTTTGTTTTAAAGCCATATTTTGCATACTCATAGCATTATGAGGAGAGGAAGACCACCAGTTGGCCGAGATCAATCAGAAGATAGGTTGGACAGACTAGAAAGGCTAGTTGAAGGTCTAGCCCGTGAGTTGAGGCAAATGAGGCAACAGAATGCTAGCGCTACCTCCACCCAGGCCGAACAGACCAATGGACGACAGGCAATTCCGCCTCCACCTCCTCCAGTACCACAGGTGCCTCTACAGCCAGCCTTGTATGGGGATGGAACGATGACTTTGATTAAGGAGTTCAAGAAGATGAACCCGCCAAGATTCCAAGGGGGTATAGAGCCGATGAAAGCCGAGGCGTGGGTTTTAGGAATGGAGAAGCTGTTCGAGATCTTTCCCAGCACCGATGCTCAGAAGGTGGCATTGGCCGCATTCACATTGGACGACAACGCTCGAAGATAGTGGATGATGACCCGAGAAGATAATCCTGACTTAACTTGGGCCAGATTTTTGGAATTGTTCTACAACAAGCATTTCCCCCTTAGTGTCCGAGATCGCAAGACCACGGAGTTTCAGACTCTGACACAAGGAAACAAGACGGTGGCAGAATATGACCGTGCTTTTACCGAATTGGCGAGATATGCGCCTCACATGGTCGATGATGAGTATAGAAAAGCTAGGAAGTTCGAAAGTGGACTGCGTGGACCGATTCAGGATCGAGTTAACATGCTCAACATGCCGACTTATGCCGGAGTATTGGACAAGGCTATCCTTGCAGAAGCTAACTTAAACCGATATCAGAATTCAGGAGAGAGTCAGAGGAAGAAACAGAGCTATGATAATCGTCGAGTTTCATTTAACGCCACGAAGAAAGCGAATGTGGGCAGCTCCAGCAACGCGAACCAGGAAGGTAATACTAAGCCGATGTGTGCAAGTTGTGGGAAGTCGCATTCCGGAGTTTGCCGTTGGGCGTCAGGAGCCTGTTTTCAATGTGGAGAAATGGGACATCGTGTGAGAGACTATCCGAAGTCAAGGATTGATGATGGTAAGAAAAATGGGAGCACCTCGGGCTCTGCACAGGGAAGCAACGTCGGAAGGACACAGATGAGACAGGGCAGGGTTTTCGCTCTAGTGCCAGGAGACACCCAGAATGCTGAGACAGTAGTGACAGGTATACTCCCAATCTGCTCTCAAGATGCATACATATTGATTGATTCGGGTTCTACGCATTCATTTGTATCTGCTAAGTTTGCCGAGAAGTTGAATAAAGAACAGGAACCCCTTGATTATGTGTTATATGTGTCTACTCCATCTGGGAGAACTGTGATGGTTGCATCTATCTATAAGGCGTGTGTTGTTGTGATTGAGGGTATGGAATTATTAGTTGATTTAATGCCGTTAAGCATGACCCACTTTGACGTCATATTAGGAATGGACTGGTTAGTAATGAATCATGCATCTATTAATTGTGTTTCGAAGAATGTCACACTGAAACCCCCAACCCAAGCCGAGGTTATTTTCCAGGGTAAAGGAGTAGTACCCCCACCTTACCTGATTTCGTCCATGAAAGCCTATAAGTTGATCCAAAAGGGGTGTCAAGGTTATTTGTGTAGTATACTAAGTGATTTGAATGGAAATGTTGAGTTAGCCGACATCCCCGTGGTTAGGGAATTCCCCGACGTCTTTCCAAACGACTTGCCTGGCCACTTAGTCGATAGAGAAATAGAATTTACTATTGATGTCATGTCGGGAATGCAACCTATCTCCAAAACACCGTATAGAATGGCCCCAGCCGAACTCAAGGAACTGAAACTACAATTACAGGAATTGTTAGATAAGGGGTTCGTTAGGCCGAGTACTTCGCCTTGGGGAGCACCAGTCCTATTTGTTAAGAAAAAAGATGGCACGCTTCGTCTTTGCATTGATTACAGAGAACTTAACAAGGTAACCATTAAAAATAAGTACCCATTGCCTAGGATTGATGATTTGCTTGATCAACTGCAAGGAGCACGAGTCTTTTCAAAGATTGATCTTAGGTCGGGCTACCATCAGCTCAAAGTTAAAGCCGAGGATGTTGAGAAGACCGCTTTTCGGACAAGATATGGCCACTACGAATTTCTAGTAATGCCTTTTGGGGTGACTAATGCGCCTGCAGCATTCATGGATTTAATGAACAGGGTCTTTAAGCCGTATCTTGATTAGTTCGTGGTTGTTTTTATGGACGACATATTGATCTACTCCAAGAGTACAATTGAACACGAGAATCATCTGAGACTCGCCCTACAAACCTTGAGAGACAGGAAGTTGTATGCTAAGTTGAGTAAGTGTGAGTTTTGGCTTTCCAGCATTTCATTTTTGGGACATGTGATCAATGAAGAGGGTATCTCGGTTGATCCCAGTAAGATTGAAGCCATTGTAAATTGGCCGCGCCGACCAGCGTGTTTGAGGTTCGTAGTTTTCTGGGTTTGGCAAGTTATTACAGAAAATTTGTGAAGGACTTCTCAAGGATTGCAGTACCATTGACACAACTAACTCAGAAGGGGGTGACGTACGAATGGACCGAGGATAGAGAATCAGCCTTCCAGGAGTTGAAGACGAGGCTAGTTACAGCACCAGTTCTTGTACTTCCATCAGGTAATGAGGAATTTCAAATTTTCAGTGATGCTTCACATAAGGGCTTGGGTTGTGTGTTAATGCAAGGGGGTAAGGTAATAGCTTATGCATCTCGTCAGCTGAAACCCCATGAAAAGAACTATCCTACCCACGATTTAGAGCTAGCAGCCGTGGTGTTTGCTTTAAAGATTTGGCGTCATTACTTGTATGGAGCTTCTTGCCAAGTTTTCACAGATCACAAGTGTTTGAAGTACTTATTCACTCAGAAGGAATTAAATTTGAGGCAGAGAAGATGGCTTGAATTATTGAAAGACTACGACATGCAGATTCAGTACCACCCAGGTAAAGCAAACTCGGTGGCCGACGCTTTGAGCAGGAGAACAATGGGAAGTTTGGCATGCTTAGCCATGATCACAGCGGAGCCGACTATCATTGAAGAAGTAAAGGCAAGGCAGATGGAGGATGAATTCCTGAAGAATGTAGCCGATGAAATTATCACCAGGCCGAGGTCCGGGTACACATTTGAGAATGAAGTGCTTAAGTTTGAAGGAAGATTGTACGTGGCCGACATCCCAAAGTTAAAAGGGAAGATTCTGCGAGAATCTCATGGTTCCAGAATTGCTATTCATCCAGGGAACACTAAGATGTATCAAGATATGAAGCAGACCTTTTGGTGGCCGAACATGAAGAGAGAAATGGCCGAGTTCGTATCCCAATGCCTACATTGTCAACAAGTGAAAGCAGAACATCAAAGACCAGCAGGACTCCTTCAACCTTTGTCAATTCCTAAATGGAAATGGGAACACATCTCCATGGACTTTGTGGTTGGTTTGCCGAAGACACAGAAAGGTATGGATTCGATTTGGGTTATCATTGACAGATTAACTAAGTTGGCACACTTCTTGCCTATTCAGACTATATTCAACGCTGACCGACTTGCTATACTGTATATGAATGAGATTGTGAGACTTCATGGAGTGCCGATGTCCATTGTGTCAGACCGAGATCCGAAGTTTGTTTGTAGATTTTGGCAGAGTTTACAAAGAGCCTTAGGAACCGAGTTGAAGCTAAGCACAGCTTTTCACCCCCAAACCGATGGACAAACGGAGAGAACAATTCAGACACTCGAAGACATGCTTAGGCTATGTGTATTAGATTTCAAGGGAAGTTGGGGAGCACATCTACCATTAGTAGAATTCGCTTACAACAACAGTTATCAAACTAGCATTGGCATGGCGCCGTACGAAGCTTTGTATGGAAGGAAGTGCAGATCGCCAATATGTTGGACTGAAGTAGGAGATAAAGCTTTGATTGGTCCCGAACTAGTTAAAGTCACAACCGAGAAGATTAAGCTCATTCGACAAAGGATCAGAACTGCCCAGAGTCGGTAGAAGAGTTATGCCGATCAGAGGAGAAGAGAATTGGAATTTGAAGTTGGGAACCATGTGTTTCTCAAGATTTCGCCAATAAAAGGAGTTTCCAGATTTGGGAAGAAGGGTAAGTTAGCACCTCGTTACATCGGGCCGTTTGAAATTCTTGAGAAGGTTAACACAGTTACCTATAGACTTGCTTTACCACCAGAACTAAGCCAAGTTCACAATGTGTTCCATATTTCGATGTTGAGGAAGTATATTCGGGATCCACTGCATGTGATTGACTATTCCGGGATTGTGGTTAACGGAGATTTGGGCTACGAGGAGAAGCCGATGAAAGTTATTGACAGACAAGTGAAACAGTTGAGGAACAAATCTATACAAATGGTGAAAATTGAATGGAAGGAGCATTACGGCAAGGATGCTACATGGGAATTGGAAGAAGAAATGAAAGTTCGATATCCGGAGTTGTTTTCGGATCAAGGTAACTCAAGTTTGGGGACCAAACTTCTTTAAGGGGGGTAGGATGTAACAACCCTCACTTTACTCTAGTCATACTTGCATATAATACACGATCTTGTCTTGATATGTTGCATTTGCAAAACCCTGATTTGTCTTGCATAAGTGTTACTTGCATGCTATGTTCCTTGCTTGGTGTGTGTGTTAGCCGAAGTCATCTTAAGCCTAGGTCGCTCCTTTGATACACTTACACCTAGAACCATCTTGAGGTTTCTTTAGTTGACCTCCACTCGCTTCCTGACGTATTGGCCGAGATGTCATTATCTAGGTCGAGGTGTTCATCACCAAGGCCGAGATGTGTAGTATCTAGGCCGAGATGTTATCCTTGAACTCAAGTGATCTTGTTCCTAGACTGGTATGACCTAGACCAAGGTGTGGCACATCTAGGCCAAGGTGTGGCACAGCTAGGCCAAGTGTTGCCCTTCCTAGCCGAGATCATTAAGACCTTACTTGCCGAAGCCTCGCTCTTAGCCGAGATTGTTACTTGCCGAAGTGGCCTTGCCATCGAGCTTGTTGAACACACCTTGTCATAGTCTTGTCTTTTCAATCAGTCACCTTTTTTAGTAGGGCCAACCAACCGTTGCCACGTGTCCGGGCTGAGTGTTAAGTCAGCCGGCAAGTCTAGAAATGTATCATTTTGTATCATATCTTTGTTCTTGAGGAGAGAGAAGCTCTAGGAGAGGAAGAAGGAGTTTTGAGTGAGAAAGTAGACTTCCAAGCTTGATCGTTGAAGTTTAAACCGTTAGATTCGAGTTTTGAGGTTAGAATCTTAGTCTACTCTTGTTGTTCTTATTGATCATCTAGCTGCATTGCATGATCGAACCTGTTCTGTGTGCCATGCATTGATTTAAAGTTGGTTTTAGAAAGAGAAAATAGTGTTCATGTGTTCTTGAATAAAAGTCTTGTTTTGATCCGAAAGCTTGCATCAAGATTCATGTTTTTGTGTTTGTCTTCATAAGATCTTCTAGTATGGGTACCCAGGTCCATGTTTTCGAACTCATAGCATGAAATCTCAGATTTTGTAATAGCAAGTTGTGATTGAGCATTCATGTTTTTCATAATCTTCATGTTCATGTTCTTCATGTTCTTCAGCAAAGGGAAACCCAGATTTTTCCCGACTTCATTTCCTTGAATGTGGCCATCGGGACCTCACCTCAGCGAGGAGGTGTGGGACCTCGGCCAAGACCTGGTTAGTGCCCAGCATATTTCCCCGAGATGAGAAACAGTGTTTTGTTTTGATTTAGCTTAGTTTTGAAGAATGCCGATATCATTTGTATGCATGTGAAGCTTGTTTGAAAGTGCATTCAATAAACTTGCCATGTGTTTGTAGGACTTGAACTTGCCTCGACCCCGACGTTCGAAGAACTATGTGAGTGGTATTTTTAATAAAGATATGTTATAAAGCTTTGATAAAACCTTGTTTTGCCTCGTTCGGAAAGTATTTGCAAGCATGAATGATTATTCCTAGTTGCAATAAATACTATCTTGTTTTGATGACATTTCGGGAAGTCCGTATGTGCTAGGGGACTCTAAGCATTTGTAGCACAAGTCCTTAGTGTCAGGGGACTATAATGCAACTGCACTCTTGTCTTTGGAAGTCTGTATGTTCTAGGGGACTCTAAGCATTTGTAGCACAAGTCCTTAGTGTCCGGGGACTATAATGCAACGACACCATTGTTTTGAGATATCTCCCTTGTCTTGCCTTGTCTTGCCTTGCCACCGACGGTTTTACCGCGTGGGTTTGTTTGTCCGGAATGTCATCTCTTGTATTATATTAATGCTAGTAAGCATCCCTTAAAGCTCGAAGGACCCAATAGATGGGCTTGGTTCATTCCTTGATTTTACAACTGGATATGTTAAGTATTGTTTTGTCAATTTCTTGAATATCAGTCATGCAAACCCCTTTATTACTTATACCATTCACTGAGTATCCAAGCTCACCCTCTCTATATATATGTAGGTGATGAGCAGGACGGCGGCGACGCCTAGATGTGTTTTGCCGATGTGTTTTGCTGATGTGTTTTGCCGATGTGTTTGCCGATGTGTTTTGGATTCATGTTTTACAACATCTTGAAGATCATGCTTCTTGGTTTATAGTTAAATTCTTTTATATATGTCGGCTTGAGAAGCCTTTTGATCAAGATGTATTTTGTACCTTATTTTGTTTGTATCTAAGTGGTAAAGCTATGTAAAGATGTATGCCATTTCATTCGACTTATGCACAGCTCTTATGGACTAGTTAGATTTAAATTTATTGCTTTCGCACATGTAAGCCCCATATGTATACTCTGATTGTGTGTGTATCCTTGTAAGTTGGCCTTTGGTAATCTCGGATTACTGGCCATCACGACACCATTCTACTAGGGGCGGAACGGGGTCGTGACATCTATCATGATTGATCAAGAGGCAAGGGATGTAAACATGCAAGCAAAACTAGTGCAACATGAGCATGTTAATGATCATGCCATACAAGGCTAAAGGTAACAAGCATGTCAAATGCAATGCAACCTACACAAGCATGCAAACATGCAAGGCATGTGACAACATTTAAAGATAGGCAAGCATGTAGCAACATGCAAGGCAAGCATGCAACAACATGCAAGGGACAATGCATGCAAACATGCAAAGCAACTTAACAAAAGGGCGTGCCAAATGTGATACAACTTAAGCATGCAACAACATGTAATTTACCAAATATGCAACAAGTATGTGACAACATACAAGGCAAGCATGCAACAACATGCGGGGATGGTCTTAAACCGAAATGGACAACTCTCAAATAAGTCCAAATCAGTGGCCAATGGATGATGAAATCAAAGCAACAAGGCACACACAAGCATGCACAATGCAAAGGCTCCAAGCCAAGGGCACGAGATGCAACTCTCCAAGAGCATGGCAAGGATGAAATATGGCATATAATGACACATATTCCAGCTCTGAAATGGCATACAAAAAGGCTCCGAATCATGCAAACGACTCACACAATGCACGTTGGAAGGCTCAAGTACCGAAACTAGTGAAGCACATTACACTAGAGGTATGTAAAGCAATGCTCAAATGACCAAACCAACTTCTAACAGACCTTACGCAGGTCCAAAACAGTGGCAAAATGAGCTAAAATGATGGCTTGACACGCACCAAAATGAAGCTCATGCAATGGCTCACAAATGGAGTATAAAAAGCACAACTCTCAAACACATTGAAGGCATGATAAAAATGAGAATATGGCACACCTATAAACTCTAAAATATCATATTCAATGATGCCAAAACACTAAAATGCCTCAAGCAACACATGCAAGGGACCCCAAAACTCAAAGGTAAACAAGGCTATTACACTACAACCATGCATGGCAAGCACCAATCAACCAAGAGGCCTAAAAACAGAGCTAAGGCAGCCCAAAATATGAACAAAACATGTCTGGAGTGTGGCCAAAAGGTGCTAGAATAGAGGGTCAAACCAACATGCAATGTGAGCTAGTAAGCATGATTTACACTACAAGCCTATAAAGCATGTGAGGGGCCACCAAACCAGCCAAAAAAAGAATCATGGCATGCCAAAATATGACCAAAAACCCACTGAAATATGGTCAATACATGAAAGAATGACATGCTCCTTTGATAAGCTATGAATGGGATTGCTCTACACATGCAAGAAGCAAACAAAAGGTGGCCAAAACAACTATGGACAGAGCCTAGGCAGGTTTCAAAAATCACCAAAAAGTGCCTGAACCAAGGCTTGGAAGTATGAAAATATGGGCTCCTTTGAAAGGCCAAATATGCAAACAAACAAGGCCAAAAGAGAGAGGGTCACCCCTCTCTGATTTTGGCCCTCAAAACCACAAAAACCACCACTAAAAATCCACTGGATTTCAGTGGTAGGAAGGCCAAGCAAAGACTATCTCGAATGCCTTATGGCATGGCACAAAACAAGCATGCAAGAGGGTAGATGACCCCCAACACCAAAATGATCTTAAACAAACATGAAAAACACTTAAATATGAATCTTTTTTCAGTTGACAACAAAGCTCAAATATGTATGCAAATAAGGCTAAGAGAAGGATCAAGATAATGCTTAAAAGAGAGGAAATGAGTTACCCTTGTAGCTCAGCAAAGACAGCAGCTTCTTGGACCAAAAACCAGCCCTTTCAGACCTCTCAAGACCCTCCAAGAACCTTAGAACAATGGTGGAGGTGTGTGCTTAAGAGTTGTGGTGCAAAGGGGTCAAGAACCAACACTTTCTAAGCCTAAATATAGAGATATAGAGAGAGATACAACCCTTATGCCTTAGACAATTTTTTCAAACCTCTCTAAAGGAGAGGGAGGGCCTCTCTTATAGAGAAACAAGAGGGTTCAAGCTTCTTGGAGAAGCTAGAGCAAAGGTTCAAGCTAGGGCAAAGGTTCAAGCTTCCTCAAGAAGCTAAAACAAAGGTACAAAAGGTTCAAGCTTCCTCAAGAAGCTAAAACAAGGGTTCAAAAGGTTCAAGCTTCCTCAAGAAGCTAAAACAAGGGTGTGAATCCTCCATACACGTGTATGGGGGGTAGGGTCTGTGCTTACCAGCTGGCACAGCTGGTATGCATAATGCCTGAAAAAGGCAAAGAAAAGGTCTCGGCCAGAAAAAGTGGCTAATCGACCAAAACAATGGTCGGCCGACCAAAAACATTGCCAACCGGCCAACACCTTTGGCCGGTAGCAAGAAAACAGGGCCGGTGGCCTCAAGCCATGGCCGGTGAGGTGTGGGGATGGCCAACAAGCCATTCCCTGCCCTCAGAAGCAAGAACACAAGTGTTTGGTCCACAACCAAGCACAAAACAAACAAGTCGAGAGGTCTTGAGGCAAGGCGTGCAACCGAGACCTCCGAGAACTCAAAATGAACACAAACATGGATGATCATCGAGTGTTCAAACGATGATGTCCAAGTCTTGAGGACGGTCAAAAATGGGGTGTCTACAGTATGTTGTTACCACGCCAGAGCAGTTACCAGGATCCTCAGTTATGAGAGGTATTTTTGTTGTGTGTAATTCTTTGGCTAATGTGTTGATAGATATGGGTGTGTCTCATTTATTTATATCTACTGCATTTGCTTCTACATTTGGGTTAAAGGTGGCACGGTTAGCATCTCTACTCAGAGTAGAGTTACCAATTGGGGGTATGGTTGATTTAGACCGGGGATGTCGTGGTTGTGAGATAGAGATTGCCAGGCATCGACTTCCGTTTGCTTTTGTGTTGCTAGACATGTCGAGTTTTGATGTCATTTTAGGCATAGACTGGTTATCTTCGTACCGAGCTATGATTGATTGTTACCGTCAGAGAGTTACAATGTGCACCTCGAGTGGTGATTGTTTTTATTTTTTGGGGGACCGAGTTGATAGGGTCTTGTCACCAGTATTTGACCCTCGTATTCGGAGCAAGCTTAGTGGCCTTCTTGCAACTCTCTTGGACAGTGAGAGTGACAGGGCCCGTGTTAACTTGCCAAGGGTAGTTTGTGAATACGCGACTGTCTTTCCTAAGGATCTTACTAGTTTGCCACCCCACCGGGAGATTGAGTTCTCCATTGACTTAGTGCCTGGCACGGCACTAATTTCCATGGCACCGTATAAATTTACACCCGCCGAATTGCATGAATTAAAGATTCAACTCCAGGAGTTTTTAGACAAGGGCTTCATTTGCCCTAGTACATCACCTTGGGGAGCCCCGACCCTCTTTGCGAAGAAAAAGGATGGGTCATTGCAGTTATGTATTGATTACCGCAAGTTGAACCGAGTTACCATTAAGAACAAGTACCCTCTACCCCGAATAAATGATTTATTTGACCAACTTAGAGGGTCTTGCTGCTTTTTGAAGATAGATTTGAGGTCGGGGTACCATCAGTTGAGAGTCTGGAAGGAGGACATCAATAAAACGGCTTTTTGTACGCGTTATGGCCACTATGAATTCTTTGTAATGCCTTTTGGGTTAACCAATGCACCTGCTTCCTTTTATGGATTTGATGAACCAAATTTTTTGAGAATTCTTAGACCGCTTCGTGGTCGTCTTTATGGACAACATCTTGATCTATTCCGCCTTCGAGGAGGAACACGAAGACCACTTACAGTTAGTACTTGATTTGCTGAAAGAGCACCAATTGTGTGCCAAATTTGAGAAATGTGAGTTTTGGTTGACCAAGGTGAAGTTTTTAGGGCATGTAGTGTCGAGGGAAGAAGTAATTATAGACTCTTCGAAGATAGATACCGTGCAGGATTGGGAACAACCGAAAAATGTTTTTGAGATCCAAAGTTTCTTGGGATTAGCCGGGTATTATCGTCGTTTTGTAAGGGACTTCTCTAAATTAGTCGCACATTTGACTAGGTTGACAAAGAAGGGTATCAGATTTGTGTGGAGTGAAGATTGCGAAAGGTCATTCCAAGAACTTAAGACTAGATTGACTATCGCACCGGTCTTGATAATTTCGGAAAGGGGTTTGGGTTACACCGTCTATTGTGATGCATCCCGGGATGGACTTGGTTGTGTCTTGATGCAAGGGGGAAATGTTGTGGCCTACGGTTCACAATGATTGAAAACTCATGAGAAAAACTATCCCACCCACGATTTGGAATTAGCGACTGTAATTTTTGCCTTGAAAATTTGGAGACATTATTTGTATGGCGAGAAGTTTGAGGTTTTCTCGGATCATAAGAGCCTAAAGTATTTATTTTCCTAAAAAGACTTGAATCTACGACAACGAAGATGGATGGAATTTATAGAAGATTATGATTTTGAATTGCACTATCATCCAAGGAAGGCCAATATAGTGGTCGATGCCTTAAGTCGAAAATCTATGAGTAGTTTGGCAAGTGTGGCCATTCGGGAATGGGTTATGCTAGGTGATATTGGCAAGTTTGATTTGCACTTGGGTGAATCCAGCGAGAGTGCTACCTTGTTTACTTTGAGTGCTCAATCTACCTTGATTAGCAAGGTCATAGAGGCACAACAAGGGGACTATGAGATGGAGTCAATTCGTGATAAAATTTCCAACATGAAGGAAGAGAAGGGTTTGAACATTCACTCGGATCTGAGTGTACGTTATCTAGACCGTTTGTTTGTACCAGAATCTTGTAGAGAGGAAGTACTTCGGGAGTTCCATCACTCACGCCTTGCAGTATATCCGGGAGGCACCAAAATGTATCATGATCTTAGTTGCCAGTTTTGGTAGAGGGGTATGAAACGGGATGTCGCTTTATTTGTATCAAAGTGCCTTACTTGTCAACAAGTGAAGGCCGAACACCAAAGGCCAGCGGATTTGCTACAACCCTTACTGATGGCCGAGTGGAAATGGGAACATGTTACCATGGATTTTGTAGTTGGGCTTCCTAAAACACAGCGAGGCAATGATGTCGTTTGGGAGATTGTTGATAAGTTGACTAAGTCTACACATTTTATTCCAATGCGCACCGGTGACTCAGTTGAGCATTTGGCAAAGTTATACGTTCGAGAGATAGTTCGACTTCATGGGGTTCCTGTAACCATCGTATCGGATAGAGATCCTCGTTTTACTGTCTGGTTGTGGCAAAGCCTTCAAGAGGCGTTGGGGACTAAGTTGACCTTTAGCATCGCTTACCACCCTCAGACCGATGGGCAGTCAGAGCGTACCATTCAGATTTCAGAGGACATACTTAGAGCTTGCGTCCTTGATTTCAAGGGGTCTTGGGAAAGGCACTTACTATTAATTGAGTTCGCCTATAACAATAATTATCAAGCTAGCATTGAAATGGCACCATTTGAGGCCTTGTATGGCCGACCTTGTAGATTACCGATTTTTTAGGCTGAGGTGGGTGATGCACCGTTGTTGGGTCCAGAAATTGTTAGAGAGACAACCGAGAAGGTTGCTCTCATTCGGAAGAGGTTAGCTACAGCCCAAAATCAACAAAAGAGCTATACCAATAAGAGAAGACGACCTTTATCTTTCGAGGTTGGTGACCATGTGTTCCTTAAAATCTCGCCAAGGCGGGGTTTGATGAGATTTGGTAAGAGTGGTAAATTGTCTCCAAGGCTCATTGGGCCTTTTGAGATCTTGGAACGAATTAGGGAAGTGGCATACCGGTTAGCTTTACCACCACAACTTTCGGGGGTTCACAACATATTCCATGTATCTATGCTTAGGAAGTATGAACCCGACCATTCTCATGTGCTTGATTGGGTTGATTTGGAGGTACATGAGGATGCCTCTTATGATTCAAATATTAGATACCCAGGAGCAAGTACTACGGGGCAAAACTATACCGTTGGTAAAGGTATTGTGGAGACACCATGGGGTTGAGGAAGCGACATGGGAACGGGAGGCGGAGGTCTACTCCAAGTATCCAGATTTGTTTGAAAATGCTTAAGTTGTTCTCCTTTGTAATATTCCCTAGTGTTTGAGGGAAATGTAACAAAATTGTTAACCATGTGTTGTAATGTATATTGTCATTTTAAGCATAAGGTTGTTGTGGGTTGTCATTACTTTTATTGGAAAGCTTCATGCTTATGCTTATATATGACGGTTGTTGTTAATGGGTAGCCATGATTATGGTGGTGAATTTCGGTTGAGAATTAATATTGTGATTTGAAAAATATAATAGCATGGCTTTAATCACTTGAAACCCCTTTATTTGGGTAGTTTGATTTAATTTCGGGGATGAAATTTCTTATGGTGTTGAGGTTGTGATGACCAGGTACTTTGTCCATCTCGTTCTCTTGAGTTATGATGGATTTACTTTCGTTAGAATGTCGGGTTTTAATGTGTGGTCTTGTTAACTATTGGGTTCGTTGTTTCGAAAAAAAAAATTCTCAAAAAGTTTCGTTCTTATTTATTTCTATCCCAAGTTTCACTTGTTTCAGATGGTGCGAGGTTGGATCCAGAGTACCTTGGGCCGAACTAGAATTTTTCCTAGCTAGAGGGTAGAGCTGCACGTGTGGGGGCTTGAGCCGCACGTGCGAGAGAGAGAAGCCGCACGTACGGAAAATAAGGGATTTTCGAGGGCTCTACTGCATTATATGCAGGTGCAGTTAGAGGTGTGGGGTGAGAATTCCGCATGTGCGGGAGGTACGCTCTGCACGTACAGGACTCTACTAAATCCGAAAATTTTGCTTTTCTCTTTCTTTGGGCTGAGTGTATATCACTTTATCATTATATCTCTCTCTCTAAAAACACTTTTCTCTCCCTTCTCTCTACATTTCCTACACCAAATTAGATTAAAGCCTGGCTTTCTTGAAATCCATTGGGATTTTGATCCTTGTTCTTTCACCAAAGTTGGATAACTTCTCGAGGGCTTCGTTGTGTGCGGTGAAGATCAGGTTTCGACACCTTTTCTTCTCCAAAACTTGAGGTAGGGATTTTCTTAGAGTTATATATATATATATTTGCAGGATTTAGTTGATTTTTTTTTAAAAACCCTTTTAATAGTATTGAAACTTGATTTTTGGTTCAAGAATGTGAGTGATTTTGAATGTGGGTTTATCTCTTGTTTCTTTTGAAATAATCTCTTGAAGGTTTTGAACTATATTGATTGAGGAAAGATGATTTTTGGAGAGATCCTTTTAAATGGTTTGTGTGTGTGCAGTTGTGGTGAGAAAACCTAGAAATTTGGATTTGAAAAATGTTGAGAACCCATGGATGACATTGTTATTATATTATTTTTGTACCAAAATGAATGATTGATTAGAAAATTTCTTATATTTATATATAAATGACGAATTTCATGGAATATGAGAATTGTTAATTTTGGAAGTTGTTGTTCAAATGTTGATATGGTCTTGAAATGACTAAATTGCTGGGCATGCACGAAGTATGAAAATGTTGCTACTTATTGATGGATTTAAATGAATATGTGGTTGTCTTATGAAATGGCATTGAAATGAGGAATGGGGATTTTGATTATTATGGAAATAATGTGTGGGATAATTGAAAATGTAGGAACGTTATGTGGCATTATTAATTGTTGCATTCGCATACCCATTCAATTGGTTGTTGCAAATTTTGAACTTGAGTTTTGGAAACTTTTGCATTGAGAAAATAAGGTTTGCAAATAAATTTTCATGGAATTTCTTTGGAGTAAATACGTTGATAAGTCCGAATAAGAGGTGTAGATGAAATTGATTAAGTTGGCCTGAGTGTCCAAGGTGAAAGACCGAAATCACGCGCGGAGGAAGTACCACGTCCCTTCCGGTTAGTTACCGGTAAAGTGGGGTTTTGGTAGTGCTAGTTATGCCTACTTACAGACACCAACCTAGGGATTACCTGAGTCGTATTTATCGGCCTTTGAGTTAAATTGATAAATTTTGAATTGTTGAAATTTCACGATATCATTGAGCATGATAGTGTTCAAAAGACGAAGATGTGATTTTCTTACAACAAGCATAGCATGGCATATGCATTTCATTTCGTGAGGCTTATATAAAATGTATATACTTTGTTAAGGATTTCCTACTAGGCTTTATGCTCACCCTATGGGATTCTGTGCAGGAAAAGATGGGGTGATTCCGCCTAACTAATGGCGTGGATGTGGGTGTTGATAGCACAAGGCTCTCGTTTTGTTGTGACTTTATTTTTGTAAGCCAAGGATTGCAATTGTATGGGTTCGCGAAACTGTTTTTGTGTAACCAGGCTTAAGCCTTGGAATTTGTAAGCCTTGAGGGTGTTGATTTATTTTTGGATTGAATGTTCCATATGTTATAGATTCATGCACTAGAAATCATCGAATGTATATTCGCATGTGGAACTATTTTGTACAAACCTCTTGATCATGTAAAGCAAGTGTTGGGGATTTATTTCAGTTTATCATAAGGAGCCATGGTTGTTGTACTATCATTATGCATAAATTTTGTGGCGTTACAGTTCGCTCGAGCGCAAGATGTGTCGCTTGAGCAACCAGACACAATAAGTTGTTCTGCTCAAGTGCAAGAAGCTTCGCTCAAGCACAGAATACACACTCTTAGTAGTTTTGCAGACAAAGGTCATCGGTCGAGTGCAAGAAGGTTCGCTCGAATGAAGAATACAAACTCCCAGTATTTTTTTATAGATCTGCAAAAGTACTGGAGCTTCACAAAGGCCACTCGAGCGCAAGAAGTGTAGCTCGAGCGAAAGAACAAAAATCTGGGCAACACAAGGTTGCAAAATAAGCCACCAACCTGTTCCAAGCATAATCAACACAACCCAATAGCCAAATTCAAAGAGGAAAAAGAGGAATAAGACATGAACAAAAATACAAAACAATGAAACCCGAATCCATAATATCAAATGGGTCGGGTCTTAAACCAAAATCGCTATAGTATCACTCTTTCTTACCATTATATGAGTTGGTCTTTATTATATATGATCAAATCATCTTAATTTATTCTCTCAATTTTTTTTATTAAGTGCTACTCCCACCATTTTATGAATATATTTATCTCTAATTTTATCTTTTAAAATCTTATCACATATCCATAATATAGCGATCCCGATTTTCCCTGTTGTTGTTTAACTGTAATCCGGACTCGGTTCCGTAGATTTGTTGTTGTCTTATCCTCATTTCTATCCCTTACTCTTTGTTTTGCGTTTTAGGATGTGTTGGGCGTGTTTCGGACAGGTTGGTTGAACCTTAGCCCATTCCCTGTTGCCCAGATTTTTGGTGGTGCGCTCGAGCGGGACTCTTTGCGCTTGAGCGGAGTTTGGTTTTTGGTTGTCCGCTCGAGCGGACCTTCTTGCGCTCGAGCGGGGTTTTCACAGTTCCAGTATTTCGTGCCTCTGCAAAACTTCTGCAGGTGTGTTTTTCACGCTAGAGCGGGTTTCCTTACGCTCGAGCAGGTTGCGCTCGAGCGGGTTGTTCTTTTTCTGAAAAGTTCTGGGAGATGAAAATCTACGCTTGAGCGGACTGGTTCTTCGCGCTCGAGCGGGTGTGTTTTGCTTTTGTTTCTTGGCGCTCAAGCGGGCCTTATTGCACTCAAGCGGGTCCAGATTTGTGTGCTTGACGCTCGAGCGTTATATCCTCCGCTCGAGCGGGTCATGCGTATATGAGTTATTCGCTGGGTGATTTTAAATCACTTTTCACTTTTCTTTCTCTCTCTTACTTTTTCAAAAAGCCATTCTTGAGAGCTCCTCACTCTAAAACCTAACTTCTCTCTAGGGTTTGATCTAGTAGGAGTGTTTTCCTCACCTTGGGCCTTTGTAAAAAGTGTGTTGATCGTCGAGGGCTTCGTTTTGATCCAAGAAATTTAGGATTTGGAGCACTTCCGAGTTTTGCTCTTCTTCTCCTTGGGTTCTACATTTGAGGTAGGGATTCTTCTTGTTCTTCTTCAATACCCCGTCTATAGATAGACATGTGGTAGTTTTTGTATTGCATGAAAAGTATATTATGTTGGATTTGTTGAAAATCATGAGGTTGAACTTTGGGTTGGGTGTTAAATTTGGGTTTATTATCATTAGTTGTGGTTTGGGCTAATTGGAGTGTTAATTAGCATATTGTTGTTGAAAGGAGAGGAAACCCTAACTTTTATTTGATTTAATAAATTAATAGAGGGGTTTTGATCTTTGGGCAAATACTTATGTATTTTGGGTCTTAAATGAGGTCATTGTTGTTTGTTGTAGATGATTGAGCCTTTTTTATCAATATTGAGAAAGATGGAGGAAAACCCTAACTTAATGATTATGACTTAATTTGCATAGTTAATTTGGAATAGCTTTGAAAAGAATGTAGTAGATTAAAATGAGTTATGGCTTTATTGTCCATGGAATTGATTTTGTGAAAACAAAAGGGATGGAGTTGATTTTGTGAAAACAAAAGGAGGTGGAATTTGTTTTGTGAAATGGGAAAAGTATTTTTGAAGCAAGTATGAAAGTTGGATTGTTGTATCTTAAACTACCATGTTAGTATTGTTGAGGGGTTTGTGATCTCATGATAATTGAGTCTGTTAATAGATGTACAACATACATGCATCTAGAGGTTTTGTCCTTGGTCATCGGTGGAGGATGACGTGGTTGGGTTGAATGGTCATGTGTGCATTACACCTATGTGTTCATCTACTTTAACACATTGCTGGTATCTTGATAGTTTATGTGTATGCAATATACATGTTGGTTATGCCTTGTTGTGCTGTGATTGTTGGTGTTATACCCCGCGCTTAAAATCAAAGGTACCGTTACCTTCCAGCTAGCGCCTGGAGAACTGACTGCGCTAAAAATCGGAGGCTCCATACCCTTCCAGCTAGCGCCTGGTAAACTGGCTTGTTGTTGTGAAAGGTGTATCTTTGGCTTACTACGCACATAGCTAGTAGAGCGAAGTTTTGTGGTTGTTGTTTCTGCATATCTAGGAACATCATGGATTGTGATCATTACAGTTTTGGAAGGCCCGGTTGCCTCATTTGTTGATTTTATACATGTTGACGATTTTGTTATCTCCCTTTTTATTTAGGGTTTGCATGTATAAATATGATTGTGTTTTAAAGAAACCAAAATGTCCTCTTTGTCTTTTCGGAATTGAAGAGAATCGAATATTTTGAAAATATGTTTTGGAAAAGGTACATATGTTGTATGTTTGGGAAATGGGAGAGAGTAGTGGTCTTAGTGAATTTATTTCCTAAGTAAATTGCTTATGTTATGAAAGAGTGGGAATGGGGTTTAAGGAAAGGAAAGATGAATCGTTTATAGCGTCGAAGGAAATAGTTGTTTTCGAGGAAAGTTCATACATATATAGATATTTTGTATAAACTGTCACATTACTATTCTAGTATGAGATTGGGCATTCATGATCATAGCTATCTGTAAGTTGTTATTGTTGAGGGCCATGTTGAGATCCCTACTGGACTATATGTTCATCCCACGTTGTTGAATCTTTTTCAGGTGTTGAGCAGGATGTGCTGCAAGATTTGGATCTTTTTGTTTGTTGGCCACGGGGCCTCTCTTGTATTGGCGGAATGCCCTATGTGTAAAAGGGTTGCACCCTTCTTCTTGATTGATTAATGATGTAAGCCCAAGGGCAATTTATTTAGCATGTTCATGTTGTATTTACTTTGCATACGAATGAGAGTGTTGTTATTCACTTCTACGAGTTGAATATATGAGTTTATTTCCGCATGTTATCTCTGAAATGGAATTGAGTTAATGAACTTGGTAATGACTTTGAGTAATAAAAAGTAGGGCGTGACACATAATTCTGGTAATTGAAGTAAAATCAAATTACAAATTATGCCACCACACATGAGAAAATTTTATCTTCAATGTGTTCTTATTTTTAATAAGAACTTTTCGTCATTCTTATTCAAGTTCTGATTGTTTTTAATTCCAAATGTTAGGACCACGAAGGGTTAAGGACTTCGGTCACTAGTTGGAATGGACTTTAAGTTCACATCAATTGAGAACAATTTGCAAATTCCAACACATACATATAATAAATGTATGAAAAATAATGGAAATGGACTCTTTAACTGTAATAACCCGACCCTCATATATGCTTTTGGTGTGATTTCAGTCCCTAACTTTTGTGCTTTTAAGTGCCCATTGTGAAATTTCATGTGAACTTAAGTTTAATTAAGTGAACTCTATGTGTAGGAATGCATATCTGTTTAGTAAGGAAAAGATCTGTCACAATTGGAATGTTTGACTCAGAAATTGAGAGCCTTAGAGGCTTTGATAATCCAAAATTGATTACACAATTGGAATCAGCATAATTTTTAGGTAATAATGAGCCTTTTCGTAAAATTTCAATTTGGGATGATTAAACGATTGATTTTCGTCATATTCCCTCCTTATGGATATATGTGTATTCTTTGACCATTTGATCAAGAAGTTCCTAACTCAAACATAGCTCCTAAGAGAAAACATTGGAGGAGAAAAGGGTTGAAGGGTAGAGGGAAACTTAAGCTTAAGGTATGTAAATGTTTATCTTAATTAACTCCTACAACTCTTCTTTTCCTAAATTGTGTGAGATATCCTTCTAATCTTGTCACTTAAGGGTTAAGATTGTGATGCTATGTGTATGTAAGAAGTGAATTGGCAAGATAACTTTACTTTTGAATGTTTTGATTCAATTTGAAGTATCTATGAGAAGCTATACTCTATACCTTCAATTTCTTTGCTTGAATTCAATTATGTGGCATGGCTTTGTGTATATGTGTGAGTAAAGTTAGAAATTTCATGAGATTGTGTGTGTTTTGAACTTAAGAATAATGATCTAACTTATACCCAATTGATGTATGTATTTTGATTCCTAGTCACATGAATTTGGGCCTTTATACTAGCAATTTATGGTTAGGTTTGAGGCTCTAAAAATACCTACACAAAAATGGAATTTTGAGGGAATTTTCGGACTGTTTTGAGCAGAATCGCCGCACGTGCGGGGGTCATGGCCGCACGTGCGGGAACCCTAGCCGCACGTGCGGGAGTCAGGGCCTCACATGCGGGGAATGAGGCATTTTGGGGGCTTGAACACTGCTAAAAAGGCACTGCAGGGCATCATTACCGCACGTGAAGGACCCTTTGCCGCACGTGCGGGGCTCACAGCCGCACGTGCGGCCCAAGCTGGAAAAAATGGTTCGCTCCGTTTTGCGTGTTCGACCCTCGGATATTTTTAGAAATTGCATTTTGTGCCTACTAATGTTTGTAAATTCGTTTGAAGTGGAGTGAATCAGGAATTAATTCAACAAAGAGGAATTAACTAACTTAAAAGTTGTGAATATGTGCAGGACACGCTTCAGGAGGAACTAGTGCCCCACAGTAACACAGTGAGTAATAGTACTATCGATGTACCTTTAATATCGTTGATAATTATTGTTATTGACATTGTGTTCTTCGCAAGAAACTATCTTAACATGTATGTGTCGGGAAACAGTGTGAAAGTTTGGAAACATCGAAAGAACTTGTGAAATATGCATCTATGAGGCCGAGGGCGACTTGTGAAATATGAATTTAAGAGGCCAAGGGCCAACTTGTGAAACATGAATCTATGAGGCCGAGGGCCGACTTGTGAAATATGAATCCATGAGACCAAGGGTCAATTTGTGAATGTGTGAACCCATCAGGCCAAGGGCCAATCTGTGAAGTTGTGAACCGACAAGGTCGTTCTGCAAATTTGTACTATATGAAGTTCACATTCCTTACACTTTTAGATGTGTTACAATCATAACTGATCATTGAAGCATTGAAGTACTATTGTTCACTGAGCCTGGCTCACTCTATATTATGTCTGTTTCTGTAGGTAACCAACCTGGAGGTCGGTCCTAGCCCTGTCACCGTCACACTTATGTCAGCCTAAGCATAACCAGGCACTTGGTCAAAGCCGTTCATTTTTGTGGTGTTTTGCTAGACGATGGCTTGCATTCTAGTTATTGACTTAGGATAAAATGTACATAATGTTTTGTTATACGCCCAACCTTGGGGCTGGATCTGTATATGCATATGTTTATAACTAGCTCTCGAATGTGTATCTCCTTTTTGCAATGCCTGTGATCCTAGCGTGGTAATAGTAGCTTAATGGATGTCTTACTTTCTTATCTATTATTATATGATATCAACGCTTCCGTTCAGGCCTCTGTGTTATATATCAGGTTAAGTGTCCATTTCTGCATAGATCATGCCCAAACTGCTAGGGGCGGGTTTGAGGTGTGACATTAACCATATATGATTGTTGACCACAAATGTTTTCATTACCATGCAGAGAGGGTAACCAGTTTGTCTAATATGAGACTTAACTTTAGTTATCCTATTTATAATTTATTTTTTCATGTGATAGCCATTGTAATAGTGTTAAAATTATAAATATTTTAAGAAAGATTTTGGAAGGAAGAATAAATAATAAAATAATAAAAGAAAAATAAGTAAATGAAATAGAAATCTTTTTATTTTTTTTACTTTTTCTTTTCTTTTCCTTCGTCTAGCAAATTTCTCTTTTCCAATGGAATACACTTCTCTAATAAAAAAACTTGACTTTAGTTATCCTATTTACAATTTATTTTCTCATGTTAAAGGCATTATGGTGGTGTTAAAATTATGAATTTAAAGAGGGATTTTCCAAAGAAGAACAAACAGTAGAAGAAAAAAAAGTAAATGAAATATATATATATATATATTTTTTACTTGTTTTTCTCTCTTCCTAATATTTTTTTTTTTTTTTTATGGGAAAAGGGGAAGGAATCTTAATGAAATGCACTTTTCCAATATGAAGACTTGACTTAAATTGTCTTATTTGCTTTTCTTTTTTTTTTTTGTGTGATAGGCACTGTGCTATTATTAAAATTATAAATTTTAAGCGTAATTTATAGAGAAAAATAACTAAATAAAAAATAAATGATTTTTTTTTTTCACTTAAGCGTGTAATTGTTTATGACAAACGTTTCCTTTACCATGCATAAAAGAGGAACTTTTTTTTTTTTCCCTTTTCAAATATATATTTATTTGGAAGACGTGAAAGAAACTTAATGAAATACACTTGTCCAATACGAAGACTTAACTTTAATTGTCCTATTTATAATTTGTTTTCTCATGTAATAGGCACTGTTGTGGTGTTACAATTATGAATTTTAAGAGGAATTTTAAAAAGAATAATAAATAATAAAAGAAAAAATAGTAAATGAAATATATTTTTTTTCACTTTTTCTTTTCTTTTCCTTTCTCTCTCAACAAATTTTTCTTCTCCTTTTTCCATGAAAAAATGGAAAGAAATCTTAATGAAATACACTTGTCCAATATGAGGACTTAACTTTAGTTGTCTTATTTTTTCCTTATGTGATAAACACTGTAATGGTGTTAAAATTATGAATAGAAAGATAAATAATAAATGCTGCCTAGTAATTGCCCATGTCTACGTAGATGTGGATGGGTATACAATGGACAAATATTTTTGAGGCCTACCAAACTTTCAATTACTCCTCAATCTTAATCGGTCATGCTTAGAGGGCAAGAAAATAGTAACTAAATGTTCAAATTGAAGTAACTGATGTGATTATTCAAACCCAATCGATACTCATGTGGTTCAGTGAGATTTAATTGGCAATATTTTTATATATCTTGGTGGTTAATTTTATGAATTCGACTCTTATGGAGAAGACTATTGTGAGATGTCCTATATTCACTATACCTTTAGCTCGGGGGCAGGGGGCGCCCCCCCTCCCCGGCGCGTTATGGTAATGTAATGTTAATTTTGGCCCTTATTGTTTTCACCCTATATATTGTATCGGTGTATATGTTTTAAGGTTATAGAAAAATAAAGAGAGTTGCTGAGTGTTTTGTAATCCTTATTGCGTATACTAGATTTTGATCGTTTCTCCGCCGTGAACATAGACATTTCGCCAAACCATGTATGTCTTTTATTTGTGTATGTGCCTGTTCTTTTTATTATTGTTTATTGTATGATTGGAATCAAGTTCTTGCATATAAAAAAAAACATTGTAATTAGTTGTTAAATTTGTCACATACATCTAGATATGAATGGTTGAATTTTCTTATATAATTTGAATCTATACGTCACATTTATCTTTATTGGTAAAATTCTAAGCATAAATCTCAGGGACGTAGCTTTTCTTATGCAAATTATTTCATACCCATTGAAAAAAGGAAGAAAAAAATTGTGATTATTAAAACTCTTAAAAGCTTCAACGCATGGCCTAATCAAACAACATTTAAATTGAAATTGAAATTTTATATTTTATTTAAGCATCTTGCCAAGAACAATTTGATGTATTTGTTTTAAGTACTTGCAAGGGCACGATCTCACCAAAGCTTGTAGTTTAAATTCGTAACAGAATGGGGGAGAGAGAGAGAGAGAGAGAGAGAGACTAGGTAGAAAATTGTAATTAATTAATTGAATAAACGATTACAATATGTTACATTTAGTAAGGGCAACTTTGAAACTTTAAACCGACTGAGTTCTAAAATCACAAGACTAATCTACTAATAAGAACAATAAGTGCAGTGCATAAAAGTAAAATACAAAAAAGTAAAGTGCAAAAATTTGAAGATAAATAAAATTGACAAAGACGTAGAATCTGGATTTGGTCGGGGGCCTCTTCAACCTTTGTTTTCATCTATTTATAGTCTCTTCTTTGCACATTCGAAGCAGTTAGGCTATTATCTTCCGCCATGATCTCCTTCTCCTTTGCTACTCCTCGGGGCCATGAACTCCTTTTTGTGCTTGTGTAACTGATGATAACTATGGCCCTCCTTTTTGTGCGTGTGTAACTGTTGATAGCTGCTTCTTTGTTAACTTCCTCTCCATGTGCCATTCACATGTTGTTTAGCATCTCCATTGGCTAAAAACTTGCATTCGCAGCACATGTGAGCACCTTCGAATGTTGGACTTTTCATTACCTTGATGTATCCCACAGGGTACCCCTTGCTTGTCACATGTCACCTTTGCATTGGATGGTTTAAATGTAGTGCCAACAAAATCCTTGTGCACTAGACGAACCTCAAAAGAATTTTAACATAATTTTTAAAAAATATATCACTGAAAACAAAAACAAAAAAATTTAAAAAAATATAAATTTTTTAGATGAATGTCAAACCATTTAGGAAAATAAATGGGTATGATGTTAGAATGTGTTGATATAAACGTGAGATAGCTGTTTTTAATGGTCTTCCATGTGAGACGATAAATGAAGTTGGTGAAAACTTACATGTGCTATGGCATTTATCTAATTTCATTCACCATATTAAATTAAATCAAAAATTAAGTGTTGTGTCTTAATTAAGTAGGATCGACTATATTAATTTTTTTTGTCATTTTATTTTATCAATAGTTATATATTCAATTAAATTAAATAAATATTTTTTTCCCCTCCGCTAACACCTCCATTTATAGTGATTGTGTCACTCTTTCTTACCATAATATCAATTGGTCTTTGTTATATACGATCAAATCATCTTAACTTATTCTCTCAATTTTATTTTTTTTTAATAGGTGTTACTCTTGCCATTTTACAAATATATTTATTTCTAATTTTATTTTTGTAAATCTTGTCACACATCGATAATTCTGGTAATTGAAATAAAATCAAATTACAAATTATGCCATCACACGTGAGAAAATTGTATCTTCAATATGTTCTTTTCTTTAATAAGAACTTCTCACTGTTCTTGTTCAAGTTATGATTATTTTTAATTCCATATTTTAGGATCACTAATGGTTAAAGACTTCTTTTCACAAGTTGGAATGGACTTCAAAGCCACATCAATTGAGAACAATTTGAAAATTCCAACACACACACACACACATATATATATATATAATAAATGTATGAAAAATAATGGAAATGGACTCTTTAACCATATATAATTGTTTACCACAAATGTTTCTTTTACCATGCATAGAGGCTAACAAATTTGTCTAATATAACGTCTTGATTTTAATTGTCCTATTTATAAATTTTTTTCTCATGTGATAGGCACTGTGATAGTATTAAAATTATGAATTTAAGAAAGATTTTGCAAGAAAGAATAAATAATAAAATAATAAAAGAAAAATAAGTAAATGAAATATAAATCTTTTTTTCACTTTTTCTTTTCTTTTCCTTCCTTTGGCAAATTTCTCGTTTTCAATGAAATACACTTGTCTAATACGAAAACTTGACTTTAGTTATCCTATTTACAATTCATTTTCTCATGTTAAAGGCATTATGGTGGTGTCAAAATTATGAATTTTAAGAGGGATTATCCGAAGAAGAACAAGCAACAGAAGGAAGAAGAAAAAAATAGTAAATGAACTATAATTTTTTTTTTCGCTCTCTTGCAAATTTTCTTTTCTTTTCTTTTCTTTTTTATGGAAAAAAGGGAAGGAATCTTAATGAAATGCACTTTTTCAATATGAAAACTTGACTTGAGTTGTCTTATTTGCTATTCATTTTTTCATGTGATAGGCACTGTGTTATCATTAAAACTATAAATTTTAAGCATGAATTATAGAGAAAAATAACGAATAATAAAAAGTAAATAAAATTTTTTTTTTTCCACTTAAGCATGTAATTGTTTATGACAAATGTTTCCTTACCATGCATAAAAGGGAAGGACTTTTTTTCTTTTCTTTTATATATATATATATATATATATTTAGAAGAGGTGAAGAAATCTTAATAAAATATACTTGTCCAATACGAAGACTTGGCTTTAGTTGTTTTATTTACAATTCATTTTCTCATGTGATGGGCACTGTTGTGGTGTTAATTAAAATTATGATTTTGCAGAGAATAATAAATAATAAAAGAAAAAAAAATAGTAAATGAAATATCTTTTTTTTCACGTTTTTCTTTTTCTTTTTCTTTTCCTTTCTCTTTCAGCAAATTATTCTTTTCCTTTTTTCATGGAAAAAGGGGAAGGAATCTTGACGAAATACACTTGTCTAATATGAGACGTTGACTTTAGTTGTCTCATTTAGGATTTGTTTTCTCGTAGACATTATAATGGTGTTAAAATTATGAATTTTAAGAAAGATTTACATATAAAGATGAATAATAAATGCTGCCTAGTAATTGTCTATGTTTATGTAGATGTGAAAGGATAGACATACAATGGACAAATATTTTTGAGGCCAACCAAACTTTCAATTACTTCTCAATCTTAATCTACCGTGCTTATAGGGCAAGAAAATAGTAACTAAATGTTCACATTGAAGTCACTGTTGTGATTATTCAAACCCGATCGATACTCATGTGGTTCAGTGAGATTCAATTGGCATTATTATTATCTATTTCGGTGGTTAATTTTATGAATTCAACTTTCATAGGAGAAGACATTGTAATTAGTTGTTAAATTTGTCACATACATCTAGATATATATTGTTAAATTTTCTTATATAATTTGAATCTGTATCTCACATTTATCTTTATAGGTAAAATTCTAAGCATAAATCTCGAGCACTTAGCTTTTCTGGTGCAAATTATTTCTTACCCATTGAAAAAAGAAAAAAAAAATGTGATTATTAAAACTTAAAAGCTTCAACGCATGGCCTAATCCCACAACTTTTAGATTTAAATATTAATTAAGCATCTCGCTAAGAATAATCTGATGTATTTACTTTAAGTGCAAGGGCACGAATCTATTCAAATATAGATACAGTAAAAAAAATATGTCAAAACCAATGGACTTAAACCGATGGAATCAGATTAAAAAAAAATTAATTAATTTAAAATTAAATTACCGAATCTATTTAACAAAGTTTTTAAATTTTGATATTGCAAAAAAACTATATTGCAAATATTAAAAAGTTATTAACCCACAACTAAAACACTAGGACAATGGAATTCACCACATTCATCATATTTATATTATTCATGCTTATTAATTCTTCATTTTTCTCTTCCCCATAAATTGGTGGCAAAACTTGGATGATAATACATGAAAGTTCATTTTATTAATTTTCAGAAAAATTATTTTTCATTTTAGAATTAAAAAATTCATTAAATCTATCAAAACTTAATTTATATCTGATCTTAACAAATCATAAATTGAATCCAACCAAACACATTGAAATTTAATTATAATGTTTTTTAGTTGAAAATCAACAAGTGAAGAAGAAAAAATTTATTTGATTAAAGCATATTATTTATTGAAAAAATTAAATCATATGAACAATTATAAATAATTAAGTAGGTAACTTCATCCTAACCTTAACAATTTATTTAGCCATAAGTTTAGCCCAACATACTCAAACAATTATTACAAAAAAATCCTTATTTAAATCTGTGCTGTTTATTTTTCTTTTCAATTTCTTCTTATTTGATCACAAAAGTTAGCAAACAAGTTGCTAAATCAACATGTCTTATGCTCTGGTTTCAATGACACACTTTTAACTTTTCTTTGGTATCCAAACTTCATCCTTGTGAATTTCTCTTTCTTTGGAGCATTGTACAACACCACTTTGTACAGGAATCTCCAAATAACTCTGTAAAAAATAAATAAATAAATAAATTAGCACACAACTTGCTAACAAATAAAGCAAGCAAGTTTTGAATACAAAATGAGAGTATAAAAAGGCTAATGTGGAATTTATAGCTTATAAATTTTTAAATCATCTGAGCCACTCAAATGTTGAATGAATTCAAGATAGAGAAGCAGAAATTTTTTATTGGAACCATTCATTTAAAATGCTTGCAACTATTGAGTTGTGCTTATAGATATTTTTAAATTAGTTATTTATTAGTTATATCTATATATATATATTCTTAACACACATACCTTAACACATCCATTGTATCATCATTCCCTCACTATTCACTCACTAAATTAACAAACTCTTAACACACATTTTTGGGTCCCACTTCTATCACTTTTTGTCGTATAACACACTTTAACACATCCATTGTGGATGCTCTAACATAACCTATGAGCACCAACCCCATGAAACCTAGCATCAGTTAAGATCCCAATTCAAGGGTTTCTCCAATTGGATTTTATTTATTCCGTGTCTACGGGATATGTTGAGGGTAATGGTGTGAGATATGTGTCCGACACCTATACTTAATTTAGACCATTGGGTCGTCTAATTATTTTACGATGTTTGAAGAAGAAGGAGAAACTCACATTTCCTAGTTAAAAAACTTTTCTACATAATTTTAATATGTAATATATGTGTTCGTGACGCATCCAATGTATTCAATTTTTGGATATATATCCCAATATTTTAAGATTTAGCTTTATGAAGGTCACATGCTTGGATATGCATTAGGAAATTTGAGGTTTGAGAGAGAGGTAATGCTATGTTGAACCCAGGTATTTCTTATGGTCCTTTGAACAAATGAGAAAAAAAACATGAAAAATAAATAAAATAAACTCCTCTACACTCAATCAGATATCATTTTATGATCTGAATTCAAACAATTAATTTTATCATTCCTGTGATCGGGAAGAACACTGGAAAATATTAGCGAAAAGGAAACTGGAGATTCCCCAACACCTTGGAGTGAACTTAATAAATCGGTGACTCCTACATTTCAAAACACTATTTATTGTCTCAAGATCAACTTAAAAACTTGCATGTTTATTGGGCTTAAAGGTCATGAATAAAACACTCATGTTAGGAAATATTAGTCAAGGAATTTTACAAAAAGCAATCAAAGATTTCAAAGTTAAAGGTGTCATTATTTCATTGAGGTTCAAATTTTTGATCTTTGCATTATTTTGATGAAATAAAATGCCAAAATTGGAAGTTATATGTTTCTCTGGTGTTGTATTACAAGTTATAGGCAAAAAAGATGAACATTTGTGCATGAAAATAAAATATCTGGGGTAAGATTCGTATTGTTGTATTGTTCATCCAATTAATATTTTGTCATATTATTGTATAACAGGACACTTGATCCAATTTTGCAGCCAATCATTTCCTACCATTTGGCTTTGGCACTACACAGTCAGCAAGTTTTTTGCAGCTATCTTCGTCTATGTCAGGGCACCAATTTCAGTCACTCATTTTTTTCCACTGTTTTCTCAAAGTAGGCTAACAGCAAGATTAGGGTGCAAAATTAGAATTTAGAAGTAGCACGGTATTAACAATTAAACCTTAGCTTTTTGGTTTCTTTTTTTTTATTTTTAAATTTTTTTTCTGCACGTGCATACAGAGCCTTGAACATGTTTTACTGGCATTTATACTTTCAAATTCGTAGTTCTTCATCTAATGGCTACTAAACATTTTTTTGATTCCTCAAGTGACAGATTGAACTAGGGCCTTGGCCTAGTGGTTGTGTAGCACCACTTTGTCATGTGAGCTTGCGAGTTCAACTCCTACGAATAGGAGTTTGATACTTGTGTTGTTTATTTCTCCTCCCTTATGGGAGTTGTGTGTAGTAGTTGCTTATTTCTTCCCAGGTTTGGGTCAGTGGTGGTTGCTGTTTATTTCTTCCCAAGTTTTTGGGCTAGTGGTGGTTGCTGGGTTTCATGATTTTTGGCTTTCTAGCTATTGTTGGGCTAGTGGTCAGTTTTAAATAATATTTCTTATATTTGTAATTACTCTTCTACCGATTGACAAAAAAGGTGACAGATTGAAGTCAAAATCTTATTTGAATTAACTGCATGAAATTTCCCTCTTCTTGAATGCACTTGGCATGCACTCTGCTTTTGGTTACAGACGCATTAGTCCCATTGGATTATTGCTGATTTTGTTGATTTATGCATATATTACATGAAGCATCCTGATATGCTTATATGATGTCCAACCAATTAGATTGTATATGGACTGCTAAAACTATAGTTTTTTGTACATGTGAGATCGAACAAATAGTAGGATAGGAACCCATATAATGGAGGATTAGGAACCTCTTTATGCAAACACAATATTATGCAAGTGCAGTTAAAACTCATTGTTTGCCATTGCTTGTGGCCATATGTTGTGCTTCTGAGTTGCAGGGCAGGAAATAGAAATGCCTATCAGTAATTTGGGGAGTTTACAGTAGCATTACCAAGTCTTAGAGGACTTGGATCCAGCGAAGCGAATGTCAGGAGCTCTGTGTCATGTTCTAATATAGCCATTTCTTGTTCATCCAAGGTCACCCATGCTTCTATTCCATCGCCATTTCTTGTTTCCATCAAAATGATAAGGTTCAAGAACACTGAACCCCCTGAACAACCAACACCACTAACCCATAGAGGTTTTCCCCACCCAAAATCAGCCTCATAGAAACCAAGCTTACACCAGCTTGTGAAGCCAAAATAATCCACTGCTCCATCTTTGGAGCCTGGCTCTTCTATCATCTTGAGGGACTTGCAGATCACATTAGACCATTCATTGCCTCGTAGTTTCTTTGTAAAGTCATTTTTAATTTTTGATATTCCTTCCCTCACCTGACCCACCAAGCCCTGCAATCCCAGCTGATCATGCCTAGCTGTGCATTGTGCACTTGCTATCCAAATGAGGTTTCCAATTGAATGTTCCGTCAAGGGTGGCATAGTTCTCCTTCGCAGATTCACTACATGGCTTAGCAGAGAATTCATAACAAAATGGGAGAGAGAGAGAGAGAGAGAGAGAGAGAGAGGCTAGGCAGAAAATTGTAATTAATTAATTGAATAAACGATTACAATATGTTACATTTAGTAAGGGCAACTTTGAAACTTTAAACCGACTGAGTTCTAAAATCACAAGACTAATCTACTAATAAGAACAGCAAGTGCAGTGCATAAAAGTAAAATACAAGAAAGTAAAGTGCAAAAATTTAAAGATAAATAAAATTGACAAAAACATAGAATCTGGATTTGGTCGGGGGCCTCTTCAGTCTTTGTTTTCATCTATTTATAGTCTCTTCTTTGCACATTCGAAGCAGTTAGGCTATTATCTTCCGCCATGACCTCCTTCTCCTTTGTTACTCCTTGGGGCCATGAACTCCTTTTTGTGCTTGTGTAACTGATGATAACTATGGCCCTCCTTTTTGTGCGTGTGTAACTGCTGATAACCGCTTCTTTGTTAACTTCCTCTCCATGTGCCATTCACGTGTTGTTTAGCATCTCCATTGGCTAAAAACTTGCATTCGCAACGCATGTGAGCACCTTCGAATGTTGGACTTTTCATTACCTTGATGTATCCCACAGGGTACCCCTTGCTTGTCACATGTCACCTTTGCATTGGATGGTTTAAATGTAGTGCCAACAAAATCCGTGTGCACTAGACGGACCTCAAAAGAATTTTAACATATATCACTGGAAAAAAAAACAAAAAAATTTAAAAAATATAAATTTTTTAGATGAATGTCAAACCATTTAGGAAAATAAATGGGTATGATGTTAGAATGTGTTGATGTAAATGTGAGATAACTGTTTTTAACGGTCTTCCATGTGAGATGATAAATGAAGTTGGTGAAAACTTACATGTGCTATGGCATTTATCTAATATCATTCACCATAAATTAAATCAAAAATTAAGTGTTGTGTCTTAATTAAGTAGGATCGACTATATGAATTTTTTTGTCATTTTATTTTATCAATAGTTATATATTCAATTAAATTAAATAAATATTTTTTTCCCCTCCGCTAACATCTCCATTTATAGTGATTGTGTCACTCTTTCTTACCATAATATTAATTGGTCTTTGTTAGATACAATCAAATCATCTTAACTTATTCTCTCAATTTTATTTTTTTTAATAGGTGTTACTCTTGCCATGTCACGACCCCAAACCGCCCCTAGTAGAATGGCGCCGTGATGGCCAATAACCCGTGATTACCGAAGGCCAACTTTCGAAGATTAAACACAATCAGAGTATAATATATGGGGCTCACAAATGCGGAAGCAATAAATCAAAATACAAGTGGTCCATAAGTGCTGTGCATAGATCAAATGTAATGACATACATGACATAGTTTCACATTCGGTTGATAATAAACAAAATACATATTAGAATCTTGATCAAAAGGCTTCTAAAGCCGACATGTGCAATTACAATGATTACAAGCCAAAGAAGCATAATCTTCAAGATTCGCCGACGTAAAATACAAATTTTCCGACATAAAACAAGTCAAGCCGACATGACAAGAATCCAAAACAAGCTTTGCAAAACACATCTAGGCGTCGCCGCTGTCCGGCTCATCACCTACATATATATAGAGAGGGTGAGCTTGGATACTCAGTGAATGGTACTAGTAATAAAGGTTTTGCATGAATATAGCCGAAGTCTTTTCAAAACAAAACATGCCAAAACCATACGAATATTAGCCGAGATCCTTTCAGAGCAAAACACATCAAAACTTTATCAAATCAAGAGATGAACCGTATTCATCTCTCAAGTCTTACAAGTCTCAAGGGATGCTTACTGGCATCGGCAAAACACAAATCAAGCTTTCCGAACAAACAAATCCACGCGGTAAACCGTCAATGGCAAAACAAAGACTGCACGATCCATAATCGATTAGTCAAAGGTACTGCGAAAGTTTATAGTCCTCCAGCACAAGGGACTTGTGTTACTTAAGCATGTAGTTCTTTTTAACACGATGGTCTTGTGTTACTTAGGCCCGTAACCCGCTTTAACACGATAGTCTTTTCAAGAAAGGACCGTATCCTTTTATACTTAGTGCTGCGAAAGTTTAGAGTCCTCCAGCACAAGGGACTTTTCAAAGATGACATCAAAACAAAGCTTATACTTGATACATCAAAATAGAGCTAATCATTCATGCTTAACAAATACTTTCATCAAAACAAAGCAAAGCAAGATTTATCAAAACAGTATAACATAGCTTTATTAAAAATACCACTCACTTAGTTCTTCTCGGGTGTAGGCTCGAAGTGAAGATCAAGGACCTACAATCACATGGCAATCACATTCTCAAAACAAGCTTTACAGGCATGCAAATGATCCCGGCATTCTCACCAGATCCAAGTCAATAACAAAGCAAAACATGCTGGGAGTTTAAACACTGCTTTTCGTCTCATGAAAACACACTGGGTAACAACCAGGTCTTTGCCAAGGTCCCACACCTCCTTGCCGAGGTACGGTCCCGATGGCCACATTCAAAAGCAAGGTCAGGAAAACCTGGGTTTCCCTTTGAAGAACATGAAGAACATGGTCATGAAGAAGATGAATGCAAAGATCATAACTTGTTACAAAATCTGAGATTTCATGCCATGAGTTCAAAAACATGGACCTGGGTACCCATACAAGAAGATCATGCAAGAACAAACACAAAACATGGTTCTTGTTCCAAACTTTCGGATCAAAACGAGACTTTTCTTCAAGAACACATGAATACTATTTTCTCTTCCAAAACCAACTTCAATTCGATGCATGACATGAAAAACAGATTCGATCATGCAATGCATCTAGATGACCAATAAGAACAGCAAGAGTAGGTTAAGATTCTAACCTCAAGACACGAATCTAACGGCCCAAACTCCAAAGATCAAGCTTGGAAGATCTATTCTCACTCAAGAATTTCCCCCTTCTTCCTCTAGAGCTTCTCTCTCTAAAGGCAAAGATTTGAGACCAAATGATTTGTTTCTAGGTCTGCCGGCTGTCTTAACACTCAGCTCGGACACGTGGCACTACCGGGTTGGTTCAACTCAAAAAGGTGACTGATTGATAAGACAAGTCTATGACAAAGCGTATTCAACAAGCTAAGGCAAGACACATCGGCAAGTAATGATATCGGCTAAAGTCAAAGCTTCAGCAACAGGGTAACAAAGACATCGGCTAGGGAGGACGACACTTGACTAAGCTGTGCCACACCTTGGCCTGGGTGTGCCACACCTCGGTCTAGGCCATACCTGCCCAAGGACAAAGATCACTAAGTGCAAAACATCTCGGCCTAGATGATACACTCCTCGGCCTTGGTTCCGAACACCTCGGCCCAGATAGTGACATCTCGGCAAACATGCCCGGGGTGAAGATGGAGGTCAACCAAGTGGTTCCAAAATAGTTCTAAGTACAAAGGTTCAAAGGTGAACTAAGCTCAAGATGACCTCGGCTACACACCAAGCAAGGAACAAAATCATGCAAACAACACTTTAAACAAAGCAAGACAAAACAAGATAAACAAGATTTGCAACATCACAAGACAAGATCATACAGGAATGTATGCAAGCATGGCTAAGTCAAAATGAGGGTTGTTACATGCCATTTTACGAATATATTTATTTCTAATTTTATTTTTGTAAATCTTATCACACATCGATAATTCTGGTAATTGAAATAATATCAAATTACAAATTATGCCATCACACATGAGAAAATTGTATCTTCAATATGTTCTTATCTTTAATAGGAACTTCTCACTGTTCTTGTTCAAGTTATGATTATTTTTAATTCCATATTTTAGGATCACTAATGGTTAAAGACTTCTGTTCACAAGTTGGAATGGACTTCAAAGCCACATCAATTGAGAACAATTTGAAAATTCCAACACACACACACACACACACACATATATATATATATAATAAATGTATGAAAAATAATGGAAATGGACTCTTTAACCATATATAATTGTTTACCACAAATGTTTCTTTTACCATGCATAGAGGCTAACAAATTTGTCTAATATAACGTCTTGATTTTAATTGTCCTATTTATAATTTATTTTCTCATGTGATAGGCACTGTGATAGTATTAAAATTATGAATTTAAGAAAGATTTTGCAAGAAAGAATAAATAATGAAAGAAAAATAAGTAAATGCAATATAAATCTTTTTTTCACTTTTTCTTTTCTTTACCTTCCTTTGGCAAATTTCTCGTTTTCAATGAAATGCACATCTAATACGAAAACTTGACTTTAGTTATCCTATTTACAATTCATTTTCTCATGTTAAAGGCATTATGGTGGTGTTAAAATTATGAATTTTAAGAGGGATTATCCGAAGAAGAACAAGCAATAGAAGGAAGAAGAAAAAAATAGTAAATGAACTATAATTTTTTTTTTCTCTCTCTTGCAAATTTTCTTTTATTTTCTTTTCTTTTTTATGGAAAAAAGGGAAGGAATCTTAATGAAATGCACTTTTTCAATATGAAAACTTGACTTGAGTTGTCTTATTTGCTATTCATTTTTTCATGTGATAGGCACTGTGTTATCATTAAAATTATAAATTTTAAGCATGATTTATAGAGAAAAATAACGAATAATAAAAAGTAAATAAAATATTTTTTTTTTTCCACTTAAGCATGTAATTGTTTATGACAAATGTTTCCTTACCATGCATAAAAGGGAAGGACTTTTTTTCTTTTCTTTTATATATATATATATATATATGAATTCAACTTTCATAGGAGAAGACATTGTAATTAGTTGTTAAATTTGTCACATACTTCTAGATATATATTGTTGAATTTTCTTATATAATTTGAATCTGTATCTCACATTTATCTTTATAGGTAAAATTCTACGCATAAATCTCGAGCACTTAGCTTTTCTGGTGCAAATTATTTCTTACCCATTGAAAAAAGAAAAAAAAAAATGTGATTATTAAAACTTAAAAGCTTCAACGCATGGCCTAATCCCACAACATTTAGATTTAAATATTAATTAAGCATCTCGCTAAGAATAATCTGATGTATTTACTTTAAGTGCAAGGGCACGAATCTATTCAAATATAGATACAGTAAAAAAAAATATGTCAAAACCAATGGACTTAAACCGATGGAATCAGATTTAAAAAAAATTAATTAATTTAAGATTAAATTACCGAATCTATTTAACAAAGTTTTTAAATTTTGATATTGCAAAAAAACTATATTGCAAATATTAAAAAGTTATTAACCCACAACTAAAACACTAGGACAATGGAATTCACCACATTCATCATATTTATATTATTCATGCTTATTAATTCTTCATTTTTCTCTTCCCCATAAATTGGTGGCAAAACTTGGATGATAATTACATGAAAGTTCATTTTATTAATTTTTAGAAAAATTATTTTTCATTTTAGAATTAAAAAATTTATTAAATCCATCAAAACTTAATTTATATCCGATCTTAACAAATCATAAATTGAATCCAACCAAACACATTGAAATTTAATTATAATGTTTTTTAGTTAAAAATCAACAAGTGAAGAAGAAAAATTTTATTTGATTAAAGTATATTATTTATTGAAAAAATTAAATCATATGAACAATTATAAATAATTAAGTAGGTAACTTTATCCTAACCTTAACAATTTATTTTGCCATAAGTTTAGCCCAACATACTCATATTTGAAAGAAACTTTCTTGGTTGCATTAAATAAATAATCCACGTACAAAATCTTCTTCTCTCAATATTTGGAATACACTAAGGTTGTGTTTGGTTAATAAATTTGAATAGAGAAAGAAAATGAAAAAAATGTGTGAAATGTGTGTAAAATATAATTTTATTTTATTCGCATTTCACCTACTATTTTTATTTTCAATTCCAAATCTCTCACCAAATTCTTAAACCAAATAGAGCATAAGATTGTGTTTAATTCATGAATTTAGGAAGAGATTTAAAAAAGAAAAAATAAAAAGATATAAAAGCTCAAAAGGAGGGTTCAAGGCCGGCCCTGGCCTAAGGCCAGTAAGGCCTGGGCCTTAGGCCCCAATATTTTGGCCCAAAAATAGGGCCCCCAAATTTGATAAAATATTATAGGCTCGATGTTTTTTTTTTTTTTTTTTTTTTTGGATCAATTTAAAGGGCTCCAAAATATTTTATTAGGTCCATATATGGTTTAGTCCATGTGTATTTATTAGTGTAGTTTGGTCCATATTTATTTATAAGTGTAGTTTAGCCCATATTTATTAAAATGAAAAAATATATATTAAAAAAAAAAAAAGTGTTTGGGCCCAAGAAAAATAATACATACAATATATGGGCCCTAATTTTTTTTTTTTTACCTTCTTTATCTATTAGATTTTAGTGGAATAAATAATTTTGCCCAAATTTTTTTACCTAAGTCTTTATCAATTTTAATTGAATAATTTTGTCCTAATTTTGTTTCATTAAATTGTTTTGTTTATAATTTTAATGATAATATGTACAAGTAAATTTTTTTGTGACTACAAACAAATAAAAAAGTTATAACTTATCGTTTTCTCCATGAATTTTTATTTTTATTTTTTAAATATAAGAAGGGCCCCATTTCCAAAATCCGCCATAGGTCCCCTAAATCTCAGGCCGGCCTTGGGAGGGTTCCCAACTCAATCAAAAGGGAGCTTGTCCTTCATATTATAAGAAGCTAACCAATGTGCAACCTGATCTGCATCTCTGGGAATCCATTTAAAGGCTATCCCACTCCTAGGTCAATAAGTTCGAATGTCATTTAAAGGCTACCTCTTCTAAAAAAAAAAGGGCTTCATTGGTAGGTTGAAAATGGGTATTCAATTAAGTTTTGGAAAGACTGGTGGATCCTCAGAAATCTGTATAATTATAATTCTCTGAAATAATATTTAATACAATAATGAATATATTTTGAGGTTTAAACCACCATTGTAGGATTATTACTCAAAAAGTTATTACAAAAAATCCTTATTTAAATCTGTGCTGTTCATTTTTCTTTTCAATTTCTTCTTATTTGATCACAAAAGTTAGCAAACAAGTTGCTAAATCAACATGTCTTATGCTCTGGTTTCAATGACACACTTTTAACTTTTCTTTGGTATCCAAACTTCATCCTTGTGAATTTCTCTTTCTTTGAAGCATTGTACGACACCACTTTGTACAGGAATCTCCAAATAACTCTGTAAAAAATAAATAAATTAGCACACAACTTGCTAACAAATAAAGCAAGCAATTTTGAATACAGAATGAGAGTATAAAAAGGCTAATGTGGAATTTATAGCTTATAAATTTTTAAATCATCTGAGCCACTCAAATGTTGAATGAATTCAAGATAGAGAAGCAGAAATTTTTTATTGGAACCATTCATTTAAAATGCTTGCAACTATTGAGTTGTGCTTATAGATATTTTTAAATTAGTTATTTAAAATTTTTTAAAATGCTAGTAGTGAAAAAGAGCAGAAAAATAGACTAAAATATGTCGAAAATGAAAAACAAGAACAGCATACAGTCCAAGGATAGAAGGCAAATACTCAAGAGATCGAGCAGGTAATATCAAAAGAGTTGTCCTAAAGTTATCGTGTGAAATTGATTTTGCAAAGGTGGACTTTGATCATCTGATATCTTCATGGTTACATGATCATCTGATAGCTTCATGGCAACTTGTCTCATGGTTGGCCGAGACAATGGATTGGCTTGCAAACATGCAAATGCTAGTTTCGCAACCATAACTGCTTGCTCTACCACTTGATTCTTAGGAGGTAAGAGACGTTGATCCAACACATCCTTCCATAATATCCCATGCACAGTTGATGTTGATGAGGAGATGGATGACGACAATGACAAAGAGGAGATTACATCACCCAGTTGCTTCCCCGTAATCAATTCCAGTGTGAGCACCCCAAAATTATAAACATTGCACCTCTCATTCACTTCCATTGTATAAGCAAGTTCTACCAAATCAAACAAATGACCAACAGAAAAAAATAGTAATTAAAACAATATATAAAGAATTGTTCCATATCTGGATAACAATTAGAAGTTCGATAGCCCTTTTAAATCGAGTGAAATCAAAAACTCTTAATACACAAAGATTGATAAATTAAAATGAACATTATAAGGATGACTTGGAGATAAAATCACTGCAATAGAAAATTATATACCAGGAGCAGCGTACCCATAGGTCCCTGCAAATGAAGTCCAATTGGATGAGTCAGGCTTCATAAATCTAGCTGTGCCAAAATCTGAAATGTGAGCCACATCCTCTAAATCAAGCAAAACATTCTTGCTTGATATGTCTCGATGGGGACGACCAGCCGAACATCCGGCCAAACGACCCCATGGTACTTCCTCACGTCCCCCCCCCCCCCCCCTCTCTCTCTCTCACGGGCTAAAATGCTACCCACGGTTAACAAAGAGGTTAACAGCTGACACTAACAAAACCCACTAACACACTACTTAACACTTTCATTATGAACCCAGAAGTTACATTGGCTGGCTAAAATTTTGGCCACTGACACTAGGACACTAGCATTCATGAACTCTTGCTGCCTTCATCTTCAGCAGAGCCTTCCATGGAGAGAGAGAGAGAGCCTTCCATGGAGGATTTATTTATTTATTTTATTTATTATTTATATATATATATATTCTTAACACACATACCTTCACACATCCATTGTATCATCATTCCCTCACTATTCACTCACTAAATTAACAAACTCTTAACACACATTTTTGGGTCCCACTTCTGTCACTTTTTGTCATATAACACACTTTAACACATCCATTGTGGATGCTTTAACATAACCTATGAGCACCAACCCCATGAAACCTAGCATCAGTTAAGATCCCAATTCAAGGGTTTCTCCAATTGGATTTTATTTATTCCGTGTCTACGGGATATGTTGAGGGTAATGGTGCGAGATATGTGTCCGACACCAATACTTAATTTAGACCATTGGGTCATCTAATTATTTTACGATGTTTGAAGAAGAAGAAGAAACTCACATTTCCTAATTAAAAAACGTTTCTACATAATTTTAATATGTAATATATGTGTTCATGACGCATCCAATGTATTCAATTTTTGGATATATATCCCAATATTTTAAGATTTAGGTTCATGAAGGTCATATGCTTCGATATGCATTAGGAAATTTGAGGTTTGAGAGAGGTGTAATGCTATGTTGAACCCAGGTATTTCTTATGGTCCTTTGAACAAATGAGAAACAAAATATGGAATAAATAAATAAATAAACTCCTCTGCACTCAATCAGATATCCTTTTATGATCTGAATTCAAACAATTAATTTAATCATTCCTGTGATCAGGAAGACCACTGGAAAATATTAGCGAAAAGGAAACTGGAGATTCCCCAACACCTTGGAGTGAACTTAATAAATCAGTGACTCCTACATTTCAAAACTCTATTCAGTGTCCCAAGATCAACTTAAAAACTTGCATGTTTATTGGGCTTAAAGGTCATGAATAAAACACTCCTGTTAGGAAATATTACTCAAGGAATTTTACAAAAAGCAATCAAAGATTTCAAAGTTTAAGGTGTCATTGTTTCATTGAGGTTCAAATTTTTGATCTCTGCATTATTTTGATGAAATTAAATGCCAAAATTGGAAGTTATATGTTTCTCTGGTGCTGGATTACAAGTTATAGGCAAAAAAGATGAACATTTGTGCAATAAAATAAAATATCTGGGGTAAGATTCGTATTGTTGTATTGTTCATCCAATTAATATTTTGTCATATTATTGTATAACAGGACACTTGATCCAATTTTGCAGCCAATCATTTCCTACCATTTGGCTTTGGCACTACACAGTCAGCAAGTTTTTTGCAGCTATCTTCGTCTATGTCAGGGCACCAATTTCAGTCACTCATTTTTTTCCACTGTTTTCTCAAAGTAGGCTAACAGCAAGATTAGGGTGCAAAATTAGAATTTAGAAGTAGCACAGTATTAACAATTAAACCTTAGCTTTTTGGCTTCTTTTTTTTTATTTTTAAATTTTTTTTCTGCACGTGCATACAGAGCGTTGAACATGTTTTATTGGCATTTATACTTTCAAATTCGTAGTTCTTCATCTAATGGCTACTAAACATTTTTTTGATTCCTCAAGTGACAGATTGAACTAGGGCCTTGGCCTAGTGGTTGTGTAGCACCACTTTGTCATGTGAGCTTGCGAGTTCAACTCCTACGAATAGGAGTTTGATACTTGTGTTGTTTATTTCTCCTCCCTTATGGGAGTTGTGTGTAGTAGTTGCTTATTTCTTCCCAGGTTTGGGTCAGTGGTGGTTGCTGTTTATTTCTTCCCAAGTTTTTGGGCTAGTGGTGGTTGCTGGGTTTCATGATTTTTGGCTTTCTAGCTATTGTTGGGCTAGTGGTCAGTTTAAAATAATATTTCTTATATTTGTAATTACTCTTCTACCGATTGACAAAAAAGGTGACAGATTGAAGTCAAAATCTTATTTGAATTAGCTGCATGAAATTTCCCTCTTCTTGAATGCACTTGGCATGCACGCTGCTTTTGGTTACAGACGCATTAGTCCCATTGGATTATTGCTGATTTTGTTGATTTATGCATATATTACATGAAGCATCCTGATATGCTTATATGATGTCCAACCAATTAGATTGTATATGGACTGCTAAAACTATAGTTTTTTGTACATGTGAGATCGAACAAATAGTAGGATAGGAACCCATATAATGGAGGATTAGGAACCTCTTTATGCAAACACAATATTATGCAAGTGCAGTTAAAACTCATTGTTTGCCATTGCTTGTGGCCATATGTTGTGCTTCTGAGTTGCAGGGCAGGAAATAGAAATGCCTATCAGTAATTTGGGGAGTTTACAGTAGCATTACCAAGTCTTAGAGGACTTGGATCCAGCGAAGCGAATGTCAGGAGCTCTGTGTCATGTTCTAATATAGCCATTTCTTGTTCATCCAAGGTCACCCATGCTTCTATTCCATCGCCACTTCTTGTTTCCATCGAAATGATAAGGTTCAAGAACACTGAACCCCCTGAACAACCAACACCACTAACCCATAGAGGTTTTCCCCACCCAAAATCAGCCTCATAGAAACCAAGCTTACACCAGCTTGTGAAGCCAAAATAATCCACTGCTCCATCTTTGGAGCCTGGCTCTTCTATCATCTTGAGGGACTTGCAGATCACATTAGACCATTCATTGCCTCGTAGTTTCTTTGTAAAGTCATTGTTAATTTTTGATATTCCTTCCCTCACCTGACCCACCAAGCCCTGCAATCCCAGCTGATCATGCCTAGCTGTGCATTGTGCACTTGCTATCCAAATGAGGTTTCCAATTGAATGTTCCGTCAAGGGTGGCATAGTTCTCCTTCGCAGATTCACTACATGGCTTAGCAGAGAAGGCTTTGGGAAACCATGAGTTTCTTCTGAGGCCGCCATAGCACACTTCCACATGAAAGCAGAGACAGCCTCAACTTGTGTTGGGTTCTGTACCGAATTGCTGGCTGCTTTCACCTTGAGGGTAGTGATAGCTGAGGCATCAAATGCAAATCTCCTTGTGGTACACTTTCCTATCCTGAATAAAGAACCCCACATGACAATTGATGAATATCTCTAAGCCACAAATCATTTGTGGGGAAGAGAGAAGTTGCAATGAAATCAGGGTATACAACTTTAGATCCACAAGCTGTGGCGGACCAGCCTTTCACAAAGGAGCTCAGTGCAGGCCCATCAAGGATTTTATGTGAAATGCAGAGTCCAATAGCAATCCCACCACATTCAAATATGTTTACTTGAATGTGAGTCACAGGAGCTCCTGCTACTGACCCTTTGAAACTGGTTTCGCAGGGAAGGAATAGATGTATCGCCTGGAGATCTGGCTGGCACAGAAAGTCAGGAAGGTGACAATTAACTTCGGCCTCCACGTAATGAGCCCCTACATCATTGCAGTCGATGGTGAGGTCATCTTCAATCTTTCCTGCGAGTGGGTAGAAGCGAGTTAAGGTTTTGGATAGTGATTACTTCAACAATTGTAATCTTTTCAGGACTTGGAGATTGGTAGCACCATCCTCAGTCGGATAAAAGAAGACAAGTGGAGCATAGGGAGCAGGAATGAGCTGGTCCAAGAGGGAGAGCTTGAAGGTTCTGAGGTGATGGGGTGTTGGTGAAGATGGTTTGATGCTCTCTCTGGAAACAACTTTAACTTCCATCATCATTTGATATCGGGTTTGAAGTTCATGGAAGTACAGCTGGTTAGATCTGATAAATGTTTATATATATGCACACAATGCACACACTTAAGTGCAATAAGATCCAGATCTCTTTTAGATGCTTTGGAATTTGTCTTGCTTGTATTTTTAAAGAAAGGAATCCTTCTAGACAAGGTGCATGATTACTTGAATTTGTGCACATTGGAAGCAGTCCCTTTCCAATCTTAACATACAGTAGTTGAGAATCTTTAGATTAGTTTCAAGACATTCTCAGTAGGGTCCCATCTATTGAACTTATTTGGTGAATTGTTTTCTGAAAACTGTTTTTGGGCAGTGTTATATGCACTCTTCTATTTTTCCCATAGTAACTGTGTCCACCAAGATCTGGCAAGGGTAACGGTGTGAGATATTTGTCTGACATTCGTATCCAATTTAGACACATGGATCTTCTAATTTTATAGATATCTGAAAAAATGAAGCTCACATTTGCAAGTAAAAAAAATTTCTTACCTCTCACAAAGATGTGAGATTGAAATTTCATATTTTCCCTTGATCCTTTTTTAATTCCAGTATATTTCTAAATAATTTGCATCATTATAAGAATATTGTATGTGTGCAATTGATATAAGTGTTCAGGAAAGTACCGGTAGTCATGGTCATACACAACTTTTGAATACATATATCTTAATTTGTTCAGTTTTAAGTTTATGAGGTACTCCAGTCCATGTAGCATAGGTTCTCAAAAAAAATTCGAACAGTAAATCACTTTTTAAGAAATTCTAAAAAAATGTTTTTGAATTTGAAAACCGCTTTTCACATAAAATATAAACTATGAAAATCATGGGTGTCTTCAAATTTTTTATTGTTTTTGTTTCAAAAAATATAAACAAAAATGAAGAGTACAAAAACATAGCCAAACAGGTTATTGTTTCTCACATGTCAGTTATAATATTGAAGTTCAGCTTAGGTCACCATTTAGATTAGAGTGAAGTGTTGGCCAATCTGGCCAAAGTTTCCCTTTCAAAGATAACCGTGCTTTGATAGGTCTCTTTCATATCATATTAAACAACGATCATGATAAGTTTGTATTAATCTATAGCATTTTAAAAATGATTTTTCAGTGTTTCTAACTCCACTGATATTCCATTTGTGTTGCAGCCAACGAACATGATGTTACTGCCGCTATGCCACCAGTACGTTATGGTTAACAGTGACATGGACCCTAAAATCTTTTAAACTGCTGTTATCTCACACCAACTTATTGATTAGGATATATATTAATTTTTTTGTTTTGATGGCTCAAGGTGTGCCGTCTTGCTTGTCCAACACCATGGAACACATTACTAGTAATCGGATCTTGATTCTAACACTGCTGGAAATTAAGCTTTTAGTGGCGTTTAAAAAACGCCGCTATAGCTATCAAAAACGCCGCTAACTGTTTTTCTGATGTTTAGTACCAAACACTGTAGATGCGACCGTCGTTGTAACTTTATGACGCTTTAAAAGCGTCACTATATTAGTATAGGCGGTGTTTTTTAAAACACTGCTAAACATGTTGCATAACAACACGCCACATTTAGCGACGTTTTAAAAACGTCGTGATAGATCTTTTCTATTGGTGTTCTATAATGGCATTTAAAAACACCATTATTGCTTCATTTTTTTTTAAAAAAAAAATTTGTGCTAATTCTGTGAGATTTAACTAAAAAAAATACTTGTTATAAAGATAAAAAATATTCAATATATTGACTAAATTTAGGTAAACATAATACTAGATCAATTCATGGTTCTCAATATGTAAAAATATTTCAATTCCAAGATGAAATAAAGTTAAACTAGTACCTAGTAATACGTTGAAAGTTATTACAAAACAGATCGGCACAAAAGATGCAATTCAAACTAATTATACATACAAATACAGTAGTGTTACGCTTAAGCTGCTTTGCCAGAGCTCTCAAGAAATCCTTCATCGTAACACACCCAGACGCAGGCCCATTTTCAATCACCACACATTCAGGCTGCACGATGATTGCCTTCTCTCTCTTGAAAATGGGTCCTGCGAACAAGTATGCATCTGCAGATTCCACGATTTCTGCACAGAAGGTGGTGCTCACAGCACCCCAGTAAGTCCCAATGAAATGGGGATGGTTCTCTAGCACAAGTCCTTTGGCCGATGGCATCACCGCGACTGGATAACCATAGGCATCGGCTAATTCACCATCCAACCCCAATCAAGAGTAAAAACAATATTTACATGAATTTAACAACAAAACAGCCAAAAAAACAAAACAAAATAAAAAAATCAAAATAAAAAATTAATTACTAAATAAATTTGAATTAAAAGCTAACCTCAAGAGAAGTAATCTCTCTCTCCAATATCTGAACCTTAGGAAGCTCCCTCCGCTTCCCATACAAATCCGGATACTCCGGCAGCGACTTCGGCCTCGGCGGCAGCAACGACGGCACCACCGAAGAAGAAAAAGAAGAAGAACCAGCCATCACTCACTCACCAACTAAACTTCCTCACTACAACATATATACATATATACTCAACTACCCAATAGATAAATACATGACCATGATGACATAATCATCAAATTATTAGCATTTTTTAAGGGGAATTATTGGAATTGTTTGGAAAAACTGAGAACAAAAAATTGTTAGTACCTTTCCGCAGTACCAAGGAAGCTTTTGTTCATAGCCATGGTGATGCAAGTAAGTAACGGTGTCATAAACAACTAGATAGACAGATTCTCACCAAATATATAGGGTATGCAAACATGGGGAATGGAACTTTAAATCTTAGGATTTTGGTAGATTCATCCAAAGTCTTGTATATCTTCTCGGGCAACTGTAACCATAAAAGTAATTAATTAAATACTAGCATATATGAAACATTGGAACCATAAAAAAATATATATATAGAAATGCTATGTATCAAGAAAAAAATAAATCCGATCTGCACATTTTAAATTCTAAACACTTTTCTGGATATATAATATTGCTGTAAAAAAAAAATTATCAAGAATATTGTTAACTACTAAAAAAGATGAGCAGAGAGGGAAAATTATAGAAGTATTACCGGTACCCATGATTCATCATTTTCAACATGTTCATGATTCTGATGGTGAGTTCTGTGGCTTATTCTCCTGTAATTATATATCAATCATATGCACAAACACCATTTCTTCACAAACTCAATCTAGACAGATATACAAATATCAGAATAAAAGAAAAAGATCAAGAACACAACATCCATGATAAGGCCCAATCATGGCATTCCCTTCCATCCCCTTTGATGAGGCCTTCGGAGAAGAACTGACCATGCTAAGTCCACCCTCTTTATCTGCAGAACAATTGGAATGTTGTTTTAAACATTGTTACAGGTCTTAAAATTTTTGAATACAATTGTTAACGATTGAACTTGCCTAGCAAAATCAGAAACAGAACATGTTTTGTTTTGTGTAGATTTAAAGGATAATTTTGAATTCTGATTATTCTTTATCAATGAGATTATGCAATCATGAACATGAGAATATGGGGTTAACTTAAGCTAGAGTGTGAATTAAGTGGGTAACTGACATTGGTGGATAAAGATAAAGATAAAGATAACCCAAATTTTCTCAAATTGTTCTACCTCTGAAACTCTTCTGGTCCTCAAAACCCCTTTGAGCTATTCACCATGTCATTAAACTGATTTGAAACAAAAATAAAAAACAAATTTTAATGTACTGTTAGCTGCAAAGATAGGAAAGTGTATATGCTTAAGATAAATCACAAACAATCTACCAATTCTTCCAACACATATAGCTTATTCACTAAAGAAAATCGGGAAATCATATCAATCACTTCAGTGTGTGGATTTAGACTATCAATCACTTCAGTGTGTGAAGTGCAGTGCCCGTAAAAATTTCTACAAGCATATCCGCAAATCTCATACCACAATTTTCAGGATCAAGTGAATAAGCATAGAACATCACAACCATTATTTTTTAAAAACATTTCTTTGCAATGGATTGGTAGCAATTCTTGGACCCCTGACTTAAGGATGTTCGTATTTCAACTCATGCACTGATCATGAAGTTTATGAGGATTTGGTGTCAATCATCATCATTTCAAGGAGGGAGCACATTCACTAATCACCACCAAAATATATAATTGAAAATGCCCAACTTATCTACTTTATGAGAATCATAAAAATTAGAAAATGAAAAGTCAATCCCAAAGATGTTAAAATATAAAACACACCTGCCCATATTGAGGGGGGTTGGGAATGATATATGACTATTAGGGGTTTGAGAAATTCAATTGTTATGGTTCTAGATCAGGTGAAATGGGAAAATAGAATTAACATAATTTATCCTATATAGTAGGGAGTAGGTTTCAGGATATCTCAGTTCTAAGAAACCTCATTTATCAAACAAATGTCTTAAAATTTATCATCCACCAAATTCCACCAACCCATAGAAGTTCCTAACAATATTTCACGTCACCAAACTCAACAAGAAAAAAAATATAAAATAAAAATATGGCATTTTCAATTCCCTTATTTTTTTTAATTTTTATTTATTTATTTATTTATTTAGTATGGACAGAACATACAAAGTTCAAAAACTAGCTAAAGACTTTTAGCTGCAACAAATCAAATAGCAATTCTGATTTATGTTACAACTTACAATGCCATCTAACCACATGAATTTTTGCATATTTTTCCATAGCAACATTTCAATATTTAAAACATATATACATATAGGAATAAAAGAAAGAGAGAAGCAATATTGACATAACATTCTTTTGGGGTGTCAGACACAAGTCACACAACTTTAACATAATAGAAATGACAGTATGAATAAGGACTCGTCAAAGCATGACACTAAAAGCAATCAACTTCAAAATCAGCATTGAACTATTATAGTCTCAAAACAATTGTCGAATAAACTATTTCTAGACCAAAAGAGGGGATTCCCTCATCATTTATATTGCTGATATAATTAAATCATTGGTTTAGTTTTCTCAAGAGAAAGACATACAGCATGTGCCATTTTTATTGCCACATAAATAAAATTATTGTTGGTTTTTGTACTTCACTGGTTTATTCATTCCTTAGGAGAGTTGTTGTATTTCTTGTCTCCAACACTAGACTGAAGAAAGCAAAAAAGAAAATAACTAACCATGAGAAAATAGAAAAGGCAGATGTAAGCAATGCCCAACTCATCAATGCACCATCAACTGAACAGAAAAAAAAACTCCCACCTTTTTATAGCAGTTTCCAAGCACAAATGTAATTATATTCTAAAGTCATCAATAACTATCTTAAATACTATACTCATATCAATTTCATAAAGCCCTCCCAATTTCAAAATTACTTCTTCAACTATGCTCAATTTCATACAAAAACAAAGGTCAAACTTCATTTTTTGTCTTACAAAATTGGAAAAATGCTTTAAAACTAGTTTAGGTTTAATAAAATTTCGAAAATCATCATTTGTATATAACTGTGATAGAGCACGAGCAACACTCTGAGCAATACTTAAAGGTAAAATAGACTTCAAGCAAGAAAACTACCAATGGAAATATTCAATATCTAACTTTACGGTAGTTAGGAACCTAAACTTGAATATATACTACATCACTAACACATCAGCAATGTGTGCTAAGCATCTACCAGATGCAATCTCAAGTAGGTTAAGAATTTCTTATTTCATTCAAATGGGAAAAAATTAAATTGAAGTAGATGAGTAGCGATCTGTAATGACATTAGTGTAGAAAACACAGAACCATACATAAATCACCGATGGATCAAACTCCATTACACACAGAAAATTAATAACTTCAATTTCAATAAATATATATGCATAAATTACTGCAAAATACAAAAATATTATATAGAGGGGGGAAATGCCGATATGAGATGGAGTGATATCAGTCATAAGCTTGAATCTCAAATGAATGCTAGAACTGAAATTACAGCAAAATCAAGTGCATGAAAAAAAGAAAACAATCCAGATTTATATTCTTCAATATTTTTTTCCCAGTTTTCTCAACAACCAAACAAAGAAAAGGCAATGAAACAGAGCATATATAACTCATCAGTGAAAAACAAATACTGAAACAGAGCACATACAACTCATCACTCAAACAGAGAGAGAGAGAGAGAGAGAGAGAGAGAGAGAGAGAGAGAGAGAGAGACGGGAAGGAAGAGCTTCAGAGAGAGAGGGGTGGAGCTCACCTTAGTAGACGATGGTGCAGATGGTGGAGACCGATCTGAATCTCTGACTCTCTGTGATGAAATCACTGAGATAAAATCGCTTTGAATCTCCGAGATGAATCTCTAAATCGCTCTGATAAGGGTTTAGAGAGGGTTGAGAGAGAGGGAGAGAGAGAGAGAGAGAGAGAGAGACAGTGGAGCTCACTTTTGTTGGTGCTCGCTACCTCGCTCTGAGAATGAATAAGCGGTGGAGCTTCGAAATCGCTATGAGATTTAGAGAGAGAGAGAGAGAGCGCGCTCGAGATTTGGGTCTTAGGTGAGTCTTAGATTCAAAATTAGGGTTTGAAAAGAGGGGGAGACCATGCGCGTGAGCACAACGCATTTGGAGGCGTTTAAAAAACGCCTCCTATTATAAAACAGTATCGTTTTGTTAAATAAATATGCGACGTTTTATAAAACGTCGTTAAATATTAAAAAAAGTGACGTTTAAAAATACGTTGTTAAAAAAACGCCACCTAAACTCCTTTTTCCTGTAAAAGGACAGTACTCTTCTCAGCTTAAGAGTGACGTGGGTGGGATTGATAAAGGTTCTGTAGTCTCTGCTAATGAAAATAGCACTGTTAAAAATTAAACCTTACCATTTTTTATTTTGCATGTGCAGAAAGTAACTTGAATATTTGTAATGGCATCTATACTTTCAAATTCATTGTTCTTCATCTAATAACCTTTAAACATTTTTTGAAGTGACCTTATTACATTGAAGTCCAATCTTATTTGAACTAACTGTATGAAGTTTCCCTCTGCCTGAATACACTCACCTCTTGTTTACATACGCATTAGCCCCACTGGATTATTCCTGATTTTGTTGATTTGCAAAGATTACATGGAGCATCTTAGGTGTTCTTATATGTCTGTATACTATTAGATTGTACACAGGCAGCTAAATCTATAGATTTTTTGTACATGTGATGTGAGATCGAACAGATAGAAGGAAACCATCTAATGGAGGATTAGGAACCCCTTTTCTGCGCTTTCTAACATAATATTATGCAAATGCAGTTAAAACTCGTAGTATGCCAGTTTGACTGTGGCCATATGTTGTGCTCATGAGTTAACAGGGCAGGAAACAGATAAGCCTTTCAGTAATTTGGGGAGTTTACAGCTGCAACATTACCAAGTTTTAGTGGACTTGGATCCAGCGAAGCAAATGTCAGGAGCTCCATATCGCGTTGTAATATAGCCATTTCTTGTTCATCCAATGTCACCCATGCTTCTATTCCATCACCGCTTCTTGTTTCCATCAAAATGATGAGGTTCAAGAACACTAAGCCAGCTGAACCAACACCGCTAACCCATATAGGCTTCCCCCACCCAAAATCTGCTTCATAGAAGCCAAGCTTACACCAGCTGGTGAATCCAAAGTAATCCACTCCTCCATCTTTGGAGCCTGGCTCTTCCATCATCTTGAGGGACTTGCAGATCACATTAGACCGTTCATCGCCTCGTAGTTTCTTTATAAAGTTGCTATTAATTTTTGATATTCCTTCCCTTACCTTACCCACCAAGCCCTTCAATCCCAGCTCATTATACCTGGCCTTGCAGTGCGCACTTGCAATCCAAATGAGGTTTCCAATTGAATTTTCCATCAAGGGTGGTATAGTCCTCCTTCGCAGATTCACCACGTGGCTTAGCAGAGAAGGCCTTGTGAAACCACGAGTTTCTTCTGAGGCTGCCATAGCACATTTCCATATGAAAGCAGAGACCGCCTCAACTCGTGTTGGATTCTGCACAGAATTGCTGACTGCTTTCGCCTTGAGGCTGGCGATAGCCGAGGCATCAAATGCAAATCTCCTGGCACTACACTTTCCTATCTTGAATAAAGAACCCCACATGGCAATTGACGAATCTCTAAGCCACAAATCATTTGTGGGGAAAAGAGAAGTTGCAATGAAATCAGGATATACAACTTCTTTAGACCCACAAACGGTGGCAGGCCACCCTTTCACAAAGGTGCTCAGTGCAGCCCCATCAAGGATTTTGTGTGAAATGCAGAGTCCAATAGCAATTCCACCACACTCAAAGATGTTTACTTGAATGTTAGTTACATGAGTTCCTGCTACTGACCCCTTGAAACTGGTTTCGCAGGGAAGGAATCGATGTATCACCTGGACGTCCGGCTGGCTCAGAAAGTCAGCAAGGCAACAATTAACCTCGGCCTCCATGTAACAAGCCCCTTCATCGTTGCAGTCAATGGTAAGGTCGTCTTCGATCTTTCCTGCAAGTGGGTAGAACACGTTTTTAGTTACTTTTTTTAATCAAAATAGCAGGGACACAAATCATGTACAACCCACCAGTGTGCCGACAAATTCAAAAGTACTATATGGTTGTGACAAAAGAATCTTACCTCCTCAGACAGAGCTGCAGACATGAAAATGAAAAATATCACAACCGCAGATAATTTTCTCCTTTGAGAGACCAAATAAACTCTGGTAGTAGGTTGTAGATGATAACCGTTTTACTGGTTATTAGACACTTGAGGCACCAACAAGGAATTTATTCCCTCTAAATTTTCCACTTACAAGAATATCATAAGTTGTATCATCAGGTACAACACCTCTGTCAAGCATGTCATCATGCAATCTAAAAGCTTCTTGCAAATTCCCCTCCTTGAAGTACCCAGCAATCAATGTATTATAAATAAGAACATTAGGAGCCATACTCTTCTTATCCATCTCTTCCAATACCTTGTGTGCATTCTCAAGCTGCCCTTTATTACAAAGACCATGTACCAGGACAGTATATGTGACCTCATCAGGCACAATGCCATTGGAAAGCATATCGGTGTATAATTCTGATGCAAAAAGTATTTTCCCCTGTTTTAGCAAACCATCAATTAATGTGGTGTATGTTGCCAAATTACATGGGATTCCCTCATTGATCATTTTCTTATGCAAGGAAAGTGCTTCTTCCATGTTATTTAGATTTCTGAAGCCACTGATCATACTACTATAGACAACTGCATTAGGAGATAAACCAACTTCAAGGAGTTCGTTGAAGAGTTCACATGCGTTTTCCATGTCTCTTCTTTTGCAAAATCCATCAATGAGGACGCCGTATGCAGTGACATCCAATTGAAGACCCTTCATTTTCATCTCATTCCGCATTTTCAAAGCGAGATCAATATTATTGCTTTTGCAGAACCCATGAATCAAACTGGTGTAAGTGACAACATTGGGGGTAACCCCACATTCACACATCTCTCTATAAACAGCCAATGCAGAGGTGATGTCACCCTCCTTGATAAAACCATCTATAATGCTGTTGTAAGACATACAATTTGGGATAAAACCCTTCTCTACAAATTTATTCAGCATACCCATTGCATCAGATGTGCAGCCAACTTTGCACAAACCATTGATAAATGTATTAAATGTAAAGTCAGTAGGGGAAATTCCCAAGTCCACCATCTGATCAAACATGCCAAGGGCTTGTTCAGTCTCACCTTTTCTAAAATATCCATCAATCAAAATACTATATGTTAGTACATTAGCTTTCAAACCTGTTCCCAGCATCTCTGAAAATAGGCGTGATGCCAAGTCCATATTCCCTTTTCTGCAGTGACCAAGTATCAGGTTGTTGTATGAAACTACACTTGGTACCACTCCCTCATTCACCATCTTTTTCCATACACTGCAGGCTTCATCCGTCTTACCCTCTTTGCAAAGCCAGCATATCATGTTATTGTACGTAAATACATTGGCAATACCACACTCAACTGCCTCATCAAAATGCTTGAATGCCTCTTCCCACAGATGCACTCCCAAAAATCCCCGTATCAACGAATTCACAATATAGACACTTGGCCGGATACCTGCAAGTTTCATTTGAGTGCATAACTCAGATGCCTTTTCCATTTTTCCACCTCTAAAGCATCCTTCAATCAGAACCGAGTAAGTGACCATGTTTGGCTCAAGTCCATCATGAACAATCTTATCGAACAAATTCAAAGCACTATCCAAATCACCTGCCATATAATATCCCTTCATCAGGCTTGTAGCAACAATCAAATTCATTGGCTTTCCACTACTAACCATTTCATCCTTTACCTTTAAAGCATCTACCATGTTCCCTTGCTTCACACAAGCTCCAATTATACATGCAAATGTGCCCACTGAAGGAACCCACCCCATTTTTGTCATCTCATTTAACAACTCACATGCCACATTTGAATTGGGTTTTCTGCAAACAGCCTGAATAGCAGTACTGTAATTCACTGCATCAAGCTTAATGAAGCTAACCTTAGCTTCCCAAAAGTACCGTTCAGCCTCATCAGCTTTTCCATCATTCAAACACGCACGCATCATTGTCTCTATAGTACAACAATCATAATTTACTCCTCTCGAGACTACATTATTGTAAAAACCTCGCGCTTCTGCAATCATGTTTTTTCTAACCAGTGCAGTCAAAAAAACATTTATACACATAACCCATGGCTTTATATTGCTTTCAATCATTCTATCAAAACTATCAAATGCATCTTTGAATCTACCAGCTCTAACATAACTATTCAACAAATAATTAAAAACCCGTGAATCTGAATCAAATTCAAACCTTTTCAAGCAGTCAACCAAGTGATCAACAAGAACACGAGAAGAGGGACTTGAATCCCCCAAAATGTATCGATTAAGCATATTACGAACGATTTGATGATGGTTGGGTGAACCCACCAAAATGCAGAGCAAAACACAAAAGGGGTCGACAATGCCACGGGCAAAACCGCGCTGTTTCTCAGCCCATTTGAAGTAATTCAAAGCTGAATCAGGGTCGTTCCTTTGGCTTAACAGAACTTTTATCACATGGGTTTGCTCAAGACTCTTCTTTTGTGAAATGGATTCGGTGAATTCGCACCTGGGTGGTTCGGTGGAAGCAGAAAAGCCAGTTTCTGAACGGGATTTCTTGGGAAAAGAAGTGTTTGTGTTGGGATTGTCGAGAAATAATGATGATAATGAGTAGATTTGAGAATCTGAGATGGGTTTGGAGGTTGGATTTGAAATCGAGGTAGGGGGTTGAGAGTGTGAGATCGAAGATGAGAAGAAAGACATATGGTTTGTGCGAGTACGAATCAACCATGGAACAATAGATGAAGGAACGAACCAAGTTCTCATCTTTCTGGTTTCTGAAGAGAAACGCAGAGCAGACCCAATGTCCTCCTTTTAGCCCCGTTTGTTTTGGGAGATAAAAGGGAGGGGATTGGTATTGGGAGGATTAATAGTGAGGAATTGTTAAATTATTTTTATATAAAATAGTAAAATAAATAAAAAATATAAAAAATTAAATATTATATTTAAAAAAAAATTTTAATATAAAAAAAATAAAAAAATTTCTAATCTCTTTATTATTTTTTTAATATCATCTCCATTTCTTCCTTATCAATTCTCCTTCTAAGGGTATTAGTAGTACCAAGGGATTAATAGTCCCAAGGCTATCTCTCAAAACAAACAAGGGTATTATTAATACCAAGGTATTAGTAATCCCAATATCCTCCCTATAACTCAAAACAAACGGGGTCTTAGGGTTTACAAGGAACAAACAAGGGTTTTACAAAACCATAGAGAAAGGTCAAAAATTATTATTTCAATTTTTTATTTTTTAAAATAAAATAGTTAATAATTATACTCATTGAGTTTAAAATAATTTTATTTTTTTATAAAATATATAATCCTAATTTTTCATCAATTTTCTTTATCAAATTTAAATTTAATTTTGATTGAAAAAAGTAACTAAAAATGTGTTCTACATTTTATCAAATTTCATGACAATTTTCATATTGTCGCTAAAAATTAATAATTAGTAATATTTTTTTAATAGTGTTAAATGAAAAATATTATTAATTATCATATGATCTATTAAACAATAAGTCTACCTATTAAAATCTACACGTAAGTTCTTTTTTTATTTTGCATGTGCAGAAAGTAACTTGAATATTTGTAATGGCATTTATACTTTCAAATTCATTGTTTTTCATCTAATGACCTGTAAACATTTTTTGAAGGAAAAATGTTTGAGGGCCACAATTTTTGTGGCTTAAATGGCTCAAAATTGCCAAAACGAAGTCGTTTTGGCAACTTTGATGTTGTTTTGTACTTAAAACGATGTCGTTTTAGCAATTTCAAGCCATTTAAGCCATAAAAATTGTGGCCCTCTACCATTGCTGTTTTTTTAAGTGACCTTATTACATTGAACTCCAATCTTATTTGAACTAACTGTATGAAGTTTCCCTCTGCCTGAATGAACTCACCTCTTGTTTACATACGCATTAGTCCCACTGGATTATTCCTGATTTTGTTGATTTGCAAAGATTACATGGAGCATCTTAGGTGTTCTTATATGTCTGTATACTATTAGATTGTACACAGGCAGCTAAATCTATAGATTTTTTGTACATGTGATGTGAGATCGAACAGATAGAAGGAAACCATCTAATGGAGGATTAGGAACCCCTTTTCTGCGCTTTCTAACATAGTATTATGCAAATGCAGTTAAAACTCGTAGTATGCCATTTTGATTGTGGCCATATGTTGTGCTCATGAGTTAACAGGGCAGGAAACAGATAAGCCTTTCAGTAATTTGGGGAGTTTACAGCTGCAACATTACCAAGTTTTAGTGGACTTGGATCCAGCGAAGCAAATGTCAGGAGCTCCATGTCGCGTTGTAATATAGCCATTTCTTGTTCATCCAATGTCACCCATGCTTCTATTCCATCACCGCTTCTTGTTTCCATCAAAATGATGAGGTTCAAGGACACTAAGCCAGCTGAACCAACACCGCTAACCCATATAGGCTTCCCCCACCCAAAATCTGCTTCATAGAAGCCAAGCTTGCACCAGCTGGTGAATCCAAAGTAATCCACTCCTCCATCTTTGGAGCCTGGCTCTTCCATCATCTTGAGGGACTTGCAGATCACATTAGACCGTTCATCGCCTCGTAGTTTCTTTATAAAGTCGCTATTAATTTTTGATATTCCTTCCCTTACCTTACCCACCAAGTCCTTCAATCCCAGCTCATCATACCTGGCCTTGCAGTGCGCACTTGCTATCCAAATGAGGTTTCCAATTGAATTTTCCATCAAGGGTGGTATAGTCCGCCTTCGCAGATTCACCACGTGGCTTAGCAGAGAAGGCCTTGTGAAACCACGAGTTTCTTCTGAGGCTGCCATAGCACATTTCCATATGAAAGCAGAGACCGCCTCAACTCGTGTTGGATTCTGCACAGAATTGCTGACTGCTTTCTCCTTGAGGCTGGCGATGGCCGAGGCATCAAATGCAAATCTCCTGGCAGTACACTTTCCTATCTTGAATAAAGAACCCCACATGGCAATTGATGAATCTCTAAGCCACAAATCATTTGTGGGGAAAAGAGAAGTTGCTATGAAATCAGGATATACAACTTCTTTAGACCCACAAACGGCGGCAGGCCACCATTTTCACAAAGGTGCTCAGTGCAGCCCCATCAAGGATTTTGTGTGAAATGCAGAGTCCAATAGCAATTCCACCACACTCAAAGATGTTTACTTGAATGTTAGTTACATGAGTTCCTGCTACTGACCCCTTGAAACTGGTTTCGCAGGGAAGGAATCGATGTATCACCTGGACGTCCGGCTGGCTCAGAAAGTCAGCAAGGCAACAATATACCTCGGCCTCCATGTAACAAGCCCCTTCATCGTTGCAGTCAATGGTAAGGTCGTCTTCGATCTTTCCTACAAGTGGGTAGAAGCGAGTTAAGGTTTCGGATAGCGATTTCTTTAACACTTGTAATCTTTTCAGGACTTGGAGATTGGTAGCACCATCTTCATTGGGGTAAAAGAAGACAAGTGGAGCATAAGGAGCAGGAATGAGCTGGTCCAATAGGGAGAGCTTGAAGGTTCTGAGGTGATGGGGTGTTGGGAAAGATGGTTTGATGTTCTCTCTGGAAACAACTTTTACTTCCATCATCATTCGATATCTGGTAAATGTTTTTGGAAGCACAACAGGTTAGATCTGTATATATGTTTAGAATAACTTTTATATGTGTTAAAGAATCAATAATATTTACATTTTAAGTTAGAATTAATTATTTTCTATGTGTATGTATGAATGTATCAAAATCATGCATTAATACAATCTTATGGAAGCAATTTTGAAAATAAATTTGGTATGGTAAACATAAATTAAGGAAGTAATTTGAAATGGTAATTATGGTGGCATAATTTAAGGGTTTATATAAAACTCTATGAATTTAATTATGAACTAATTAAAATACAACACATAATGGCACTTAGTAATTTCGTTATTAAAAAATTAAAAATAAAAAAAAAAAAATTTGTCTTGAGAGTTTGAACCTTAAAGAAACCTTATCAATATTTAATGTGTACGAAAATAATAAGGTTTGATATATACGTTGAGTGGCTATGGTGAAAAGAATAAAACATGTTATGGAATTTTAATTATACAAATCATTTTTTTCTTTATGGTGAAGAATTTAAAATATTTTAATAGAAAATATTTTACAATTTGAGTGTGTTATTTATTAATTTTTTTTAATTGTTTTTTTTTTCTTTTCTTTTTTTTTTCTTTTTTTTATAGTGTTGAGTGTGATTTATTAAATTTATTTAAATTGAAAACTCCTTTTCTGTGTGTGTGATATTTATTAATTATTTATTCTTAATTGAAAAAGTCCTTCGAAAGAAAGAATGAGTTTAGAAATAAAAAAATGTATTCTTTATTTAAAAAAGAAAGTGTTTGAGTGTGTGATTTGTTAATTATTTTTATAAATTAAAAAATTTAGATTGAGTATTTAGAGCTCTTTTATTTCTTCTCATTAAAAATTCTCTTTTATTTGTATAATATATAAATAGATAGATAGATTTTCGCACTCACTAAAACAAATTTTAGAAAAATTATACAAATGAATGCAAGTAAGGCCAAGTTTGGCATATTGTAAAAAAGTTAAAAAGTCAAAAAATTACTCAAAAAGTTAAAAAGTTAACACTATTCACCAAAAGTCAACAATTACGGTTGCACAACTCACAATCCTAATTTTTCTCTACAAATCAATTTTTACAATTTTTTATTATACATTTTTCCATAAAAAGTCAAAAAGTTAACCCAAACATCCATATTTTCTTCCTCAATTTTTTAGTCCAAAAAGACAAAAAGTACACTTATTTAGGACACTCCAAACAACCTTTTTGGAAAGTCAAAAATTGGCTTTTTTGGCCAAAATTCACAAAAATACAAAATATAAAAAAATAATCAATAAGACAAAATGTCATATCAAATTCATAATTATTTTACTTTTTCCCTCAAATATCACATTCAACTAAAAAAAAAATATAATTATCTTCTTAAAAACAAGTATTTTAAACTATTAAAATAATTAAAAATTAAAATAACCTATTAAAATAACTTATTTTCCAAACGAGACCAAGGTAACATTTTAATATTCCTTCCTTTTTTTTTTTTTTTTTTTTTTTTTTTGGAGATCACGAAAAACTAGTAAACATGGTTACATTTTAACATTTCTTCTCTTTTCGATAATCACAAAATTCTAGCCTTAAAAATCCCATGTGCATATTCTTTTTCTTATGATAATGACTAAAATAAGTAAGGAAATTTTATGGAAATCAGTGAAAGTAAACGTGGTAAGATTTTATACAAAAAAATAAAAAATAAAAAAATTCATATTTTGATATCTCTAATATTTATGCTAGGTGTATCAAATATTTTATTAAAATTTCTACTAAATATGAGTGTAGGACCCACACTCTTATGAGATCCATACCCATGTGTATGATTTGGTAAAAATTTTAGTGGATTATGTTAGAGACTCTAAATGATTTATCAAATTTTTTACCAAACATCTCATATGGGTGTGGGATCCACACACATGTGGGTTTGTGTGGGTTTCAAACCCATGTGAAAGGTTTGGTAAAAAATTTGATAAATCATTTAGGGTCTATAACATTTTTTCAAATTTTAGTAATATATTTGGTATCTCTGGTATTTTTGTATTTCAAAATCTACCTATAAATACAATCAAGTATAACAGTTTTCACTATAATCATCGTTATAAATAATTTTTACTCCAACACTATCGATTTTTAAACACCTAAGGACAAAAATGATAAGATTATTTGTTGTTGTTGTTGCCTTTGTTTTTCTCTCCATAACTACACACTACTACAAAAACAGATAAAGATCGCACTTTTTTTGTGTGATATATGTTATTTAATCACACCTTTTAAGTTTTATTAAAGTGTGATATTTGGAAGTGTGATTAAAATGGGTCATTTTTAATCACACATTTTAAGTATGATTAATAATATTTAGATCACACCTTTTAAGTGTGATTAACAACATTTAGATCAAACATTTTAAGTGTGATTAATAACATTTAGATCAAACCTTTTAGTCGCCAAAAGCTCATTCGTGAAAAAAAAAATAAAAATTACACTCACTAGTTTTTCGAACCATCAACCCTCTTACACCATAAACCTTATACAAGGCACTCTTTCCACTACGCCTCTATAACACCATATAATTATATATGCAACATATATTATTTATAAAGTACATAGACCCGGATTAATATAAAAGTATATATATAAAGATAATTATTTTTTATTGAACATAATTTATGTAAAAATAAATTATTTACTAGAAAAAAAAAAAAAAAGAGACCACTTTTGGCGATTAAACATAATTCGTCAATTCTAAACTTTTGGCTACTAATTATTTTTTAGTCATTAAAAAATTTAATTCCCGGGTTAAAATTACCACTTTTGGCGACTAAACTTCTTTTTAATCGCCAAAAAGCCTCACTTTTGGCTACTAAATATCTTTTTAGTCGCCCAATGCCTCAGTTTTGGCTACTAAATTTTTTTTTAGTCGCCAAAAAATCTCATTTTTGGCTACTAAAATTTTTTTAGTCGGTAAAGGCCTCACTTTTGGCCACCAAACATCTTTTTAGTCACCCAATACCTTGCTTTTGGCTACTAATTTTTTTTTAGTCGCCAAAAAGCCTTACTTTTGGTTACTAAAATTTTTTTAGTCGGTAAAAGCCATATATGGGCAACCAAACAGATTTTTAGTTGCCAAAACTTATACTTTTAGCTACTAAATTTTTGTAGTCGCCAAAAATCTTTACTTTTGGCTACTAATGCTTTTTTAGTCGCCAAAACCTATACTTTCAGCGACCAAATGTGCTTTTTTAGTCGTCAAATATGCTTTTTCTTGTAGTAGAGTGTGATTAAATATATATATATATATATATAATTACACTTATTTAAAAAGTGTGATTAAAAATTAGTAATGTATATATAATCACACTTTAATTAGAAAGTGTGATTAAAAAATATATAAATAATCACACTTTAATTAGAATGTGTGATTAAAATATATATATATAATCACACTTATTTAAAAAGTGTGATTAAAAAGTAATAGTGTATATATAATCACACTTTAATTAGAAGGTGTGATTAAAAAATATATATCTAATCACACTTTAATTAGAATGTGTGATTAAAAAATATATATCTAATCACACTTATTTAAAAAGTGTGATTAAAAAGTAGTAGTGTATATATAATCACACTTTAATTAGAATGTGTGATTAAAAAAATATATATATAATCACACTTAATTGAAAAGTGACATAAAAAATGAATATTATCACACTCAATCAAATTTAGTGTGATTAAAATATTAATCTAATTTCTTTTATCACACTTCCAATAAAAATGAGATTTTTTTTTTGTCAAAGTGTGATCTTTAACTATTTTTGTAGTAGTGACAGGTAAATTTCTATTGATCTTTACTTTTTTTTTCTTTTTTTTTATATTTTAAAATTCATGTTTTAATTGTTAATCTCTCTTTACATTTTTTGTGTCGCATGATTGATCATGCACACCGTCTAAAAAAATTTAAAATTATTTATTACAAAAGTATATTGTCTTATTTGAATAATTTTTCTTTGAATTTTTTTTTTTTTTCACCACGACTAATTCATTGGATATAAGTAGTCTTCTCACCTCAAGTATACTAAGTAATTATAGACCTTGAGCCTAGGGATGGGATATTCACAGGTCAAGTTTAGAATTTATAATAATCTGCTCCTGTCTCATAACATATCAAGGGCATATCCTATCAAGGGCAGGGCAAATTGGGGGTGACGGTGCAGGACGGGGATGGGTTAATTTTATAAGTTGAAAAATGAGAATATTAATAAAAATTATGGATAATATAATATATTATGGATAATAATTTTTACTTAATGAGAATTATAAGATATTAGATAGAAAATAAATGAATAAAAATTAATATTAAATATAATATTTATTTATTTTTTTATTATAATAAAAAAATTAAATTAAATTTATATATATAAATATATTTGATAAATACAATCAAGGTGGGGTTTGGATAAAAAAAGTGAGGGAAGCAAAACTCGTCTCTATTCTATTTTTTAATTGGGGCAGAAAACATCCGATACGAAATAGGCAGGAGAATGCAAATGTGGAATGGGGCGAGGCAAAATAACCATTCCTAAGTGTATGATAGGAAACTTCTAACAATTGATCCAACATTTAAAATTCAAATTCATAACTTTTCATAAAAAGTAATATGGGAGAGTACTGAGTAAATTGTAAATATTTAACATAACACGAATTACACTCTGAAAAATGTACATTTCCATCATGCATATGCGTCTCTTAATTTTATACAATTATGAGCAATTTTTTTATTGTTTAGAATAATTGAGAGACTTAACATTTATTAATTTACTTTACTTTTTCAATTAATATCTCTTTTTATTAGATATTCTATTGAATGCTCACTTTTAATTTTTTTAATACAATTTTCTTATTTTTTATTAATATAGGGAATGAAGTGAATCAAGGCAAAATTTGTGTAACTATTCTCCAATCCCAGTCAGTGCATTGTACGAATACTGATTGCGACTTTACCTGTTTGAGAATTCATGGAAATCAAGCTTTGGGTGTTTGTAAAGTAAAGCTATTGATATTAATAAATGTTACTGCTATTACCCTTGTTCATTGTACCGCTGACATTTTTTTATTGGAAATGTACTGCTTCAATTAAATAAAGGTTTATTTTAACTTGTTCTAGCTTATAAATTGAACTAATAAAAACAAAATTATTGAAACTGGATTCCACTTTTTTTGTCTTACAATAACAACTATGCTACATCCTACAAATATAACACTCTCATTTTGACTCCTAATGAGGTAGGAGAGAGAAAGAACAAAGAGAGATGGAGAGAAGAGAGATGAGGAGTGTGTGCCCACCCTTTCACATGGTACATTCCATATCTCTGGGAGCGAATTGAGAGTGCTCAATTAGTGCTCCCAAGTTTTTTTTCTTATACTAATGTTTGCTTATTTTGGGATGTTATCCAAATTTTGAAACCTAAATTTGTTCACCATGACATTACCGCTAACATTTTATCACTGATTTGTCGATGCAAATCTGGATGTGTTTGATTTTAGACTTATCGAGAAAAGATAAATAAATTTGTCTGTTTGGTTGTATTTCTATTTTTTATTAATCTTTCCAATGTTTTTCTTGACATGATCACTAGCAAGTTTCGTCCCATTCAATCTTAACTCCTTTCTGGATCAGAAGTGTCATTGACTTGCCTAATTTGGAAAAGTATTATATGAATCTTTTGTAATAGCCCACTAGTCCCAAGATGTGACAACTCAAGTCTAAACTGACCCTAAACCTTGAGTCGATAGTAGGGGTGGCTACGGGGCCAATTTTGGTTGGTTCGGGTTGCATGTTGAAAAAATTGAACCCTCAACTGCCCACAATGTAGTTTGTGTAGGTGGGTCAATCGGGTGTGTGGGTGGGTGCATTCGATTGTGTAGGTTGAGATTTTATTATAACCAAAAAAAAAAAATTTGAGCTATTCATGAAGCTCAATAATTTGTAGCTCATTCAAACTCGTTCAATTACTAAACAAATCAAACTTGTGCTTACTTTCATGCAATTTTATTTGTAAATTTGCAAATAATTAATGCATTGCTTATTACTTATTGCTTAAAGGAAATTGATAGGATGGACATACTTTTATAGGAGTTGAGAATGGTTCAAGTATTTTTTTTTTTTTTTTTTGATGTGGGACAACCGCAAGTGGACTTAAAAATATATATATATAAACAAACATTATTTGGTCTTAAGTTTTCATTACTTTGCATCCCACATTGTTTTTTTAGTACTTTCAATAGGCACAAAGGTTTCATATAAGTGGGGAAAGACAATGAAGTTGAGATAAAAATGTTTGAAAAAATGAACAACCCATGTGGGAGGTTAGAGATTTTTTATTTATTTAATTATGCAAGCAGGTTGAGTGTAACCTGCAACTCGCCTACAACCTGCAATTTTATCTAAAAATCCAACCCTAACTATCTCTCGAAATTGCCTAAAACCTTATGGGTAGGGTCGGATTAAGCGAGTTGTGCGGGTCGGGCAACCCGTTGCCTAGTCCTAGTTGATAAGACTTATTGTAATTGATCATTCAAAAGCGTAGAGCTAGCAAGATTATTGCAACCTTTGCTTATAGTCGAGTGGAAGTGGGAACACGTCAATATAGATTTTGCTGTAAGGCTTCCTAGAATTCGACGAGGTAATGATGTTGTTTCGGTAATTGTTGATCACTTGACCAAATTCATATACTTCATTCCACTGCAAACAAGTGATGTTGTGGGTGACCTCGCCGAGTTATATATTTGGGATATTGTTTGATTTCACGGAGTTTCGATGACCATCGTTTCGGATAGAGATCCTTATTTTATGGCTCGATTGTGGCAGAACTTTCAGGTTGGGGATGGAGAAGGGGGCTAAGATATGATTGAAGAGGTTGGGAAGAGTAAGGACTAAAGGGTAGGTGTCACGACCCCATCCTACCCCATACAAGATAGCAATTGTAACCAACTAGTAGTGTTAGACTACCGAAGGCCTAGCAAGACAAGACAAGACTGGACTAAAAACATTGGAGCTTAAGTGGAAACATTTGTCCATTGATTATAAAGAGTCCATTCAGAGCATGTGCATAAACCATATAAAATAACAAGCAAACTTCTCATTTTATTTACTTTGACATTTACAAGTCCAAACAACACAAAAAGATAAGTATAACATTTACAAATATTTTCTAAACAAAAACCAAAACATATATACAAGGCTATCGTTTTGAAACTGTCGCTCCCAAAAGTACAAAACAAAAAGAAAAAGACTTCTAGTTTGATCCCTCTTCTTGAACTTGATCTTCATCATCATCTACATACATATAAAGGAGAGAGGTGAGCCAAAGCGCAGTGAATAGTAATATAATAAAGTGGTAAATGAATGAACACCGATAAATTTTATTAAAACCACTCATAAGATCATTTCAAACATAAAGTGACGATAAACATTCCAAGGCTTTCGAATCAAGAGTCCACAACAGGTGGCTAGAGAAGCTCAGTTAGTTAGAGGTTATTGGCATGATTCCTAATAACAAACATGATCCAAGATGTCATCTTAATACATGATACAGGAGTATAGAATGTCCATTCATAGTAAAACAATATCATAACTTTCTTAAACATACCATAGGTTTGCATTTCGAATTATAATTTTAACAAACAAAACTTTGCTACACTACTACTCACAAATGACTCTGCGAACAAGGGTATTAACTCCTTCAAAGCTTAACCTACACGAAACAAGAACAAAACATTGCAATTCCCAGATAATTTGCAAGCTTCTTAAACTTATGGCTTAGTTTTAGTTTTCTTCTCTAATCAAATACACTTTAAATTGGTTTCTAGTGGTATTTAATTCTTGTTTAGGTTCAAAACATATAATAACCCGACCCTCGTACATGTTTTTTGATATACTTTCAGTCCCTTATTCTGCACATTTAAATGCTTATTGTGAAATTTCATGAGAAATTAGGTTTAATTAAGTGAACCTTATGATTATAGATCCATATCTGTTTAATAAGAAAACATATATGTCACAATTAAAATGTTTGGATCAGGAATTGAAAGCCTTAGGAGATCAATAATCCGAAATTAATTTTATATTTGAGATCAACATAATTTTTTAGGTAATAATAAGTGTTTCTGTGAAATTCAATTTGGAATGATTAAACTAATTAAGTTTTGTCTTTACTCACCTTTAGCAATATATCTATGTTCTTTGTATATTTGACTTATTTTGACTTAAAAAGCCATTACTCAAGATATTTTCCTAAGAGAGGAATGAGAGGAGAAGAGAGTTTTGAGAGGAAGAGGTTAAGCTCATCTAGAAGAAAGATTGGGAAATAGAGAAGGATGGTAGGGTTAAAGCGTAAGGTATGTATTTTTGGCTTGAATTAAGTCCTCTCTTGAAGTTGAGTGAGATTTTCTTTGATAATCATGTGAATTAAGGTGTGTATTGGTTAAATTAAAAAGATATGTTATCATTGAATTGATTTGGGGTTAAGCTAAGCTATATGGAGAAGAATTTCATTCTATTCCTTATCTTTACATATTTGAACTCATTTAGGGATTTGGATGATTCTATATATGTTTGGGAACTATATGATAGGGATTTAAAGTGTTTAATTTATATGTATGAATTGCAAGGAATTGAGGAATCAATTCATATTGAGATTGTTGGATGTTTGAGATATCTTTGTACATGATTTTTGAACCATGTTTCATCAATTAAAGAACCTATTTTGAGCCTTGGAGCAGTGTACCAAAAATTGAGTTTTGCTGGATTTTCGCACTGCAATCTATGCAGAATCGCCGCATGTGTGGGGGTCATGGCCACATGTGCGAGAAGCCTTGCCACACATGTGGAGCTCACAACCGCACGTGTGGCCCATGTTGCAAAATTTTGTTCGCTCCGTTTTGCGTGCCTAACCCTCTGGTATTCTGGAAATCTGTGTTTGATGTCGTTAAAATGCCTGTAAATTCGTTCGAAGTAAGATAAAGCAGGAAATGAATTAAGAAAGAAAATGAACTAATGTATAAGTTGTGCATGTGTGTAGGTCATAACCCGGGAGGGGCAAGCGCTCCGTTACAGCACTGTGAGTAATAGTATGGAAATGTACATTTTATTTACCATTGATAATTATTGTCACTAACACTCTGTTCCTCGTAAGTGTTACACGAACATTTATGACGATTGGAAATCAATGTGAACTTATGTGAACGCTGAAAGATTTGCGTATATCGGTATGACTTTGGAATCATTTTGTTCTGTCAATAATGAATATTAACCCTCTGTTATTTATCAGCATACTACGTTACTTCTTAAAGAATAACTGGAACTTATGTTCATCCTTGAGCAATGGTATCTGTGTGAATCTAAAATTATTCTGTTGTGTTACGTATGGACCCGAGGTCGTTCAGAACCTATGACATAAATACAAAGGTTTAACGTCATTATGCGACCCACGTTAGAATGTGAATTGTTCTGTCTTTGTTAAGTGTACTGTAATGACATGATATGACAAGAAATGCTCTATTTTCTGATATGTTACGTTTTGAATCAATAAGTGATTGTCCATATATGAAAAAGTATTCATGGCATCCTTAGCACAAGGCCCTTACCCGGGGGTAATAATACCGTGGTCTTATGGCCCTTGCCCAAGGGTAATAATACCGTGGTTCAAGTATGGTACAAGTTCCCAGTACCGGAGGTTCCTTTATGGAACTAACAAGTATGCTCTATATTGATTTGTTAGCGCTGTTGGATGTACCATGTATAATCAAGCATGAACTCTGATTTCTGTTTATGATTCAAACATAATTAAGAATATGTATGAATTGGTTTCTGTTATTCGTTCCGTTTACGCTATGTTACGACATGATATGGATTGATCGGTCTTTAAGACCTAATGATTTCTGGTATGGAACAAAGTGCTGCAATGCGAGACACCTCTTAAATCCATACATCTATGAACTAGGCTTAAAGCCAATCTGGGCCTATGGCCATTCTGTATGATCTGTTAGGCCAGAGGTCATTCTGTATTTCTGGTATGACAAAGTGCTGTACGGAACTAAGTGCTACAGTGTGAACCACCTCTAGAATCCATGCGAGACATCTCTTGGGTTCATACATGCATGAAAAGGGCTTAATGCCATTTTGTTTAAGGGCTTAATGCCATTCTCTTTAAGGGCTTAATGCCACTCTGATCAAGGGCTTGAAGCCATTCTGGTTAAAGATTGGGCCTAAGGCCATTCTGGAAATAATTAAAAGATAAAATTAACAATATGCTCTATGCACTAATACATGTACATTGTAATTCAAGTTACTTGTTAAATTGTTTATGTACTACTATTCACTGAGCTTGGCTCACTTTATGATATGTTTGTTTCTGTAGGCACTTCACTTGAAAGTCAGTCTTAACCCATGGCATCCATTCCTGTTTTGTCAACCTCAGAAAGTCCAGGCACTTAGATGAAGGCAGATCATTTTATAGGGTTTTGCTAAGCTTTTGGTTTTGTACCCTGATTGTCTGTTTAAGGTTGAAGTGTATATAATTCATTTACCTTTCAATGTGTCGTTATACGCCCAATCTTGAGGGCTGGGTCTATATATATATATACTATATATATATATGTACATAGCTAAATGCTCTGATGCACGTCACTGTATGTTTATCTGCCTTATGTTCTGTTTGTGATCCTGGCATGATAGTGGTTGCTCAATGGATGTAGTTCTTTTATTTATATTAATTTATGTTGTTAAATGCTTCCGTTCAAGCCCCATATATTTTGTATATCAGGTTAAGTGTCCGGTTCTGAATAGGTCATGCCCAAACTTTTAGGAGCGAGTTTGGGGTGTGACAAAACATGTACGAGGAAGTCCGAAAGGCCAAAAGGATAAAAAAAGAATTCAAAATGGACAATTGCCCTATTTGGCTGTTCATGCACTCGAATTTGGCAGCATGAGTAGAGGGTTAAGCAAAATGGCTTTGTAACTAGTCGCACATGCGCCAACCTCAGCCGTACGTGCAGAGGCTAGGCCGTTCAAGCGGTTGCCTAGGCCGCTTGAGCGGTCATCAGGCAAATTGTATTATGTACGCTCGTGCGCCTCGTTATGGCCGCTCAAGCAGCTAACAAGCAGAAAACGTGGTTGAAGGTGTTCTTCGTGTTCTAAGGCTTCTTAACTTGATTTTCTTCATCTTCAACCCTCAAATCATGATATCTAAGGTACAATAACATAGATAAATGATGCATGATTCGTGGAAAAACATTTTTATGCATTGAATTTAAAATTTCATGAAAAAAATCATAGGTTTTGTTGTGAAATTCATCATTTCTTCTCTTTATTGCAGCCCTCCATTTCCATCTTCTTAAAGCATGAATTAAACTCTCAAAAATCATTGAAACTAAAGGGAAATGTGGAATTGTCACTTTCCATGAATCAAAAACATCAAGAACGAGATCAAATCAACAAAAATTTGTATTATCTTGCATGTTCTTCATCCTAGTTCAATCTCCTTCATTTTTTTTTCCATTTCTAGTCCAATTTAATCCTAGTTTTTTCTTGTTCTTAGATGCTAGGAGAGTTTATTACAAGAATTAGGGGTGAAATCTTACCGTAGAATACTTCCTAGGTTGAATTTGAGCTAGGGTTTGTTTTTCCTCTTCTTTCTCCTTTCTTTTCTTCTTTTTCTCCTTCTTTCTTTCTTCTTCTTTTCCGTTCTTCTTGCTATACGATTCTAGCCCTCTCTCTCTCTCTCTCTCTCTCTCTCTCTCTACTACAAAGAAAAATGGGACCAAGATGGTGTAGGACAAAATAAGGTAAGTTGCTTGCTTGCTTAATTAATTTGTCTAATCTTACTTACTTAGTTTAGGTAATCTAGTTAGGACTAATCAATCAAGGTTCAAAATTAACCTTACTTAGTCTAACTAATCCGGATTAAGGCTCACTAATTATACTTAATTAACACTAATCCTGATTAACAAAAAATCATATAACATGAAATGGACAAGCACATTACACTAAGACCTTTAAGCTCCTCAATTAGTCCTAAAACACATCCTATCATTCTCAAATCAAGTCTAAAGTTATCCTCTAACTCAAGGCTCAAACAAATAGTTTCTTACACTTGAGGTTTCAACCAACTTCTTCTTCTCTTTTCTAATTCTAATAAGTCCTATATCCCATAAGCACATAACATAAGGATAAATGCAATAATAATATGATATGCATTATGCGTAAATAGTTGGTTGTCACATTCTTCCCTCCTTAAGAAGTTTGGTCCTTAAAACTTGTCTTACCTTAGCTTGGAAACAAACTAGGGTACCTCATCCTTATTTCATCTTCTTTTTCCCAAGTAACGTCATTCCCATAGTGTTCTCTTTATTCTACCTTCATCATTGGTATAGTTTTGTTTCTCAATTGTTTCACTTGGCGATCAATAATTTGAATAGGCCGTTCTTCATATTCCAAGTCTCCATTAATAACCAAACGCGATAATCAATCATGTGGCAAGGATCTCCAGCATAAACCCGTAACATAAAAATGTGGAATACATTGTGAATTTGATCCATCTCTGGTGGCAATGCTAACTAGTATGCTACTGGGCTGATCTTTTCCAAAATCTCAAATGGTCCTATATACCATGGAGATAACTTTTCCTTTTTCCCAAATTGAGTCTGGCCCTTTATTGGAGTAACCTTTAAAAATACATGATATCCAACCTCGAGCTCCAAGTCCCTTCTTTTTAAATCAACATAACTCTTTTGGCAACTTTGAGCAGTCTTGAGTCGTTGTTGAATAACCTTGACCTTCTCATTGGTAACTTGAACAATTTCGGGCCTCAACATTGGCTTATCTCCAACTTTTGTCCAACAAATTGATAATCTACATGTTCTCCCATACAGTGTTTCATACGATGCCATAGTAATACTTGCTTGGAAATTGTTGTTGTAAGCTAATTCTTCCAACTGTAAATGAGTTTCCCAAACCCCTTTGAAGTCCATGGCACACAAATGAAGCATATCCTCCAAAGTCTGTATCGTCCTCTCTGACTGTCCATCGATTTGTAGATGAAATGCGATACTGAATCTCAATTCTATTTCCATTGTTTTCTACAAGCTCTACCACAATCTAAATACAAATCTAGAATCTCTATCTGAGACAATAGAAATATGCACACCATGAAATTTGACAATCTCATCTATATACAAGGTAGCAAGTTTGTCTGCGTTGTAAAAAGATTTCACAAGTAAGAAATAGGCGGACTTGGTCAATTTATTAACAATGACCCAAATAGAATCCATACCTTTAGATGTACGAGGCAAGCCAACTACAAAATCCATTATGTTTGTTGATTTTTGATCGTGTTTGTTGTTCATTGTTCTAGTGGAGTAGTTGTTCGTTATTCGTTGATTTTTGATCAGTAAATTTCTCTGACTACATTTGCAGAGAAATTTGATATGCAAGTCAGATTGCAAGTGTGTGATGGCCAAAGAAGATCAACATGGCAAAGAAATTTTAGAAAAAATAAAATGTCTCAGAGAAATCAACATACAATTGTTTAATGTGTCCAATGAAAATATGCACAAGAAAGTAAATTTCTCTGACTACATTTACAGAGAAATTCCATGTGCAAAAGAGAATATTAAGTGCGTAAAGTGTAAAATGAGAATAGAAAATTTACATCTCAGAGAAATTCCACACACAGCTACAGAAGTAGTATGTATATGTGATGGCCGGAGAAAATCAATATGTTGGAGAAGTAGTTAGTGTGTGTTAGCAGATAAATTTCACACATGAACATACACATACATGGACACACAAACAAACTCAGAGAAATTCTAAGGGGATTGTGATGTGTCTAGAGAAATTTCAGAAAAAATCAAACAAGCCAAAGAAATCACACTTAATTCAGATTTTTGTATATAAAGATTATGGGGATGGATATCCGGAAGGATGTCTGGAGACATTTCAGAATTTTCATTCAAATAAATTTCAGAATTGCTCAGAGAAATTTTAGAAAGATCAATAGCTGAAAAAATGGAAAGAGAAGTAAATTCAATCACTTTTCTCTTTCGATCATTTTTTTCTATCACGAGGGTATTTTGGTCCAATAAAATTTGATGTAAAATGCACATGTTTTTTAGGGATCTCAGCTCGTATAAAAGTTTTGGATGTACTTTATCTCCTAAAATTGTAATATTAGGGAACTTAAAAAAAGTCCCTTAAAAAAATATATTTAAAAAATCACTAAAAATGGGGACTGACTATTTTAGCCAAAAAGCCAAAAAGCCAACTAAAACTAGTCACATCACCTCTCTACTTTTCTGCACATCTTTTCGTAAAAAGCCAAAAAGTTACTAAAATAGCCTGTTCCCAAACGAGGCTTAAATTAAAAAACTATATTTGGTTTTTTTTTTTTGTGTGTGTGTGTGTGTCTTTTATATGTTATACCAATAATATCGATGCCGAAAGTACTCACTCATCAAATAATTTTTGCTAAAATGTTATTTTAAAACAAGAAAAAATATCAGGACTATTTGTGTACTTTATTTGAGGTGTTTATAGTATTTTCTTAGAGTTATTTAAACAGAAATCCCTTAAATTATTAAGATGTATCATTTTGATCCTGAAAATGATAAAAACATATAGATGGACCCCTTAAACTATTGAAAAGTATTCTCCTAAACTATAATAATATTCAAATGGACCCCCTAAATTATTGCTGTGTTTCATTTTGACCCATTCTATTACTACATTGACATTTTTTAGACGAAAATACCCTTAAGCACTTTGTATAACACACCCAATGTCCTACCTCTCAATTTCCTCATTTTTCTATTTTATTATTGTTTTTTAAATATTTTTTCTACAAAAATATATTTACAAAGAATATTTAAAAAATAATAATAAAACAATAATAATGAATGAATGCTTATATTTATAAAAAAAAAAAAATTAAAAGATAATAATAATGAAATTACAAATATATAGTGTTAAATGGTATTTTCGTTTAAAAAATGTTTAAAAATTGAGTTTAACTTACAGTGCTTTAATAGAATGGGTCAAAGCGAAACATGCTAATAGTTTAAGAGATTCATTTGTATACTTTTATAGTTTAGGAGGTGACACTGATACTTTTCAATTATTTAGGGGGTCTATTTGCACGCTTTTATAGTTAGGAGGTTCAAGTGATACTTCTCAATAGTTTAGAAGTGTTAGTGTAAATAACTCTTTTTTTTTTTTATTTACTGTAATTTATGTTTATAATTTATTAGGTAGATATTATTTAAATAAATTGAAAACTCTAAGAGACGGGAGAGGCGTTTTGACTTTTAATTATTAATTTTTAATTTAAAATAAGATACACTAAATATGCCGGCCGTATTAATAAGAGATCATGGTCCAAGAAAAAGGGGTTTGAGTTCTTTTCAAATGGAGAAAATTCCAGTTCAATGCAGTTAACTATGCGAGAGAGTTCCATTCAAATTATCTAAATTATTCATATTGTAAACTATTATGTGTTTATGAATAGTGTTATATGCACCAATTGATATATCAATTAGTATACTAACAGATAATATAGTATAATTTTAGTGACTTTGAGTCTTTCTAATTTGTATAATAGATGGTGTCATAATTTTAAAATGATAATGTCATAACTATGTTAGTATACTAATTAATATATTAATTCATGCATGTAGGATCACTAGTCTATTATTTATATAAAAAAAAATTAAATAAATTTAATAATCACAAACATATGATTTTGTCAATTTTTTTTTTTAGAAATGGCAACAAAAATATACCATATTTTTTTAAAAATAAATCTAATAATCTTTCATAATAAAGATTATCAAATTAATATTTTTTTTCATAAATAATTTATACATAATATCTTACAGATTATACAATTAATTATCAAAATAATAAATATGATGCCACCCACAAATCCAATCACAGGAGGAACCATTGAGGGACTGAGGGGCCCACGTCCCCCAATGTTTTCAAAATTTAATTAGTACCCCTATATTTATAGAATATCTAAAAAAAATGATTCATGATTTTATAAAAATCATTAACTAATTTTCTATTTCATAATGTATAGCGCATGATGAGATGATGACCATATTTCACATCCTAATTAATAGCATTAATTTTATTAAGTCAATTTTATTTATATAACAGATACATGTCACTTCTTTTATTTTTAAAAAATTAAAGAGATATGTATACATTTTATTCATTTGATTAGGTCAATTAACAAAATAATTTAAAGCACTAGTCCAATCAATATGATGGTTTTTAATTCATTGTTCAAAATTTATAAAGGAATGAAAAAGATGAGTTGTTAGATTTATTTAATTTTTTTAATATAAAATACTATTTTTACAATGCTTATGTAACCAATTGACTTCGATTAGTCATATAAACAAAGTATCTTTTTTTTTTTTTTTTTTTTTGCACTCACCTTGGCCTCCCCCTCCCTCTACCCTGAACAAATTTTGGTTCCACCCTGAATCCAATGGTATTGAATTGAATTTCACTTCAACTAACATAAGTCAAATGAAAAACTTATGTAATAAATTCAACATATCTATAATATAATTTTATAATTGTATAGAGTCATATAATTACTTTGAGTAATGTTATGTTTCATAAAAGAGATATTAGAAAAAGTTTCATGAAAATTCTCTATTTTTGGATTAATTTGTATTATTTTATTGTATGTTATGTAATCACATACACTAACAACTTATCAATCATAGAGCACTATAAGACAAAACTAAATTTATACTATTTACAAATTGAGATTTCAAAATGAAAACATACTAAGGTAAGCCTCTTTTGTTGTTTTGTTATCTACTACTTTAGATTATTTCTTACAACTTCAAGAAATTTTTCCTCATATTTCTTTTAGAAACCTATCATTACTCAATTACTTTTCCTTACTCTTTTTCTCTTAATGAGTTAGACTTGACAAAGACTATGACCAGATTCTATATTTACTATTATTATGTGAAGGCTGGACTTGATTTTAAGAAAATTTTCCTCATATTTCTTTCATGAAACTTATCATTACTCAATTACTTTTCCTTATTTTTTCTTCTTAATGGGTTAGATTTGACAAAGACTATGATCAGATATATTAAGGTTGGACTTAGTGTCCAAGCATTTTCCTCATGCCATGCGGCATATTTTTCTATCCTAAAATAAAAAAAATCATACAAAGAGGTGGTCTATAAGGTATATTTTATTAAACACACTCTTATCACTTAAGTAATATACATTTTATAATATTAATTTTTTTATTATTTATTTTTATTCTTACTTATTTGCCTTTGTTTGGGAATATATTATTTTAGTAACTTTTTGACTTTTTATGAAAAAATATACAGAAAAGTAAGGAAAGTAATGTGACAACTTATATTGACTCTTTGACTTTTTAGATAAAATGTTTAGTCTTTAAACAAGAACTAAATTGCACGCGCATTGCATATATCACCCACTAATTATTTTTAATAGCATTGCTAGAGACGTCAACAAAATTACTCAAAAAACTATCCACCACACACATGGGATGAAACTTACATGATGTGAGAGACTTACATCAATGTAAGTAGTGTGTAATTTGTGAAAATGAATGCCTTGTATATTATTATCCTCCGCACTCTTTCTTAAGCTCTATCTTAGGTTCATAACATCGTTTCGATTTGTTCAACTTGTAAAACTCATTTCATTGAATATTGACAAAAAGATGAACAAATGGCATTTTGTATTATAAAATAAACGCTTTAAGTTTAAATTAATAGTTACTAATAATTTGCTAATCTATTTATTGATATTCAATGAAGTTAATTTTTTATATAAATGATTTTTATTGTGAAATCTATAAGACAAATGATTCGAATCATTGTTATGGACCTAAAATAAGGTTGAAAAAATAAAATATAGAGTATGGTGATACGAATTTATCCACCAAAAAAAAAAAAAAAGTAGAGTGATACGAAGAGGAGCCATTTGGAATTTTTTTGAATTTTATAGGTATAGCAAAGCATTTCTCTATTTTTAAGGACTATAGAACTAATTAAATAAGTTGATAAGATAAGGACATGTGTGAACGAAGGTCCCCATTCAAAATTTATACTAATTTTTTTTATAGCCCTTCATTAAAATTGGGTGTAGAGTGGATTCCTCGACATTTCTCCGGATTAGCTTATGGGATCGGATTTTGTAAGTTCGGATCATAAATGACCCGCCCTTGGTTCCGGTCAAAAAAAAAAAAAAAAAGGGAAAAAAAACAACGAGACACTCTTATTACTGAGCTGAATCGCCATCGCTTGTCAATCATCTTTCCGAGTGGAGACTCTATGGATTGCTTCACAGCGTTGATCTCCAGACATCTATTCGCCAAAAAAGCCTTGAAACAATGTGTAGGTATCTGCACTGCAATTTGTTTTCCAGTTTACTCTTCTTCATCCGAAAACAGAGTATCTCCAATCAATCTTTTAGGGTTCAATCAATTTTCTTCTTTCCTAATCTAATTATTTCCAAGAATCACCGAATAAGCATTGTGAAATTGCCTTGTTTGTTCGCGCAGAAACTTTTTAGCAATTGCCTTGTTCTATTTTTGATTTTATGTCATCAAATTTGTCATTAATTTCAACAGCATCACAACAAATTGAAATAGGGTTGTAGCATTACTTATGATAGATCCATCTCTCATTGGATATCCAAGTGGAGAAACCCTTGAATTGGGATATTAACCGATGCTAGGTTTCATGGGGTTGGTGCTCATAGGTTGTGTTACATGAACTCTTTTATTTATCCCGTGCCTACGGGATATGGTGAGGGTAATGGTGTAAGACGTGTGTCTGACATCCATGCTTAATTTAGATCATTGGGTTGAAGAAGAAGAAACTCACATCTCCTAGTTAAAAAGTGTTTCTACATATTTTAATATGTAATAAATTATATATGTGTTCACGACGCATACTATGTATTCAATTTTTGGATATATATCCCGATATTATAAGATTTAGGTTTATGAAGGTCATATGCTTGGATATGCATTAGGAAAGGTTTGAGAGAGAGGTAATGCTATGTTGAACCCAGGTATTTCTTATGGTCCTTTGAACAAATGAGAAACAAAATATGAAAAAAATAAATAAATAAACTCCTCTGCACTCAATCAGATATCATTTTATGATCTGAATTCAAACAATTAATTTTATCATTCCTGTGATCAGGAGGAATACTGGAAAATATTAGCGAAAAGGAAACTGGAGATTCCCCAACACCTTGGAGTGAACTTAATAAATCAGTGACTCCTACATTTCAAAACACTATTCATTGTCTCAAGATCAACTTAAAAACTTGCATGTTTATTGGGCTTAAAGGTCATGAATAAAACACTCATGTTAGGAAATATTACTTCAGGAATTTTACAAAAAGCAATCAAAGATTTCAAAGTTAAAGGTGTCATTATTTCATTGAGGTTCAAAATTATGATCTCTGCATTATTTTGATGAAATTAAATGCCAAAATTGGAAGTTATATGTTTCTCTGGTGTTGTATTACAAGTTATAGGCAAAAAAGATGAACATTTGTGCATGAAAATAAAATATCTGGGTAAGATTCGTATTGTTGTATTGTTTATCCAATTAATATCTTGTCATATTATTGTATAACAGGACACTTGATCCAATTTTGCAGCCAATCATTTCCTACCATTTGGCTTTGGCACTATGACATGCACAGTTGGCATGTTTTTTGCAGCTATCTTCGTCTATGTCAGGACACCAATTTCGGTCACTCATTTTTTTTCATTGTTTTCTCAAAGTAAGCTAACAGCAAGATTAAGGTGCAAGATTAGAATTTAGAAGTAGCACAGTATTAACAATTAAACCTTAGCTTTTTGTTTTGTTTTGTTTTGTTTGTTTGTTTGTTTGTTTGTTTTTTTTTTTTTGTTTTGTTTTGTTTTTTTTTTTTTCTGCATGTGCATATAGAGACTTGAACATTTTTTACTGGCATTTATACTTTCAAATTCATAGTTCTTCATCTAATGGCCTCTAAACATTGTTTTGATTCCTCAAGTGACTTATTGAACTAGGGCCTTGGCCTAGTGGTTGTGTAGCACCACCTTGTGGTGTGAACTTGTGAGTTCAACTCCTACGAATAGGAGTTTGATACTTGTGGTGTTTATTCCTCCTCCCGTATGGGAGTTGTATGTAGTAGTTGCTTATTTCTTCCCAGGTTTGGCTTAGTGATGGTTGCTGTTTATTTCTTCCCAAGTTTTTAGGCTAATGGTGGTTTGCTGGGTTTCATGATTGTTGGCTTCCTAGCTATTGTTGGGCTAGTGGTCAGTTTAATGTAATATTTTTTATATTTGTAATTACTCTTCTACTGATTGACAAAGAAAGTGACAGATTGAAGTCAAAATCTTATTTGAATTAACTGCATGAAGTTTCCCTCTTCTTGAATGCACTCTGCTTTTGTTTACATACGCATTAGTCCCATTGGATTATTGCTGATTTTGTTAATTTATGCATATATTACATGAAGCATCCTGATATGCTTATATGATGTCCAAACAATTAGATTGTATATGGACTGCTAAAACTATAGATTTTTTGTACATGTGAGATCGAACAAATAGTAGGATAGGAACCCATATAATGGAGGATTAGGAAATTCTTTTATGCAAACATAATATTATGTGAGTGCAGTTAAAACTCATAATTTGCCATTGCTTGTGGCCATATGTTGTGCTTCTGAGTTGCTGGGCAAGAAACAGAAAAGCCTCTCGGTAATTTTTGGAGTTTACAGTAGCATTACCAAGTCAGACACAGGGGGCTTTTGTGCAAGATAGACAGATTCTAGATGTGGTTCTGGTGGCAAACGAGGTGGTAGAGGAGTGTTGGAAGTTGGGGAAGGTAGGCATTGTGTTTAAGGCATATTTTGAGAAAGCGTATGATCATGTAGATTGGCTTTTTTGGATTTCGTGATGAACAAGAAAGGGTATGGTGCGAGATGGAGATCTTGGATTAGGGATTGTTTGGTGTCTTGTAATATGTCAGTGATAGTTAATGGTAAACCAGGGATGTGTTTTAAGGCCTCGCGAGGGTTAAGACAAGGAGACCCTTTATCTCATTTTCTATTCATTTTGGTAGTGGATGTGTTAGGTAGGATGGTTGACAGAGCTAAAGAGGTAGGCATGTTTGAAGGCTTACAGGTTGGTAGAGATAGGATTAGCATGTCGCATCTGCAATTTGCGGATGACACTATTTTCTTCTCTACGGGGGACGAGTTCCAAATGACAAACCTTTTTTCAGTGGTAAGGCTTTTGGGGCAATTTCAAGGCTTAAGGTTAACTTAGAAAAGAGTAGGGTAGCGGGTATTAATGCTGATTCAAGACTGATTCAAAGTGAGACCGATTTACTTGGATGCGGGATTGAGACATTTCCTATGAAGTATTAAGGCCTCCCACTGGGAGGTAACCCAAGAGGTGAAATGTTTTGGAATCCAGTAATGGAAAGGATAGGTAAGAGGTTAGAAGGGTGGAGTAAGGCCTTATTGTCCCATGGGGGTAGGTACACTTTGGTTAAGACAGTGCTAAGTGGGATTCCTATTTATTTCATGTCTTTGTTCAAGATTTTAGTCAAGGTAGCAAAATCCATAGAAAAGCTAATGAGGGATTTTCTATGGGAAGGGAAGGATGAGGGAAGGATGAAGGAAGGAAGGATCATTTGGTGAAATGGGAAACAGTGTCATTACCAAAGGAGAAGGGGGGCTTGGCAGTTAGTAATTTACTGGCTAGAAACATGGCTTTGTTGGGCAAGTGGTTATGGAGATTCCCAATTGAGCGTGATTCATTATGGCATGCAGTTATCAAAAGTAAATATGGGTTACATGTTAATGGTAGAGACTCTCAGGTGGTTTCTAGGGGTAATGGGCGTGCTCCGTGGAAGTCTATTTCTCATATTTATCCAATTTGGTCCCAATTCATTTCTGTGAGGGTCAGTAAAGGGGACACGGTAAGATTTTGGGAGGATGTTTGGGTGGGTTCTTTGTCCTTTGCTGAGTCCTATCCACTTCTATATAGAGTTTCTCAATCTCATAATTGTTCTGTTGCGTCTGTGGCTGTTTCTTCATTGGCTCCTTGTTCGTGGAATTTTAATTTTTTCCGAAACCTTCATAATAGGGAAGTTCCCGAGTTGATATCTTTATTGTCAAGGCTTGAAAATGTTTCTTTGTCTCCAAATTTGGAGGATCGATGGTTTTGGAATATTCATTCGTCGGGCTCTTTCACTTGTAAATCCTTTTTGGACAAAATCATTGATATTCCGCATGTATCTCAATTTTTGTTTCACAAAAAGATTTGGAAGGCATGTGCTCCTCTTAAGGTGAAAGTGTTCATGTCGATCTTGGTTCATGGGGGCACTTTGACAAATGATTCATTGCAAAAGAGGAGACCTTCATGGTTTCTTAATCCTCAATGGTGCGTAATGTGTTGCAAAAGTGGAGAATCTTTGGATCATCTTTTTTTGCATTGTTCGGTGGCAGGGCTTTTGTGGAATAGGGTGTTTGGTTTGGGCAATGTACAGTGGGTGGCTCCTAAAGGAGTTGCTCAAATGCTATTGATATAGGCCGAAAGGTACCACATTGAGGCCACTTAAGTTACATTTTTAGTCTTTCAATTTTGTTTATTTGGTGGAGATGATGTGTTTCGTGCACTTGTACAGATTTGGTAAGAAATATGAAAATTCAATCAAAAAGGGTGCGAAAGCAGATCCTCCGTGCGAGAAGTGAAGAATCCGAGTCAGCCAAACCACCGCACGTGCGGCCAAGCTTCACCGCACGTGCGGCCCACCACCGCTTGAGCGGCCCACATAGGTGCTCGAGCGGCCCACCTAGGGACGCGTGCACATAATTTTTGGTCTGTTTTGCTGAGAATAAAAGGAAGAAAAATAACCAAACCTAGGATTCAAAAATTAATTCAGAGAAAATGGAGGCTAGGGTTCTAAAGAGGTGATTTTCTCCTAAAGCACACTTCTATGGGGGTTTCTTCCTCATCTTCTTTCTCTTCCCACTCCTTCATGAGTAGCTAATCGTCTTTTCTAAGGTTTTGATGAAACCCTAGCCATGTAATAGGATTTTTCATAAGCTTTAATTGTGAATTGGTTTGAATGGATGTATGGATGATTTAGAAGTTTTTAATAATTGTTTCCTTCATCTCTTCAAGCATTTTACTCTCTGTGATTGTTTAATGCTTTCCATATATTATTTTTCTTTGTGTTTATATTCAAAGTACAAGACGATTCATGCTATGAGAGACGGGTCGTGTTGCTACCATAGTTTAGAGCAAACGACTCGTACTACTCGGGATGATTCGAGCCTGTACGTTGAATGCGACAACCCTCTTGATCAATATTTCAAACTTGTAGTTGTGAAATATTGGGTATTTCAAACCGGATTGCAATTAATGGCCGATTTTAAATCTCGTTCATGTGGTTAGTGGTGAATTCTTTACCCTAGGATTTTTTCCAAAAATTAATATCTCAAACCCTAATTTTAATATTCAATTTAATTATTCAAGTTCATAATTCTTGTTTAGTCATAGCATCCTCAAATCTTTTTAACCAAAATTGATTTAGGAATTTAGCGATTAAATTAGTTTAATTTCACAATTATCCCTGTGAATCGATACCTGGACTTGCCATTATTCTGAAAGAATTTGGTATAGTTTAATAATTTATATTTGGTGTGTTCAACGACCACCAAATTTTGTGTTTAACTAATGTGTTGCAAAAGTGGAGAATTTGGATCATCTTTTTTTGCATTATTCGGTGGTAGGGCTTTTGTGGAATAGGGTGTTTGGTTTGGGCAACGTACAGTGGGTGGCTCCTAAAGGAGTTGCTCAAATGCTATTATTTGATTTTCAAGTTTTTGGAAGGTCGAAGAGGGCTAAAGTTCTTTGGAGTTGTGTAGTCTTTGCAATCTCCTGGGTCCTTTGGTTGGAGAGGAATAGGCGTATCTTCAAGGGGGAACTAGGCATATAGATTATTTATGGGATAGAGTGAGATATTTGGCGTCTTTTTGGGCCTCGGTGAGTCTTGTGTTCAGAGGGATCCCTCTTTTTTTGATTGCTTCAAATTGGATGTCGGTTTGTTTTGTATAGTTTGTAGTTGGTTGTCTTGTGTTCCGAGGAATAGGCGTATCACAGTCGGCAAGTTTTTTGCAGCTATCTTCGTCTATGTCAGGGCACCAATTTCGGTCACTCATTTTTTTTCACTGTTTTCTCGAAGTAGGCTAACAGCAAGATTAGGGTGCAAGATTAGAATTTAGAAGTAGCACAGTATTAACAATTAAACCTTAGCTTTTTGTCGTCTTCTTCTTTTCTTTTCTTTTTTTTTAATTTTAATTTTAATTTTATTTTATTTTATTTTATTTTCTGCATGTGCATACAGAGACTTGAACATTTTTTGCTGGCATTTATGCTTTCAAATTCATAGTTCTTCATCTAATGGCCTCTAAACATATTTTTTGATTCCTCAAGTGACTTATTGAACTAGGGCCTTGGCCTAGTGGTTGTGTAGCACCACCTTGTGGTGTGAACTTGCGAGTTCAACTCCTACGAATAGGAGTTTGATACTTGTGGTGTTTATTCCTCCTCCTGTATGGGAATTGTATGTAGTAGTTGCTTATTTCTTCCCAGGTTTGGCTTAGTGATGGTTGCTGTTTATTTCTTCCCAAGTTTTTGGGCTAGTGGTGGTTTGTTGGGTTTCGTGATTGTTGACTTTCTAGCTATTGTTGGGCTAGTGGTCAGTTTAATGTAATATTTCTTATATTTGTAATTACTCTTCTACCGATTGACAAAGAAAGTGACAGATTGAAGTCAAAATCTTATTTGAATTAACTGCATGAAATTTCCCTCTTCTTGAATGCACTCTGCTTTTGTTTACATACGCATTAGTCCCATTGGATTATTGCTGATTTTGTTAATTTATGCATATATTACATGAAGCATCCTGATATACTTATATGATGTCCAAACAATTAGATTGTATATGGACTGCTAAAACTATAGATTTTTTGTACATGTGAGATCGAACAAATAGTAGGATAGGAACCCATATAATGGAAAATTAGGAAATTCTTTTATGCAAACATAATATTATGCGGGTGCAGTTAAAACTCATAGTTTGCCATTGCTTGTGGCCATATGTTGTGCTTCTGAGTTGCAGGGCAGGAAACAGAAAAGCCTTTCAGTAATTTTTGGAGTTTACAGAAGCATTACCAAGTCTTAGACGACTTGGATCCAGCGAAGCGAATGTCAGGAGCTCTGTGTCATGTTCTAATATAGCCATTTCTTGTTCATCCAAGGTCACCCATGCTTTTATTCCATCGCCACTTCTTGTTTCCATCAAAATGATAAGGTTCAAGAACACTGAACCCCCTGAACAACCAACACCACTAACCCATAGATGTTTTCCCCACCCCAAATCAGCCTCATAGAAACCAAGCTTACACCAGCTTGTGAAGCCAAAATAATCCACTCCTTCTTTGGAGCCTGGCCCTTCTATCATCTTGAGGGATTTGCAGATCACATTAGACCCTTCATTGCCTCGTAGTTTCTTTATAAAGTCATTGTTAATTTTTGATATTCCTTCCCTCACCTGACCCACCAAGCCCTGCAATCCCAGCTGATCACGCCTAGCTGTGCATTGCGCCCTTGCTATCCAAATGAGGTTTCCAATTGAATGTTCCGTCAAGGGTGGCATAGTTCTCCTTCGTAGATTCACTACATGGCTTAGCAGAGAAGGCTTTGGGAAACCATGAGTTTCTTCTGAGGCCGCCATAGCACACTTCCATATGAAAGCAGAGACAGCCTCAACTTGTGTTAGTTGGGTTCTGTACAGAATTGCTGGCTGCTTTCACCTTGAGGGTAGTGATAGCCGAGGCATCAAATGCAAATCTCCTTGTGGTACACTTTCCTATCTTGAATAAGGAACCCCACATGACAATTGATGAATCTCTAAGCCACAAATCATTTGTGGGGAAGAGAGAAGTTGCAATGAAATCAGGGTATACAACTTCTTTAGACCCACAAGCTGTGGCAGACCAGCCTTTCACAAAGGTGCTCAGTGCAGCCCCATCAAGGATTTTATGTGAAATGCGGAGTCCAATAGCAATCCCACCACATTCAAATATGTTTACTTGAATGTTAGTCACAGGAGCTCCTGCTACTGACCCCTTGAAACTGGTTTCGCGGGGAAGGAATAGATGTATCACCTGGAGATCTGGTTGGCACAGAAAGTCAGGAAGGCGACAATTAACTTCAGCCTCCACGTAATGAGCCCCTACATCATTGCAGTCGATGGTGAGGTCGTCTTCAATCTTTCCTGCGAGTGGGTAGAAGCGAGTTAAGGTTTCGGATAGTGATTTCTTCAACACTTGTAATCTTTTCAGGACTTGGAGATTGGTAGCACTATCCTCTAGAGCTGAGTAAGAAATCCGTAAAATCCGTAATCCGATCCAGTTCAGTCCAATTCAGTAGGTTTAGATTGGTTTTTTGAATCCGTGGTTCGGTTCCGGATTGAAAAATTAAAAATCCGTAATTCACGGATTGATTCCGGATTAAACCCCACGGTTCCGGATTGGAACCGATCCGGACCGTATACAAATAGTCTATATTTTTATTATACACCCTCATGTATAGTATCTTCTCTTATTTTATATAAAACTTAAATCCAAACCTAAACTTACATAGTATCTTTTTTTATTATTTTTGTTTTTTAGTTTTTAATATTAATTTGTAATGGTCTAAATGCTTATGGTAGAACCAGTTTTTTTTATAGTTGTTTAAATTTTAGAATAGTATATCGCTATTATGAAAATACATGTTATTATTGTGAAACTAATATGGTGCTATAATTATATTTTTATGAAATTAAAGTGTTATATATATTTTTTTGTTATTTAATTATATAAGTCTGTGGTCCTAAAATGATCCAATTCGTGTTTTAATGGATTGGTTTAGATTGGTTCCACGATTTAAACGGATTGGATTGGTTTCAATTTTTCAAGAACCGTAGATAACGGATTGGTCCTGATTTTACCTCAATCCGGTCCAATCCGAACCATGCTCACTCCTACCATCCTCAGTGGGATAAAAGAAGACAAGCGGAGCATAGGGAGCAGGAATGAGCTGGTCCAAGAGGGAGAGCTTGAAGGTTCTGAGGTGATGGGGTGTTGGTGAAGATGGTTTGATGCTCTCTCTGCAAACAACTTCAACTTCCATCATCATATGATATCTGGTTTGAAGTTCATGGAAGTACAGCTGGTTAGATCTGATAAATGTTTATATATATGCACACAATGCGCACACACAAGTGCAATACGATCCAGATCTCTTTTAGATGCTTTGGAATTTGTCTTGTTTGTATTTTTAAAGAAAGGAATCCTTCTAGACAAGGTGCATGATTACTTGAATTTGTGCACATTGGAAGCAGTCCCTTTCCAATCTTAACATATAGTAGTTGAGAATCTTTAGATTAGTTTCAAGACATTCTCAGTAAGGTCCCATCCATTGAACTTATTTGATGAATTGTTTTCCAAAAACTGTTTTTGGGCAGTGTTATATGAAATCTTCTATTTTTCCCATAGTAACTGTGTCCACCAAGAGCTGACAAGGGTAATGGTGTGAGATATTTGTCCGACACTTATACCAAATTTAGCCACATAGATCCTCTAATTTTATAGATATCTAAAAAAATGAAGCTCACATTTGCAAGTAAAAAAATATTCTTACCTTTCACAAAGGTGCGAGATTGAAATTTCATATTTTCCCTTGATCCTTTTTTAATTCCAGTATATTTCTAAATAATTTGTATCATTATAAGAATATTGTATATGTGCAATTAATATAAGTGTTCAGGAAAGTACCCATAGTCATACCCAACTTTTGAATACACGTCTTAATTTCTTGAGTCTTAGGCCTCGTTTGGGGACTGACTATTTTAGCCAAAAAGCTAAAAAGTCAACTAAAACTAGTCACATCACCTCTCTACTTTTCTGCACATTTTTTCGTAAAAAGTCAAAAAATTACTAAAATAGCCTGTTCCCAAACGAGGCCTTAAGTTTACGAGGTACTCCTGTCCATGTAGCATAAGATCTCAAAAAAATTTCAAAGAGAATCAGTTTCTAAGAAATTTTAAGAAATTGTTTTTGAATTTTGAAAACCGTTTTCACATAAAATATAAACTATGAAAATGATGGGTGTTTTCAAATTTTTTATTGTTTTTGTTTCAAAAAATATAAACAAAAACGAAGAGTACAACACAGCCAAACAGGTTATTGTTTCTCACGTCAGTTATAATATTGAGGGTAAGCTTAGGCCACCATTTAGATTAGAGTGAAGTGTTTGCCAATCTGGCCGAAGTTTCCCTTTCAACGATTACCTTGCTTTGGTAGGTCTCTTTCATATCATATTAAACAACGATCATGATAAGTTTGTATTAACCTATAGCATTTTAAAAATGATTTTTCAGTGTTTTTAACTCCACTGATATTCCATTTGTGTTGCAGCCAATGAGCATGATGTTACTGCTGCTATGCCACCAGTACGTTATAGTTACCAGTGACATGGACCCTAAAATATTTTGAACTGCAGTTATCTCACACCAACTTATTGATTAGGATACATATTAATTTTTTTGTTTTGATGGGTCAAGGTGTGCTGTCTTGCTTGTCCAACACCATGGAACACATTACTAGTAATCGGATCTTGATTCTAAAAGGACAGTACTCTTCTCAGCTTAAGAGTGATGTGGGTGGGATTGATAAAGGTTCTGTAGTCTCTGCTAATGAAAATAGCAGTGTTAAAAATTAAACCTTACCTTTTTTTTTATTTCGGTAACCTACTTATAGGTCTTAATAGTTAGACTTAATTTCCATCAAATCCTATTGAAAATAAGTCTTGGTAAAATCGTCAATAAAATAATTTTTTTTGTGACGATTTTTTACATATGTCGTTAAAAATTGACAATTAGTGACTTTTTGTTGTCCTGATTTTTATAAATTGTCACTAAAACTTACAATCAGTGACGTGTTTCTGTGATAAAATTTTTAAATTGTTGCCAAAAGTTGTGAATTAATGATATACTTTTTTGTGATTATTTTTTAGACTGTCACTAAAACTTATAATTAATGATATTTTTTTATGACAATTTTCATATTTTCACTAAAAAAATTAACAATTAGTGACATTTTTTTAATAGTGTTAAATAAAAAATATCATTAATTATCATAAGATCTATTAAATAATAAGTCTACTTATTAAGACCTAGACGTAAGGTCCTTTTTTATTTCGCATGTGCAGAAAGTAACTTGAATATTTGTAATGGCATTTATACTTTCAAGTTCATTGTTCTTCATCTAATGACCTGAAAATATTTTTTGAAGTGACCTTATTACATTGAACTCCAATCTTATTTGAACTGACTGTATAAAGTTTCCCTCTGCCTGAATGCACTTACCTCTTGTTTACATACGCATTAGTCCCACTGGATTATTCCTGATTTTGTTGATTTGCAAAGATTACATGGAGCATCTTAGGTGTTCTTATATGTCTATATACTATTAGATCGTACATAAGCAGCTAAATCTATAGATTTTTTGTACATGTGATGTGAGATCAAACAGATAGAAGGAAACCATCTAATGGAGGATTAGGAACCCCTTTTATGCACTTGCTAACATAGTATTATGCAAATGCAGTTAAAACTTGTAGTATGCCATTTTGATTGTGGCCATATGTTGTGCTCATGAGTTAACAGGGCAGGAAACAGATAAGCCTTTCAGTAATTTGTGGAGTTTACAGCTGCAATATTACCAAGTTTTAGTGGACTTGGATCCAGCGAAGCAAATGTCAGGAGCTCCATATCGCGTTGTAATATAGCCATTTCTTGTTCATCCAATGTCACCCATGCTTCTATTCCATCGCCGCTTCTTGTTTCCATCAAAATGATGAGGTTCAAGAACACTGAGTCAGCTGAACCAACACCGCTAACCCATATAGGCTTCCCCCACCCAAAATCTGCTTCATAGAAGCCAAGCTTACACCAGCTGGTGAATCCAAAGTAATCCACTCCTCCATCTTTGGAGCCTGGCTCTTCCATCATCTTGAGGGACTTGCAGATCACATTAGACCGTTCATCGCCTCGTAGTTTCTTTATAAAGTCGCTATTAATTTTTGATATTCCTTCCCTTACCTTACCCACCAAGCCCTTCAATCCCAGCTCATCATACCTGGCCTTGCAGTGCGCACTTGCTATCCAAATGAGGTTTCCAATTGAATTTTCCATCAAGGGTGGTATAGTCCTCCTTCGCAGATTCACCACATGGCTTAGCAGAGAAGGCTTTGTGAAACCACGAGTTTCTTCTGAGGCTGCCATAGCACATTTCCATATGAAAGCAGAGACCGCCTCAACTCGTGTTGGATTCTGCACAGAATTGCTGGCTGCTTTCGCCTTGAGGTTAGCGATAGCCGAGGCATCAAATGCAAATCTCCTGGTAGTACACTTTCCTATCTTGAATAAAGAACCCCACCTGGCAATTGATGAATCTCTAAGCCACAAATCATTCGTGGGGAAGAGAGAAGTTGCAATGAAATCAGGATATACAACTTCTTTACACCCACAAGCGGTGGCAGACCACCCTTTCACAAAGGTGCTCAGTGCAGCCCCATCAAGGATTTTGTGTGAAATGCAGAGTCCAATAGCAATTCCACCACACTCAAAGACGTTTACTTGAATGTTAGTTACATGAGTTCCTGCTACTGACCCCTTGAAACTGGTTTCGCAGGGAAGGAATCGATGTATCACCTGGACGTCCGGCTGGCTCAGAAAGTCAGCAAGGCAACAATTAACCTCGGCCTCCATGTAACAAGCCCCTTCATCGTTGCAGTCAATGGTAAGGTCGTCTTCGATCTTTCCTGCAAGTGGGTAGAAGCGGGTTAAGGTTTCGGATAGCGATTTCTTTAACACTTGTAATCTTTTCAGGACTTGGAGGTTGGTAGCACCATCTTCATTTGGATAAAAGAAGACAAGTGGAGCATAAGGAGCAGGAATGAGCTGGTCCAATAGGGAGAGCTTGAAGGTTCTGAGGTGATGGGGTGTTGGGGAAGATGGTTTGATGTTCTCTCTGGAAACAACTTTTACTTCCATCATCATTCGATATCTGGTTGATGTTTTTGGAAGCACAACAGGTTAGATCTTTATATAGGAAAATGCATGCAATAGGTCCCAAAATTTCGATTAAATAAATGATCAAATGTTTTACATGGGTATGAAGTTTATAAAATTATAGATTTCATACCTATATAAAATATTTAGGGGTTGTTTGGGGTGTCCTAAATAAGTGCACTTTTTATCTTTTTAGACTAAAAAATTGAGGTTGAAAATATGGATGTTTGGGTTAACTTTTTGACTTTTTATGAAAAAATGTGTAATAAAAAATTGTAAAAATTGATTTGTAGGGAAAAATTCGAATTGGGAGTTATGCAGCCGTAATTGTTGACTTTTGGTGAATAGTATTAACTTTTTAACTTTTTGAGTAACTTTTTGTCTTTTTATCTTTTTTTGAAAGATCCCAAACTTACGCTTAATCATTCGTTTAATAAAAAATTTAATATCCCTGACATTATCCCTTTATATATGTATATATATTTGCACATAAAACACAGTATTCAAGTGGGATAAGATCAAGATCTTTAGTAGATGCTTTAAATTTGTCTTGTTCGTTGGTATTTTCAAAGAAAGGAATCCTTCCAGACAAGGTGCATTATGACGCCTTGAATTTGTGCGCATGGGGGGCAGTCCCTTTCTAATCGACCCTAAGGTAGATACGTCACGTGGCATCCTTCAAGAGTTGCACCATGGATTTGCTTAAGGTAAAGCAGGAAGAAAGAGAGGAAGGTAAAAGGGAGGAAACCCTACCCATTTCCAAGCTAAGAGACTAACTTAGCCATCGGAGGGCCTAAGAGGAAGACACCCGCAGGTGGATCCTCATGGCTTTGTTTTGCAGGATAACGAGAGCGAGGAGTTAGACCAGACTTCGTGGATCACCTCTCTCCTCAACCATTGGGTCATGCAACTAATATCATAAATTTTCATATTTTGGCATAATTACATTGAGTATTTTTAAGATTTTACTTCAACTAACACTTATTTTTTTTTTCATTAATAATTTATTAGTTTTGTCATATCTTTCAGACGAAAATGTATTTTTCTGTTGTTTATTTTTATATTTTCACACCATCTGTATTAATGAAGTCTATTTAGCATTATTTAATGTAGATTGGTATAATTATGCTAAAATTATAAAATTTATTATATTTTAAAAAAAAAAAAGAAAAATAAAAAAGAGAGACTTAAAATAGAAACAAAAGCAAAAACAAAAACTAAACAGGTTATAATATATGGAGCATTATCATTTAAGATAAAAAATTAAATTTTAATTTTTAAATTCAATAATATAATAATTAATTAGGATATTAAATATAATACTCTTATATATTTTTTTAATCATTAAATAATTATATCATTTATATATTATTAAGTCTATAAAATAAGTATAAAAAATAAACTTCTTTATCATTTTCCTAATATTAATAACTCAAGCATGTCATCCAGAGTTGTGTAATAATTAAAGGTAAAAACATAGGTCACCTCACCACCATAGAAGAGGCGTTTGCCAAGTTCAGCTGATGCTTCCCTTTGAACGATAATCGTGTTTGATACGTCTCTTTCTTATTATATTATATTATATATTAAACAACGATCATGATAAGTTCATACTCATACATAGTAATCTTACAGCATTTTGTCAAAATGAAAATGATTTGTTTTAAATGTTTGTTTGACTCTGACTGATCTGCTATGCCACTTCCTTGTTTTGTGGCCATTGAGCAATGACGTTGCTGCCCGAATGTCACTGTTACCTGCCACACAAACTCTAAATTAAATTTTATTTATATGGCAATGAAAAAAAATAAAAATAAACATTACATTAATGAGTGGGTTTTACATATTAGAACTATTATTTTAGAGCTATTAAATATTTTTGTAAAATAAAAAGTATCGAGTTTTATAATTTTAACTAATACTAGATATTTGATAGTTGTCAAGTTGTCTTCTACTAACAAAACAAAAAATACTGAGTCTCATAATTTTAACAAATCATATTGAGTTGGGGTACCATGTAACAATGTCATAAGACCACTATATAATTTTTTGATTTTAGCATGGGTTGGAGCAATGAGGAATCGAGTGATGTTAGGGATCGAGTGATGTTAGAGATCTTAAAAGTTTTATTAAATTCTTTTACCAAATATCTCACACAGATATGAGATCCACATAGAATTCACATGATGTGAGTCCCATACTCATGTAAAATATTTGATAAAAAATTTAATAAAATTTTTAAGATCTCTAATATTTTTCATGACGGATCATGATTCAAACATTGGGGGTTAAATACACATGTAATTTCTTAAATTTTAAATTATTTTATTAACTATTAGTATACTATTAACAGTATAACGAGTCTATCTAAAAATTATTTAGAATTATTATTTTGTGATTCAAATTTATTTTATATATAACTTTTACGTTGTTTAAATTTAATCTCCATCACATGAATTCCCACTTAAAAAATTCTGAGCGATTAAGTTCGGTCGTACAAATTTTTTCGTATGATATACGTAGATCCATCCTTGGGTTGGAGAAGATTTGACTAGACACGCTCTTGTGAGACTACTGTAATTCACTTTGATAATTCGTTCAAACCATTTCAAATTTTAGAAAAATTATGAAAGAAAATTTTAAGGATTGAGACTTGCACCAAAATAAATTTAGAATTTTTAATTTTAATAACTTAAATTCTAATTTTATGATTTATTTTCAATTTAAATTATATATTTATTTTTATTAAGTAAAACTGTTAGAAAAAGTGTTTTAGTCGTTAAATTCAATAAAAACGGGTGTTTGACATTTTCGTACGCCTACATTAAGTTTAGTGATTAAAATATTTTTTTTTTGATGATTTTATTTAATGAAAATAGACAAATAGTCCAGATTAAAAATAAATCAAAAATTTATGATTTAAATTGACAAAATTAAAAATTCAAGATTTACTTTATTACAAATCCCAAACCCTAAGTTTTTTTTATTATTTTTTTAAAATTTTATAATTTCCCCTTAAGTTTTTATGTGAAATTATCTATTTTATTATACAAAAGAAATAATCGACTTGGTGTAAATGCCTTCCTCTATGCAGCGTGTATATACCCCACCTTTCAAATTATCACTTAAAAATTAATTCAAACCATATTTTGTTAATAATAGTATCAATTTTAGGCCTAAATTATTTAATTTTGAATTAATTTTATCCTTCCTGGCATTTATAATCAAACAGAATTTGCTAACCTAGTACAAAAATTTGAGTTTATCTCTCAAACTATGTTCAAAATATCAATTAAATTGTTTAATATATATATAATTTTAAATTTTAATATTTAATAATAATTTTCATCTAAAAAGTGAGAATAAATTTTAAAGATATACCTAATTGAAATTGGCTCTTTAAGTCTAAGATTACCTTGAATCGGCCTTAGGAAAACTTGACTTCAAAATTCTAAGTCTTTTTTTGAACATATAAAATAGTTATATTAAAATAAAAGGTTAATTACACTTTATTTTCTCATAGTATAGCTGAAAAACACATTAGTCCTTTGTGGTATAGAGTAAATTTTAAGGAAAATTCTATGGGTAAATTATTTATAAGTCTTATTTGGAAGACTTATATAAGATATGATCTTATGAAAAAACTTATAACCTAACAAGTCTTGTGATTTTCTTGTGGACACATCTACCCTCAATTTTAATTAATTAATAATCTGATTAATGATAATACCATATATGAAAATCCAATGTTACCATAGATTGTGATCATATCTATATGGTTAGAAATTTAAAATTCAAAATAACATAATTAATGGCAATACCATATATGTGAAATTCAATATTACCATAGATTATGATCATATATATATGCTTGGAAATTTGAAATTGAAAATGTAAATGTAACATGTAACATCCCAAACCTAATGTGACATTCCCATATGCTTTTGAAATTCAAAACAACTTGATTAATAGCAATACCATATATAGGAAATCCAATGTTACCATAGATTGTGATCATATCTATATGATTAGAAATTTAGAAATTCAAAACATAAATGTAACATGTAACATCCAAAATCCACCATGACGTTCCTATATGCTTTTCATCTCAAACCCAATGTGACATTCTAATACTCCACCGTTGAATTATGAATAATGTAACCTCCTAAATGTAACATATACTATCCCAACCCAACCCATGTATTGAACCACCATCACCCCCAACCCACCGTAACTTCGACATTATACGACGGGGTGCAACCCACATTCAATTAAAAAATTAAAACTTAGTAATTTTGCACAATGTAATGTGACACGTATGTAAACACTGAATACAACAACGACATGACACAACACACATTCAAAGACAAATACAGCCGAATGTAACACACAAAAGACATAACAACGTTGTGGATGTGGGTTAACATTACAACCTAAATGTAACGTCATTTGATGCTAATGAAAGTGTGCCAATGGATGGCTGTAATAGATTGTCAAACCCATATCAGATAAGATGATAGTGAAACTTGAACAATCGGCATCACACAACAACAAATCTCACCAATTGGAGAAGCAAAAACCATACCTCCTTCCCTCAATCACTTGGAGTCCAAATCAGCAGAAGCAAACAAAACACAACCTCCAATCTTGACGATAGTATTGGCTATGTCCTCATCCAAACAAGCAACATTTTCAAAATCCATCGGAATCTGCGATCAAGGTGACATTCACGCCCACGGACATAGCCTACACAATGCGCTTTCCTAAAAGCCTCCAAAAACGTAATATGCTGAATGATAATATGAAAATAAATAAGGGGTATAATGGTACAATAATACCATTTATTTACAACTCATAGGATCTTATGAAATACATTCATATCTTAGGACTTGAAACTCTAAGAAATTACACAGGACTTCACATTAAATAAGTTTCCATAATATGACTTATAAATAATTTTCCCAGATCGATAATGCATATGAATAATTTTCATGTTAGCACACTAACAGGTGTGTACAATTACTTCATAAAAAATTCATGAATAATCGACACCACACATGTACAATTGGCACCATACAACAATTACTTCATAAGTTTCAAGTCCTATCAGATAAGATGACAATGAAACATGAACAATTGGCACCATATAACAATTACTTCATAAGTTTCAAGTCCTATAAGATAAGATGACAATGAAACATGAACAATTGGCACCATATAACAATTACTTCATAAGTTTCAAGTCCTATAAGATAAGATGACAATGAAACATGAACAATTGGCACCACACAACAACAAATCTCACCAATTGGAGAAGCAAAAACCATACTTCCTTCCATTAACCATTTGGAGTCCAAATTAGCAGAAGCAAACAAAACACAACCTCCAACCTTGACGACAGTATTGGCCATATCCACATCCAAGCAAGCAACAATTTCAAAATCCATCAGAATCCATGATCAAGGTGACATTCATGTCTATGGACGTGGCCTGCACAATCCACTTTCCTAAAAACCTCCAAAAACATAATATGTTGAATGATACAATAACCTACAATATGAAAATAAATAAGGGGTATAATAGTACACTAATACCATTTATTTGCAACTCATAGGACCTTATGGAACACATTGCTATGTAAATAGGACTTAAAACTCTATAAGAAATTATATAGGACTTCACATTAAATAAGTTCCCATAATAGGACTTATAAACAATTTTCCCAAAATTCTACCTCCACAATAAAAAGGCCTCATTACACCCAAATTTTTCAAAAAAATTATTCCATTTTTAACCTTTTTTAAAATTACCAAAAAATCATTCAAAACTCTAATCCTAATTTCTCAGCACACCCAAATTTTCCCACCATCTCTATCGACCACCATCATTGTAGCCATCTCCGGCGACCCACCTTCCCATCCCCGACTTGCCCCTCTGCCATTTTTGCCACCTCCTTTGGCGCCAAAACCTCATCGGTCGAGAGAGTAAAAGAAGAAGAAGGGATCTTCACTTCACTGAACCCTTTTACCACCATGACCAGACCACCACCAGATTGTGGTCTTGAATACAGGCAACAATTTTCATTTTTTTTTTTTATAATTTTTTTATTTGTTTGGTTGGCCATTGTTGAGGACAGTGACACAGTTTCCAGATTCAAAACCCATTATACAAATAATAAAAAAAAAAAAAAACTGGAAAAGTAAAAAGAATGGGAAAGAAGAACCCAAGAAGTGAAATAATTGATGGTTTTTTGATCCTCTGATTGTATCACTCTGCCATGGCTAGGTAAGCATACGTCTCTCTCGTGTCTCTCTGTATACAAATATATGTGTGTATCTTGCTAAAAGTAATGGTAAAGAACCCATTTTTGTTGATATCTTTTGCATAGAAAGATTGTTGTCTTTTACTCAGTATTGGGTTTAGCCTTTGAACTCATAGCATTCTAATAGTGTAGAAGAAAGTATTTAGTTGTTTGTGTTTTGGGGTCTTATTCCCCGACATCGCAAACATAGAGAGATAGATCTGGAAAGAAGAAGAAGAGATGACGGCGATGCCGAGATTGATGGGTTGCGATCGCGATGGCTAGGGTTACGGATGACAGTCACTTATAAAGTTAGGGAATGGGCGATGGTGGTGGATCGGCGGTCGTAGGGGTCTGCGATGGCGGTGTGTCGGCGGTCCTGGGGGCTGGTAGATGGGTCTATAAAAAATTTTATGGTGTTATGCATATAACAACCTTCATAATCCAAAATCGTGAACTATCATGATTTTCACAAATAATAACATAATGTGAAAAATAAATAAACTTACCTGAATCAGTTATGCGAAACCTTCGAATGACCCAAAATTTGATTGAACATAAACCTAATAATAATATTAGTGGACCCTCTTTATAATACATTGAATTTAGAATTATTTTGGTGGATAGTCTGAATGTCCTTTTATAGGTAGAGAGAGGACCAGTTTTCTTATTTAACAATGATTCCACTTTTCCATCAAAGTAGGATACTTGGAAAACACTCTTCTTTATTTACCAATTAATTGTAGCAAAAAAATATAGAATCATAATCCTGCCAAATCTCTAATTCATATTACCATATCATGTGAGTCAATATAATGAATAATGACTAACTAAATAATTTAGTTTTACATTCTCTCACTTGGCCCATTGTAACAAAAAATATAGAATCATAATTCTGCCAAATCTCTAATTCATATTACCATATCATGTAGGTCAATATAATGAATAATGACTAAATAAATAATTTAGTCTTACATTTTCCCACTTGGCCCATATGATAACTTACGTCAAGATTTAACAAGGTTAACATTAGGCGCGCAATAAACCATATTGAATATTACATTTGATTTGGTTATCATCATTTGGTTATCATCATAATACTATAGTTAAATAGTTCACTAATGTGAGTCATGGCGGTTCTACACCAATAGTGCGACATAGTCCCTTTCATGTACTACAACACTAGCAGCTAGTTTAATATAGTCCTTTAAGTGAAGAGTATAAAGAAGTCCAACGATAATGTCTTTTTATGAAAGACTATTCATGTTATCATTCATTCATTCTCATATATGTACGTACTCATTTCATAACAGAAATATATCTGAAACACAATTAATGAGATCTCAATGTGCCAATAAACACAATCAATCATAACAACTGTTACAGATTACATTCAAGAACCAATTGGCAAGTTTCTTAACTGTCTTTAAGAGTAATCCATTCATCAATAGATCTGCACTTGCGAAATTATCACAATGAATTCTCAACGACTTGACAATAAAAGTCGACAATCCCAAGTCTTGAGATAAAGTTTCGCAATAACAATTTATAAATTGTAGTCTCAAAGCACACCACAAATTCAACTTTGATAGATGATATTTATGATAATTTAATATTGTTCCTCCAATAAAAGAAACAAATAACCAAAAGTGAATATATCATCTAAAGTCCGAATCTAAATAGCCAATCAATTCATAATTATTAGACTTCATAAATGTGAGCAAGTAATCTTTTATTCCTTGTGATTACCTTATCACTTTCTTATTTAAGCATTAAGCTTCTTACAATAAATGTATAAAGAATCATTTCCATTCTAATTGATTTTATAAAACTTTGCATAAGACTGAACTTATTTCCTTTCGGAACATGGATAACTTTATATGAATATTTATTCATTCTGAATCTCTATAGAACTTTTAATATATACATTATGAGACAATCTTAACAATTCATGTGATTCATTCAGAAATATTTCAATTTCTATCACATAGATTGTCTTACTAATATATTTCATTTCAAAATTCTTAAAGAAAAACTTCTTAACTCGTGCAATAAATCTCGTACATTATTGACAAGAAAAATATCATCAACATACAAAATCATAAATATAAACTTGCTTCCACCGATCTTTGGATATGTACACTAATCAAAAATGTTTTCTTTAAATCCAAAGGAAAAATAGTATCATAAAACTTAAAATACAATTTTTAGAAAGCTTGTTTAAATCCTTAAATTGATTTCTTAAGTTTGCAAGTCACATTTTCATTTTCCTCAATAGAGAAATCTTTCAGTTGATCTACACAAAATTCTTCATTTAAACTCGCTTTCAGAAAATTAATTTTCACATGCATTTAATGCAACTCAATATCATAATGAGTTACTAATGCCATAATGATTATTAAATCTGCCCTTTAAGATATAAGTGAAAAAAGAATATCTCATTGTAATCAATATCTACTTTATGAGTAAAATCTTTAGCCACATATCTAGCATTATATCATTTTATATTGCCCTAGAACAATAAATATTTTTGTATCCTTAGGCAATTCAATGAAATCCCAAATTTCATTCTGGTTCATTGATTTCAACTCATTATTCATGACATAAATTCCTTTAGTAGAACCAATATTTTCTGTAACTTGTGACAATAAAACCGAGTCTTTACTTATCCCAATATTATAATAAGATTGTTATAGATATACCATATAATTAGGCGAAATAACAAATCTCTTTACCTTATAAGATCTTCTTAATATTATTTCTTATAGTTCTTCTACAACTTTTCATTGGTGATAATTACATTATAGAGTAATTGATTATTTATTTGTTATTCCAAGACATTAAGTTGTTTAACAACTATAGGAACAACAATTTCCTTCAAATTATAGGTAATGATATTTGCACCCAAACTTATTGAATAATCACATTTCATGATATATTACTCCCACTGATTTCACCATTTTTATTAAATTTGATATTATCGATTTCTGTAATTCTTGTACCCTTTGAATTTTCAAAATAATCAACAAAATAACTACTAATTATTCTAAAATCCAATTTCTTTTCATGTGGATCAATAATTTTAATTTTGTAGACAACCCCAAACATGCAGGTGTCTTAACTTCGGTTTTCTTCCTGTTCACAGTTCAAAGTGAGTGTTTCAAACTGCCTTACTAGGAACCAGATTCTATATGAAAACAATAAATCATAACGACATACATCCACAATATTATGGGTATTTAGAAACTATTTAACATACTCTTAGTCACATTCATTAGAGTACAATAATGTTTCTCAACTATATCATTCTGCTGAGGCATTATGCCTTTTTATAGAGTTTAGCAAATAGATTTGTACTTTGCACTATTTTTATGTTTTTTACATTTTTGTTTAATTGCCTTTCTTCCTTAATAATGTACTCATCAATGGTGTCTATTTACTAGAGATTTGTTATGCAATAAATAAATAAAATCATAAAGTGAAAATTCATCTATAAAAGTGATAACATAACTTTATTTACCAAACATGAAGTGTCAATAAAGTACATTAATGTCTATTTGGGTAATATGAAGAAGCCATATATATCTTGTGGCACTTTACTTAATGTGATTGAATTGCTTTTCCTTCATGCAACATGTAGCAATCCTAATTTTGCCACTTCGCTGAGTATGTCAGGGATCGAGCTGCCCAGTCAGCTCGCGGGGGTCTAGGGGGCAACGCCCCTTAGCGGGTCCTAGGGCAGCGCCCCGGTGGGGTTGATGGGCAGCCCCCCTGAAGCAAAAATGCAAAATACATTAGAAGTTGTTTGTCCGCTTGAGCGGTCGTTTATGCGCTCGAGCGGAGAATGTTTGGTTCTAGAAGTTTGACCTGTCTGCAAAAGTACTGGGAAAGTGTATTTGACGCTCGAGCGGGACTTTCCACGCTCGAACGGACCATGTTATTCAGTTCGTGAATCTGATATTTCAGATCACTTTTGTATATATATATATATCTCTCTCTCTAAAAACCCTTTCCTCTCCCTTCTCTCTACATTTCCCTACTCCAAATTGGATCAAAACCTTGATTTCTCAAGATCCATTAGAGTTCTGTCATAGGTTCTTCATCAAAGTTGGTTAACTTCTCGAGGGCTTCATTGTGTGCGGTGAAGATCGAGTTTCAACACCGTTGATTTGGGGGGTTTTATCTCATTTCTTCTTCAAAACTTGAGGTAGGGATTTTCTTAGAGTTATATATATATATATATTTGCAAGATCTATATGATTTTCGAAATCATCTTTCGATAGCTTTGAAAATTGATTGTTGATTCAAGAAGTTGAGCAATTTTGAATGTGGGTTTGTCTCTTATTCTTTTAAAATGATCTTATGGGTTTTGATCTTTGTTGATTGAAGAAAAGATGATTTTGGAAAGTTTTCTTTCAAAATATTTAAATTGTATAGTTTTGGTGAGAAAACCTAGAATTTGGGGATTTTTTTTTAAAGGAGACTGAAAATCCATGAATGATATTATTATATTTATTTTGTGTGTCAAAATAAATGGATGTTTGGAAAATTTCTTATTTATATTTATATAAATGATGAATTTCAGGAAATATGAGAATTGTTGTTCATTTTGGAAATTATTGTTCAAAACGTTGAAATAGTCTTGAAAAAACTAATTGTTGAGGATACTTGAGAAGAGGGAATTGTGTTATTCCTTAGATGATGAATTGGAATAAAAGTATTTATATTCATCTTGTAAAATTGGCATATCAATTCATTTGATTACATTTAACTTTGAAAGTTGATTTGAAAACTTCCATTAAGAAAAGAATGTTGAGAAACAAATTTTCATGGAATGGTTTTGGGGTAAATACGTTGGTAAGTCTTGATAGGTGGTGTAGATGATATTAAACAAGTTGGCCTGAGAGTCCGGGGTGAAAGACCGAAAACCCGTGCAGATAGGTGTCTAGCCTTCCGGTTAATACCGGTAAAAATGACAATTTAGTAGTACTTGTATAGTCTACTTGCAGACACCGACCTACGGATTACCAGAATCGTATTTACCGCCCTTGAAATAAATTGTTAAGTTTTGAACAATTGAAATTGTATGATATCATTGAGCATGATGGTTTTCAAAAGATGAAAATGTGATTTATCTTCAAAAAGGGCATAGCATGACATGTGCATTTCATCTCTTGAGACTTGTATAAAATGTATATACTTTGTTAAGGATTTCCTACTGGGCTTTATGCTCACCCTACGGGATTTTTGTGCAGGAAAAGATGTGGTGATGCCGCCTAACTACAGGTGAGGAAATGTGTGTTGAGAGTATGAGACTCTCATTTTGCTGTGACTTTGTGTGTAGGCCAAGGGCTGTATGTGTGTGGATTTGAATAACCGTTTTGTGTAACCAGGCTCAATCCTTGCAAACTTGTAAACTCTTGAGGGTATTTATTTGTTTATTTATTTGTTGTTGGATTAATGTATTGTTGCATGAAGAACTATTGTATCATGTAATGTAAGTTTGGAGATTTATATTCGATTTTCCTTAAAAGAGCCATGATTGTTGTATTATCATTTGGGCTAGAAATTTGGGGTGTTACACAACCCATACTCCCACTAAAAACAATAAAATCTAAATTCAAAATAATCTCATCTTTACTAGTTTTCATAATTTTTTTTTTTCTAGAAAATAGTACAATCTTTTATGCCACAAGTGTGAGGAGTTTTCATTTATCTTTTTTTTGGTTACCCACCCGGTATCCGACCCTTCGGGCCGACTAATCCGGATTCGGGGGTGCAGTTTTGGATGGTTAGACTCAAGCCCCCTCCCAATTGGCGTTGCGGGGGATCGAACCGTAGTCCTCCCTACCAAGTCGAGCTCCAATCGCCACTCGACCAACAACCAATTGGTAGGAGTTTTCATTTATCAAGTTATATTTAGGACCAACATAATGATTTAAGATAAATTAAATGTTGAGAAATCATTAAAATTTTAATTTATACAAACCATCATAAATAATACTAAGATTAACAAAAGAGACATTTTCAATAAATTAAACTTTTATTATAAATTTTGAAAATAACCATTAAGGTTAATTAAGTTTAGACAAATCAATAAATAAATTTTCAAAATTAGAATGAACATAAATTTTTTTTGAACAAAGTCTAAGTAATGATCAATGCCAAAAAAATAAACGATAAGACCCAATAACTTCAATTGGAGTTTTAACATAATTGGTTTGAAAATAATCTTGCACCGTATTAAAAACATGAGTAGCCATTTTCTTTCTTATGAGACTGAAAATCTTGAGCAGACTCATTTTCTTTATGTGACTATTTCTTTATATCTTTTTATAAGCATTCTCCCTTTCTTTTCGGCTCCTTAAATTACAAGATCAATAAATGATATCTCAATCACTTAAGTTTTATCTCTTCTTAAATAAGTATACTAGTCAATTTATTAACTTTCTACTTACTATTCATAGAATTATAGTTAATATAAATGATCCATACTGAAGAGATAAATAATTCAAAATAAATTACACGAAAATAAACTTATTTACAAATATTCTTAAATTCTTTAATTGAACAGGCAAGTTAGACAATTCAATGACATGCTCATACATCTCATGCATACCATCGAATTTTATAATGGTAAATATAACCATAAGTGTCCCAGCAAAACACTTATTATAGCAGTTTAGAAACGCTCTTTCACATTATTTAGCATTGTCAATTTAAGGAGTTAAAACTTAATATTTGCTATAATCATTCGTATAAAAACATAAACTTTATTTGTTCGATCCTTTTATACTTTATGCAAAGTCTTTTCTTTCTTGGATACTGCTTGAATCATAATAGCAGTAAAGTTCTCAAATAGAAACATTGAGTCAAAATTCAAGACATCGAGATAAAACTGAATTTATTTTGTTCTTTTTGAGAAATCTTTTTCATTTAAAATTGAAACAAACAAAGTATACAAATATAGCGAAATAAAACTTTAATAAATAATTGATGCTCACTACATTAATGCTGAGAGTAATAAATAATTGACAATTAGTCAAAACAAACACATGTTTAAACAATCACAAATAGTATCACCGTGATCTACCTTTGGGATAATCTAATGGCATACTATTTAAAAATTATTGTGATTCCCTTTCACCAATAGAACTAATTGATAAAATATTCATAATTAAGTATGTTTGTTATCTTTGGATATTCATTCCAATATCAATTACGAATACCCATCAACTATCCTATTACAATTCAACAATTACTTAAAAGTGGTGCATTTTTGGACTAACCTAATATCTTTGTAATTAAAGAATTGCGATTTGCAAAGTCATTATTTTTTGATACTTGGGAAGGGTATTAAATTTTAATTATTTAATTTGATATCAATGTGTTATTCCAATTGGGTCACTTTAGCAACCACCAATCGTATCATAATTTAAATTTCAAATTATAATAAAAACTTTACATGGACATTATTGAATAAATAATAATTTATTCACAATTATTCATCATCATAATCATAATGCATAAGGTCAATCATAAAAATAAAATTAGTAGCAGCCCACATTCATTTAATGCCCAAAAATATTTGTGTCAAGATAACATTAATTGATTTTTGGTTAAAATTTGTATCAAGATAACATTAATTGATTTTTGGTTAAAATCACTCACATAAAAAGAATGTCAATTACGAAACCATAGTAAAAACATTATGATGGGTTTCCATAATCTTGCCAAAGATCGAAAAGAAACATCACCATCCGAATGGCCATGGGCAAAACTAATATATTGCATCAAATGACATACTAAAATTTTGTTTTAGTTAAATCACCATAACAATATAAACGGTTTAAATATGGATCAAATTTTGATAATACATTGTTGAATCTGTACGTAATTGAAAATAATTTTGCATATGAACAATCAAGCATTCAAAGCATAAGAGTATAAAATTGATATGTATACCAGACAGTTTTATGTTATAGGAAAATCATAATAATCCATAAACACTTGCTCTGATACCACATATAAAAAAATTTATGGTGTTATGCATATAACAACCTTCATAATCCAAAATCATGAACTATCATGATTTTCACAAATAATAACATAACGCGGAAAATAAATAAACTTATCCAAATCAGTTATGTGAAACCTTCGAATAACCCAAAATTTGATTGAACATAAACCTAATAATAATATTAGTGGAAAAAGGTTTCTCTCTATTGACCCTTTTTAGAATACATTGAATTCAGAATTATTTTGATGGATAGTCTGAATGTCCTTTTATAGGTAGAGAGAGAACCAGTTTTCTTATTCAACAATGATTCCACTTTTCCATCAAAGTAGGATACTTGGAAAACACTCTTCTTTATTTACCAATTAATTGTAGTAAAAAAATATGGAATCATAATCCAGCCAAATCTCTAATTCATATTACCATATCATGTGAGTCAATATAATAAATAATGACTAAATAAATAAGTTAGTCTTATAGGGTCATAGGTAGGGAGAGAGTAGCGGGAGGTTGTCACGGTGGGGAAAAAATGGCCGGAGGTAGAGGAAGTGGCGGCCGGTGGTGAGATTAGGGTTTGAAGAAGAAGAGGAGGGTGGAGGAGAGAGAGAGAGAGAGAGAAAGAGAGGAGATGAAAAAGAGTGGAAGGAGAGGTACAGTTAACCTCTTGTTACTCAATTATACATTTTAATTAAAAAGTAAAAAAATTATTATAAATTGTTATATTATTATTGTCATTTTTTTTTATATATTTTTTATAAAAAATTATTCAAATAATATATTTTTAAACAGGGCGTGAAGATAGGTAAAATTAGTATATTAAAAAGTATAAAGGAAGAGTATAAATTTAATTGATTGTAATGAGAAAATGAGTGTAAGAAGGTGGAATAGTAGTGTAAGTAAAATTACTCAAATTGTAAAGTTTAACTCCATTAATAAGATTTTTGAAAAGTTTGTAATGCCCTTATTTTTTGCTCTAATTTTTGTTATTATGCCATCATAATTCAGTTTTTTTTTTCCTCTCCATTTTTCTCCTCTCTCTCTCTCTCTCTCTCTCTCTCTCTCCTTCTTATCCCTTTTCTTCCTCAACCCATGGCAATAGTCAGCAGTTGCATGCTCTAATAGATCACCCATCACTTCTTTCTCCCACCTTCTACCTTTCCTTCTGTGGGGATATATTTTTTGAGTACCAAACACGTGGCAAGGTGACGCCGACGTGTCAGCCGAGATGCCACGTGTTCTGGTCGTTATGCCGAGGTCATCCCGGTTAGGCCGAGGTCATCTCCGAAGATATCGGAATCCGAGATAAGTGGATAAGGGACAAGAGTCCTAGAATGAAGAGGGAACTCAACCTGGATATGGGACAAGAGTCCTAGATTGGGAGAAAACTTCAGTTTGGGTAAAGATAAAACTCTTAGAGAGTTTATCCTAATCCCATTGGGAGTCCCAGATTAGCAGTAATCCTGAGTCCATTGGAGTTAGGCTCCCATTGGAACTAGGATTGAGTTGGCTATAAATAAGAGGCACCCCCATGGGTCTAAGGTATGTTCTTAATACTCAAGCTTGTGAGTTGGATACTTGATCATCTTTGAGAGATGTACTGACTTGATCGTCAGAGTACCCCCGGGTGGAAGAACCACCGCGGATTCTTATATTTCTGTTGCAGGTCAGCAAGGTGCCATCTATTCTGCCAGTGTTCTACAGCTGAATTACTAAGCGGGCAGTGTGGTTAGAAAATCACTCACACACCTTCCTTTTTTAATCTTTATTTTATTTTTATGGAAGCAACCAGATTCTATCTTCCCACATACATACATATGTATAGTTTTTAAATATATATATACATCCAGAACCCATGGCTTTTCCCTCTCTTTCAGTTCACTACCATAAAAACCCACACATATACGTTCATATATTTATGTATGATGGAGGAATCATCACAGTGGGTTTGGGGAATGTAACAATGGGCATTTATGTTTATATTAGCTATAATGGAAAAGTCTTGACTGTAGGTAGAAATTGAATAATGAAAATGTCTATTTTGATGATGAAAGCATTAGAATGATCTCAATTTGTTCTAATGTCTATGCATTAATTATAAACTATTCCATGTTAATAACTAGTTTCAGTAGGTGACATGGTGTGCTATTGTGCGGATTTGAGGTGCCTGCTGTGTTGTGCGGGGTGCACAACAGTCATTATGTATAGCAAAATGGGTCTATTTAGGAGCCTATTTCGATAATTCAAATCGTTCATATTTTAGAATATATCAAGTAGAATTTACCGTCAAAAAATTAAGTTAATCGGATATCGTTTACCCTTTCATCTACTCACATTTGTATTCATTTTAATACTTTAAATCGCAATTGTTATTTATTTTTATATATACAAATGTGAGTGGATGAACAGGTAAACGATATCCGATTAATTTAACTTTTTGCAAGTATATTCTACTTGATATATTTTAAAATGTGAATGATTCGGATTATCTAAATAGGCTTCGAAACGGGTCCATTTCGCTGTACAACAGTGACTGTTGTGCACCTCGCACAACAGCCACCCAACTTTTGTGCTACAGTGAGCCCATGGTGGCTTTGGATTGTTGAAGGAAGGAAGGAAAAAGAAATGGAGAGGAGAGGGTGGAGATAGTGTGTAGTTGCAAAAAAGATAAGGGAGATAGATTCCACCACCACTGTGCAATGGTGGAAGAAGAAGTAAGAATAAAAGAAAAGAAAAAAAATAAGAAAAATAAGAGGATAAAACTGTCATTTTATAGTTATGGACCTAACACGTGTGCTTAATGTGGTGCATGTTATACATGCACTGTTAACTTTCACATTTAACTCCATATTAAAGGGAAGGTTAGGTGTATATTTGTAGCCTATAGGGGAGTAATGTTTTTTTTAACTAAATCATAATGAGATAAAATGTAATTAACCCTAAAATAAAAATAATAACATACAGATTTAAAAGAAAAATAACAAAATTTTAAAGTCCAAATAAAAATAGCCTAAAAAGAACTACAAAATAAAAAATTCCAAGTCTACTAGCCCTCTTACTCTCTCTTAGCAAATGTAGTTAGTTTATCTCATAGTTTGATCGAAGTGTGGGTAAAAATCTAAATCATATGTGTTTTGAGAGAAATATTTTCTTTCAAGATTTTGGAAACAATATTGAATGATCAAAGTTATAATTAAATATTTAATTATATATATATATATATATATTTTCAAGGGTTTAATTGATATTTTGAGAGAGTAAAATGAAGCTTTAAATAAAATTTTGGCGTCACACTAATAACTTCTATTTGATTATAGTCGGCAGCTAACAGTAAGGATTAAATTGATTCAAAATCGAATAGTTTATATGTAAAATTAATATGATTCATAGAATATGTGCTAAATTGATCATATTAATTGTGGGGACATAATTTTTAAATGACAACACGTGGCCAAGATGACGCCGAAGTGTCAGCCGAGGTATCAAGTGTCTTGGTCATGACGCCAAGGTGATCTCGGCTAGGCCGAGGTTATCTGTGGAGATATCGGAATCCGAGATGAGTGGATAAGGGACAGGAGTCCTAGAATGGGGGAGGACCTCTGTCTGGATAAAAATAAAGCTTTTAGGGAGTTTATCTCTATTTGGTTGGGAGTCCAAGATGAGCATTGAGCTAGAGTCCATTGAAGCTAGGCTTCTACAGCGATCAGGTTAGTGCTAGCTATAAAAATAAGGCACCATCGTGAGTCTAAGGTACGTTTTTTGTATTATGGCTAGTGAGTTAAGTACTGTTTGCTATCTTTGAGAGATAGTTGAGTACTAACTTGATCATTGGAGTGCCCCCGGGTGGACGAACCACCGCCGGAGTCTTATCTTTCTGTGACAGGTTGGTCGGGCGTGATTGTAGCTCGACTTTTTCGCGCCCCCCTTTCGGAGAGCTTGAATTGGTCCTACAATTCGGACTCCTGTCACGGTTCTGAATCTAATTTCACGAAGCACAATGTGAAACTAATAAACACCAAAGAGTCTAATCCGGCAAATCGTTTTGAAAAATTGATTTTGAATCAAATAATGCTAAAACTGGACTGCTTTGCCAGATTACCGAGTTGCCACCTAAATATTTTATTTTGGGGAAATTTAAGAAACCCTGATTCGTGCCAAAGGCCACGTGTCCGTCATCACCAAAGTTGCCTCGGCTCGGGAACTTGAGTCCGAGAGGGGAAGGTCTTGAAATGAGCACCCCCGCTCGCCCGATCAAAGGATCGGCCTCTACTATCATGATATGTTGTTTTTATAAACACATGTGCTATTGTTCCGGTTATTACTCTAACATTACTATGTGATGCACACAAGCAAGTATAGACTAAAAATCGCAAGAATTGGAACATTTCAACTCATGTTTATTTTCGAAAATGGTTTGAACTTGCCACCCTCAAGTGGGCTAAAACACGGATTTGCCACCTCAAGTGGGCTTAAAACATGATTTTGCCACTTCGCAAAGTGGGCTTAAAATATACGTTCATTGAATCATTCCAATTCAAGCAACAAGCCTTTATCCACAGGCATTCATGCAGTTTAGCAAGTAAGCACATAGCCTCATGGCAAGCATGCTATCATGGCAACACTCACACTTATGCAAGTATGCTAAAGCGTAAAAGCTTACCGAGTACTCCAAGCCAAAACAAAAGCTAGTTAGAAAGAATGCATGATCCTAAATATACAAAATGCCTAATGCAACACATGCAATAATGCAATTAATAGGCTTGGCTACGAATATGGCATATGATACAATTTGAACAACATGCTGTGAAACACGTATTCAAATAAGTATTGAAATACAATGCAGTTTGAATGATGCGCCGAGCCTCGGTGCATGCAAGACAAATGAATGATGCAAGCATGCGAGTATAAGGTATGCTAATCGAAAATGTCCCTAAACTAACCATCGAAAACGGTTAAATAAAAGGGAGAAATACATGGGGTTAGAAAACATGCACACACTCATGCGCACTTATTACAACATCATACCCTCTCGAAGGAGGGTCCGAATGAATAAGCTAACTAGCTACGCTAATTAAACTAACTATTACAAGCCAAAACTCATTAACTATTCTAGTTAACTAATTCTTACAACACAATTGAATAACTAGCTATGCTAAGCTAATTAAAATATTACAAAACGAATTAAGTTAATTAATTACAACACATGTATGAATGAATTAGCTAGCTTATTCTAAGCTAACAAAAGTAATTAAATGGCCTCAGGGTGAGGGATGCATGCATGCTCGGTTGCTTCACCTGAAAATGCCATTGTCGTGCCAACGGATGCCTCTGTTTGCACTCGTTTGATCACTGAAAATTGTACCGACTTCCAGATTGCCTCTGCTCCAACACAGGAACACATTTGTGCAAAAATTCACTAGTGGCTGGTCGCTACAAAAAGTGGCTGTTGGCCAGCTTAACTGGTCGGTCGGCTACCTCAAGTGGCCGGTCGGCTAATTCAAGTGACCGGTCGGCCACCCCCTTTTCTGGACTTCTTCTTTTGTTGCAAAAAAGAGCAAACAGAGGCAAAGCAAGGGATTTTCAAGAAATATATGTACTGCTACCCTCCTTATCATCTCTCAAGCTCAAAGGAGTGTAGCTCTTGGCTCTCAAGCCATCAATCAAGCATTTTCAATGCATGATGGCTAGGGAACCAAGCTTATACAAGGTTAATGAATGCACAAACAAGACCAATACAACCACCACCCTATCATGCGTGATCAAGGGTGATGGTGACTAAGAAAAATGGTACGTTTCATCACTTTGAGTATGAAACGTCCTATTTCTCTCGTGTTCAGATTAACGTCCGATTCGAACACGTGCAATGCAACACAAAGATGCTTAATCTTGCCTCTTTTACTTTGTTCATTTTGTTTACTCATTTTAGATTACCAATCCATTCTTTAATTGATTAGTCCAAAAGTGAGTATCCTCTAATTGAAAGAGGGCTTAAACCACAAGTACCTTGAGCATGAAAGAGGCCTCATGTTGTTGGTAATGAACTCCCGAAGGAATTAAACCATTAGGCATGGGGGTCTCAATTCCACACTCAAGCCAACAAGGGGTTCGAAGTCACTTTCAAAATAAATGAAAGAGTGAAGAATAGAGGAAGATTGCAGAGATTTCAGTGCTGAAATAGAGTGCAAAATGGCATTAAAACATGCAAGCAACTCATACAATACATGCTAAAAAGTCTAACTCACTAAGCTAGTGAAAGAGATTGCAGTTCAACCATACAATACAAGCCTTAAAGGGCCAGACCAACTCAAAACAGAGTTAAAACCAGTCAAAACAGTGACTAAATCATGCTGATATTAAGGTACAAAATGTTAGAAAAACATGCTCACGTGTTAGCTTGCAAACAAGACTTAAGACACAACTCTCAAAAGCAATGAAAGAGTGAAACAAATGAGCATGTGACGGGGCTGTATACACTGAAATTACATGTTGAAAGGCACTACAACATGCAATCATTCCAAGCAAAACATGTTTAGAGGCCTAAAATGTCAAGCTAATGAAGCCATTTGCACTACAACTATGCAAAACAAGGCTCACATGACCAAAGCAGCTCAAAACAGAGTTAAATCATGCCAAATCAGAGGCAAACACATGCTGGAAATAAGCTAAGTTAAGCCACAAAAACATGCTTCCATGTGATGCTAACTAGGCATGGAAGTGAGACACAAGGAGGAGAGGCTAACCTCTTCATTTTTGGACTTCAAAACATGCTTTTTACCACTGAAATAACTCTAATTTCAGTGGTTTAAAGGCCCAAAAAGTTTGATTTTAATATGCTAAAAGATAGTGCAAAGGCTCACACAAATAAGCAACAAGAAGGGTAGACAATCCCTTAGCACAAAATGGCTTTAAACCAACATGTTAAGGCCAAAAAATCGGAGCTTTTTGTAGTTGGAAACTAGGCCCAAAACAGTATAAAAAGATGGCCAAGCAAGTGATTAAAACTAAGCCTACAAGGTAAGTAATATACCTCTTGAAGCTCAGCACAAAACAGGCACTCTTTTAGGCTCAAACCTCCTTTCAACAGCCCAAAATAGGCTCCAAGGGACCTCAGCTTCAAGGTGGTCCAATTTGGTTAAGGGCTAGTGTGCAAAGGTGTAGAGAAAATCAACTATCAAGCATAAAACAAGAGGAGAGAGAGAGAGAATTCTAGAGAGAGAGAGAGAGAATTTTGATCCAAAATTTCTCACCTTCCCAATTGGGGGAGAGACCCCCATATATATAGAAAATCAAGCTAAAGGCTTGTATTCATCCTTCCATACACATGTATGGAGATGGCCTTTAGTGAACAACAGTTGGCACAACTGGCAAACAAGTATCTGAAAAAGGGAACAAATGGTCGGCGGCCACTTTAGGTAGCCGACTGGCCACCTCAACTAGCTGACTGGCCACTTCAACTGGTCGACAGAAACAAAAAGTGGCTGACAAGGCCAAAAAGTGGCCGACAAGGTCCCTCCCCCTTCTAGGAAAGAGTCACCAAGGTTTGGCCAAAAAATAAGCACAAAACAAAAAGGTTTTAGAGGCTCAAGGACAAGGCGTTCCGCCGAGAACTTCAAGCTCTCAAACAAGCACAATCATCGAGTGCACAAATGATGACATCTAAGTCTTGAGGTCGGTCAAAAATGGGGTGTCTACAGTTGCCCCTCTTTGACAGAACTCGGAAGTCATGAAATGACAGGAGTGAATATCAAAGCCCAAAGACGACCCATTTTTGACAAGGCCGTAGACTCAGACAAACAACCAAACAAACAAAGAATGGTTGCGCCTGCAGGCTGCCTACGTATCCCTTTGCAAGGAATCAAACTAGAGTAGTTCTCGGGCAAGATGCAAATGATATGCACGATGCAATAACATAACTTATGATAATGCAATGAGATTGTAATGAAACAACTGGGTGCAAGCGCTATGCAAAGAAACGCTACAACAAACTCATACATGAACAGCAGTAAGTAAACACGCCACACGCGAAAGACACAAACCAAACTACATTTCATGCACGAAGGATGTAAGAAAATTATGCAATCTTAACTATGAAGCACGCAGGAAAGGCTAAGAGCGACTGTCGGGCGCACCTGAGGTCTCAAACAAAAACACATCCTAGCACGTCACACATGAGAGGAGAAAAGGGAGTGGTGTAAACACTAGAAAGTGGTATAAACATCGGAGCACGTCCCAACATTTCCAACCAAAATAGGGTGGTATAAGCATAAGCATCGGAACATGTTCCAAACGCTTCTAATCGGGAGGTGGTATAAACATCGGAATACGTCCCAATGTTTCTAACCAAAGCAAGGTGTCGGTGTAAACACCAGGCGTACTCGAATGTTTCTAACCAACAAGGGTGTGGTGTAAACACCGGAAAGTGGTGTAAACATCGGAGCACGTCCCGATGTTTCTAACCAAAATAGGGTGGTATAAGCATCGGAACGCGTTCCAAACACCTAACCGAGAGGTGGTATAAACATTGGAGCATGTCCCAATGTTTCTAACCAAAGCAAGGTGTTAGTGTAAACACTGGGCGTACCCGAATGTTTCTAACCAACAAGGAGTCAAAAGACATGAATGATCTTACCAAGAGTTCCTCTGAATGAACCGTACATACAATATCATCTGGTTGCACCAGCTTTGAATGAACCGTACATACAATATCGTGCCTGCATAAGAAATAAACTTAACAGGTACAATATAATAAGAATGCATGTTCTACGCAAGATGAATAATCGTGACACAATGCTTAGAGGCATGTTTCATGCATTCTTATTATATTCTATGCAACAAAAAAATGGAGCATGTTCTATACAACACCAAATGCATGTTCAATGCAACAAGTACGAACATTTTCTATGCGAATGTAAGGGCATGTACAATGCAACAAGCAACGTAACCTGCATATTCTATGCATAATAACAACAATGCATATTCAATGCAACATCAATAGCATGTTCGATGCGAAACACTGAATAAAGAGACGCACGTTCTATGCAACGAAGAAAAACGTGCCTTAATAGAACCGATTCAGTTGCAACCTCCGAGTTACCTCTCGGAGGAGTTACTATATACTTCAAAAGGATACACCTTGTTCATGCCGGCTAACGATGAGTCATGCATCGAAGACATGATTCGAAACTTCCGCAGAGACACTTTAAGCTGAAAAGTGAACTTTTCTTGCACTTTCTCAAGAGCCAAGGACACAAAACAGCATAAAAACACACAGGGAGAACAATGGAAGCTTGTCGGCCACTTTTAGGCAGTGTCGGCCACTTGAAGATGTTGTCGGCCACAAAAACTGGCCGGTCGGCTAGTTGTGGTAAAGCCGGCCATTTTGGTCTTTTTGCATGGAGATCTTTAAAAACACATTTCCAAATCACATTTCCTTACACCCACAGTGCCGAAATTGCTTGTTTTTCATCCCTAGACACTTTTTCCTCCCAGATCCGTGCTTTACACGTGTTTTCCAACGCCTCACGCAAAGCTGATTCGCTTCGCTAAAACCCCTTGATTTTCTCTGTTTTGAACCGATTGAAATTTGTTTTCGGAGCTTTTTTCTCCATTTTCGCCACTTGAGATTTGTTTCTCTCAAGTTTATCTTAAGTTTGACACCTTTTCCCAGGCTTTGACTTTTTCTCCTATTTCTCTCTCCGAGAGTTGACTTTGTTGACTTTTGGCACTTTTCACCTATTTTGCTCATTTTCGCCTACTTTCTCACCTTCTTTTCAGATGGCAGACGACATTCCTCACGATGGGGGCTCACCAGGGATGGAGGGAGATCCCAAGTACATACCATTACCACCCAGAGTCCGACCTTTCGATCCGGAGAGATACCGTCCCGAGGCGCATGTACTACCTCCCGATACAGTCCGTTATTTCAGTGGATTTGCACGAGGCGCACCAGCAGATCTTTTGCTGCGAGAGCCAGAGTTTCACTTATCTCATGGCGCCTCCGAGGTACACTATATTCTTACATTTCCTGCGATGTACTTTACATTTCCTGCATAGCTCACACTTTTGCACTGTATTGCATGTACTCACTCTGAACACATGTTCACACACTGTATTTCTTCTGCTCATTCTGAACGCAGGTAGACTCTTGCTTTACCCGAGGATACGGGTCTACATCGGCAAGGGAGTTGTACATGGACCTCCCCGATGTTGTCTGCCAGATCGTTGACGAGGCAGGGTTTGGTTTGTTCTGCATGGGGCTGTCGTATCTCATGGCGAGCAGGTCTTTCTTGGGCGCGCTAGTGGAGAGATGGTGGGATACCACCAACTCTTTCCATTTCTCTACAGCGGGAGATATAACGATGACCCCATATGATTTTGCTATGTTGACGGGCCTCGAGGTAGGAGGCCAGCTGATCCCATATGATACCAACATAGGCAAGTGGGAGGCCGCCTGGACCTATTTACTAGGAGCACACCTACCTATCTTCCGATCTGGGATGGTCTGATACACCTGGTTTGCAGACCACTACAAAGGGACAGACCCAGTGACTGTAGAGGAGGCCGAGCAGTATGCCCGAGGTTTCCTGATGTTCCTCTTTGGCACTACCTTGTTCGCCGACATGGCAAACATAGTCGGGCTATATCTTTTGAGCGCCTTGGTGGACTTATCTCAGGTTCGGCATTATGATTGGGGCGGCGCCGGCCTCGCTACCCTGTATTGCTATATGAGCTCAACCTCCCGCAGGAGCGGAAACAGAGTCGGCGGGTACTGGAGAGCCTGGGAGGTATGCTTTACTTTTCTGCTTTACATTCTCTGCCGTGCTTTCTGCTTTGCACTTTCTATACACTACACACACCGCACGCTGCACATACATAGTCTAATCTCTGCATTTGTACTTTTTATACATTGTACTACACACTTTGCTTTCCGTATTTTCTCTGTATTTTTTACTCTCACTGTCGCCCTCTTGCTTTTTTACAACTATGGGTGTATGCTTACTTCCCGACGCTTACCCCAGAGCCGAAGGTCGAGATGCCTCTTGGGGTGCCATATTCTCATCGATACGACGGGAGGTGTCAGCCGAGGACCCGGGAGACCCTCTTATTCTTTCGCCAGTATTTTGATACAGTGAGGGCAGTAGAGGTAACCCAAAACTCATGGTTCTTTCTGCTTTCAGCTCATATATTGCATATCTAATGGCAACTAATCAATCTGTGCATTTGCTGTCTGCAGATCACGTGGCAACCCTCGGCGACGATGCCAGAGGGTGTCAAATTTCAGTTCGTCGGCGCTTGGGGCGCCTCCCGTTATCGGCTTGTGCTTGAGGGACCAGTAGGCCGAGCCTGGTTCCTAGGCGAGCGCTTCATGCGCCAGACACTGGGTCTGCCATTACAATCAGTTCCCTTACCACCTCCGCATTCCATGCGAGCCACATAGAGTCTCTCCCCTCAGGAGATCATTGACTTTATACGAGGTGGGGATGCAGACTTTTTTCTTGAGAAGGGGGACTACACGACTTATATCTAGACGCACCTCATGCCTCCCTTGACAGGTATTCGTGCTCATACAGGGAGGGCAGCTGATGCCCCTTCGACGAGTAGGGCCCGAACAGTAAATGCCCCTTCGACGAGCAGAGCTTGAGCATGGAGGGGCAGGGCTAGGGGGATACCCCCTGCTAGGCAAAGCGTTGGATGGCCAGATCTTTCGACCGAGCTGACAGGTTGGCGGTACTCTGGAGAGCCTTATCAGATTCCGATTGAGCCCCTATTGCCTGGTCACGGGTATGTCAGGACACCCGATTCACCTCCGGTATGTACTACAGCTTTCATCTTTTTTATTCTCGCTCATATACTCAGACATTCATTCATTCATTGATCATTCTAACTTGCATTTGCAGCCCTCCATAGGGTACGTCGAGGGGTTACTCGAAATTTGGCCTCATTCGAGGGCATGATCTTCAGGAGGGAGTCGATACTCGGCTCCCACGGTATTCAGGTAATTCTCCAGTTTTCTTACATTTTGGTCCTCATATTTTTGCTGACATACTAAAACTAACATCTCAACTGAACACTTACACACACTACACTGATACACTGCATATATAGATCACCTTTGGCAGATTGCTCTCACCCACCATATCTGATTTCTGCATGTACTCATTCTGCACACGATACTTGCATCTGATACATATACTGTGGCTGACATATTCTAACTTCCTTTTCAGGTCACACCTCTACAGACAGGACCGGCGACGACAGAAGCAGGACCATCAGCGCCTCCGCCAGCAATAGAGAGAGAGAGAGAGAGAGAGACTCTGGCACGCGGCCGAGGGAGGCGTCGAGAGCCCATCATGTGCGATAACGATGAGACCAGCGAGTCCAAGGAGGCTAGAGATCAACATGACGAGTCATCTGAGAGCGGAGATGTTAATACCGGCTCGGGTTTTGTTAGTGGAGACGAGGCTGAGCCAGGTTCTGATGCAGAGGATGACGATTCCGGCTCCGGTTCTACATTGAATTTAGACAGTGGCGCGGATGGGGATAACTTTGCAGAGTTCACTCCGCCGAGGAAGAGGACGAAGGGGGCCTCTAGAGCTTGAGATAGCCGGCGTTGATTCATATGTTTTGCATTGTTTCTTTTTACTAGTAGTGTTAGCACATTGTACAGCCTTAGGCAGTTTTATTTTCTTTAAAAACTTGTACTCGTTGTAAAAAGAAACCATGATTGGAATGAAAACAGCTTTTTTTTATGAAAACGTGTTGCATTTTATATTCTGAGCATCGCATTGCACCATACAACATAAAAGCAAGAGCAATGGGATTTGAAACTTTGAGTAGTGTATTGGCATTCACTTAATCAGGTAATAAACCGACCAACACATAACAAAACAAATAAAACAACTTGATGAACAGTTAATGCAACAACTTGATAAACAAAATGACAACTCGATAAGCAAATACAACAACTCGATAAGTGAAGTGAAATAACTCGATAAACAAATTGAAACAACTTGAGAACGACTCAACAAAACTACTGAAACAAGATAGCAGAATGCATCATGTATGTCAGATGTTACAAGGAGCTCGGCCTTCACCAAGATGACCTAGAGCAGGCCAATGGTCGAGTTCAATGGAACGCCGACGTGGCCCTTGAGAGCAATAAGCATGGAGATACAGGCAGGCACCAAGAAAGTAAGTACAGAGTTCTCAATAATTGACACCCCCTCTCCTTACAATGTTATCTTTGGGAGGCCATGGTTGCACACAATAAGGGCTATTCCATCAACACTACACCAGCTGTTACAGTTCCCAACAGAGCATGGAATTGAGGAGATCAAAGAGGATCAGGTGCAGGCAAAGAATTGCTCCATGGCAGCAATGAAATCCACCTGCAACGTATGAGGATGAGGACATGGAGGTCCTGGATGATGTCGACAAAGAGCCAGCTGACAAAAACGAGGAAGCCTTGAAGAAAATTCTGGTCCAGCAAGGGGATGAAGAGCGCTTCTTCTTTCTCGGCTCAAGCTTGGCCGAGAAGGAGGAAAGGGAGTTAGAATCAATCTTGCGAGCAAACATAGAAGTGTTTGCCTGGATGCCCTACGAGATGCCTGGCATTAACCCCGAGGTTAAATGCCACAGACTGAATGTAGACAGGTCGGCTAAACCCCTCATTCAGCGAGCAAGGAGGCCGACGCTAGTTCATGTGGAGGTAGTAGAGGAGGAAGTGAACAAATTATTAGAGGCCAAAGCCATCCGAAAGGTAAACTACCCTACTTGGCTGTCCAACACTATGGTTGTAAAAATGAAGAATGGAAAGTGCAGAGTCTGAATGGACTTTACTAGCCTGAATAAGGCTTGTCCCAAAGACAGTTTCCCACTCCCTAAGATCGATCAATTAGTGGATGCCACTTTAGGGCATGGAAGGATGAGCTTCCTGGATACTTACAGGGGGTACCATCAGATAGCAATGTACCCCCTGATGAAGAGAAGACTGCATTTATCACCCCAAAAGGGCTATATTTCTACAAAGTGATGCCTTTCGAGTTGAAAAATACAGGAGCAACGTACCAGAGGTTAGTGACCAAGATGTTCAGACATCTGATTGGCAAAATAGTGGAAATATACATTGATGATATGGTCATGAAGACCAGAGAACCTGAGAACCACTTAGCTGACTTGAAGGCAGTTTTCGATATCCTTAGAACATATCGGCTCCGACTCAATGCTTCGAAATGTGCATTTGGAGTTGGATTTGGTAAGTTCCTAGGATACTTGGTTACCAGCAGAGGCATTGAAGCAAGCCCAGATCAAATCAAGGCCATCCTGGATTTGAAAAGCCCAGAGTCGGCAAAACAAGTGCAGATGTTGACTAGAAGGGCTACAGCCCTAAACAGATTCACAAGCAAAAGTTCAGATAAGTGTAAACCATTTTTCAGTCTGTTGAAAAAGGCAATAGACTTTTTGTGGACAGAAGAATGTGAAGTCGCCTTGGCCGACTTGAAAAGATACCTAACCACAGCTCCAGTTCTCTCAAATCCAATACCTAGAGAGGAACTGTTCTTATACTTGGCGGTTTCAGAGCATGCAATGAGCGCAATATTAATCAGAGAAGAGAAAGGAGAACAAAGGGCAATATACTATGTGAGTAAAACCCTTGCAGGCGTAGAGACCAGGTATTTACCCATGGAGAAATTGACATTGGCCTTAATGATGGCCTCTAAGAAGTTAAACCACTATTTCCAAGCCCACAAGATTGTGGTATTAACTGAGCATCCCTTGAAGTCCCTGCTACAACAAGGAAATCTGACAGGCAGGGCAGCCAGATGGGCAGCAATACTGGGCCAATACGACCTGGAATTTAGGCCCAGAACAGCAATTGAGGGCCAGGTTTTGGCCGACTTTGTGGCCGAGTTCACACCAAGAGCCATCCTACGTCGAGCTCCGATGAGCCGCGATTTAGGGTATCCAGGGGAACAAGAAGAGACCCAGCTGGGAATGAAAAACCCCACGGTAGAGCAGAAGAAAGAAGAAAAACTCAAGCCCTGCTATATTTATATCGGCAACTCCTTCCGCTTGTTTGTAGATGGGAGTTCAAACCGTCAAGGAGCGGGGACAAGAGTAGTGCTAGTATCGCCAGATAGGTGGATGTTAGAACGATCTATTCAATTGGGGTTTAAGGCCTCAAACAATGAAGCAAAATATGAGGCACTGATCGCAGGATTGAAGTTGGCAGCAACAATGGAAGCCGACGAGGTGGTAGTCTTCTATGACTCCCAGCTTATTGTGAACCAGGCAACAGGCGAGTATGTAGCCCGAGATGAAAAAATGATAGCTTATGTCAAAGAGGTTGTCAGACTGTTTGCTTTGTTTCAAGACTACCAACTACAGCAAGTTAGTCGAGATGACAACAACCATGCCGATGCCTTGACTAACCTGGCTAGTGCAATGAAATTAGGGGAGGCAAAGACAATAATGGTTGATTATTTGTCAGGCCTAAGTGTGGAATCACTGATTGCAGAGTACGAAGCAATGTGTGTAGAGATGGGCCCAAGTTGGATGGATGCAATAGTAATGTTCCTTAAAAGATGGGAAGCTACCAGATGATCGCAAAAAAGCACACAAGACCAGACTGAAGTCGGCTAGGTTTAGCCTAATAGCAGAAGGACATCTCTACAGAAGGTCTTTTACTGGTCCCTTTTTGAGATGTGTGCATCCCTCTCAAGTTGAAGACCTTTTGTATGAAATACATGAAGGAGTATGTGGAAGCCATGCTGGGGGCAGATCACTTGCTTATAGGGCCATTACTCAAGGGTACTGGTGGCCCTATATACAGAAGGATATTGAAGCCTATGTCAGAAAGTGCGAAAAGTGTCAAAGGTTCGCACATTTGATACATCAACCAGCGGCAGATTTGAACCCAGTGTCCAGCCCTTGGCCATTTGCCCAATGGGGCATGGATCTTGTTGGACAACTACCCCAAGCAACTGGACAAAGGAAGTTCCTGTTGGTAGCAACTGACTATTTCACGAAGTGGGTAGAAGCTGAACCCCTTGAGAAGATTTGGGATACTGATGTGAAGAACTTCATATGGAAGAACATCATCACCAGGTTTGGGATCCCAAGGGCAATAATAGCAGACAATGGTACACAATTTGACAGTAAGCTAATTAAAGGCTTCTGTGCAAATTACAAAATCAAGAACTATTACTCTACTCCAAGTTTTCCTTAGAGTAATTGTCACGCCCCAAGCTCCGTGACAACGCCGCACACTCATTTAAGTGAGCATGCAAGGCTAGGAGTCCAACACATAACCAACAATGTAAAGTACTCAAATTAAATCCTTGATTGTCATAATGCCAAAATCTATAAAAACAAATAATTCTTATATGAAAATATCCACCAAGTCCACTATTTAATCCACTAACAAAACAATAATCCAAGTACTTAAATTATAGTCCTACTCTCGGCACTCCCACAAGTAAAAACCCCGCGCAGCTCTATTCCTTAGAATCTGAAAAAAATAAAATAAAATAAGGGTAAGCTAGACAGCCCAGTAAATAACCAACCATCACTGCTAGCTGGATCAGGTATACAAAAAATAAATAAATAAATAGTCGATAACCCATAAATATAATTTTTGCTACAATTCAATAAATGAACAATTATTTGCAAGATGATTTCATAGCTAAAAATAAACAATGTACAATACATTTTAATTGAAAAGGCAACAAGATAATTCAAAGTAACTTTGTTGTTCAAATCGATGGTTCAATATTCAGATGGTTCAATGATTTGATTCACAAAACTCAAGTCTTAATGACTACGATCACTTAGCCCGTGACAAGGCCCAGAACTACACATAGGCCGGTGGTAAAGCCCCGAAAGAAACTAGTTTTTGTGCCAATAAATAACCCCCATTGGCTAGGGTCCAAATCATAGTCAGACTAGAGTGATGTTCAAAATTCAACAATACACAACTTTTAAACAAAATATTTGATATTTTCAAAATAAACATTTTGTACAATTTTCATAATAGTTCCATAAAATTTTCAAATAATTTTCATAATAATATTCGATGCTATTTTATACTTGACCCATATTTTATTTTAAGAGAACATGGAGGCTATGAATAAATACTTATAATTTTAAACGATTCAATAGGAATAAAAAATGTACCAACAGTGATAGAGGGTTACTTACCTCAAACAGCTAAAATAATATTTCCCAAGCTAATCTTAAATTACCAAGATCCACCTCAATCTCACAAACCTAATAAAATATTATACCACATAAACAATTATTATTGATCACCATGATGCATCCATCATTCTTTTCTTTATAATGTAATAATCTAATCCTATAGTCTACAAGTAAATTCCAAAACCCCAAAATACAGCTTTCGCAATCTTCAAGACTTATTTTATTTTATTGTTATTTTTTTTTTTACATATGTAAACCCATAGTTGCTAGCAGCCCAAGCTTGTATCCTACAAATGCACCACTATTAGAATTACCTATCACATATTAGCCCCAAAATACATACACCCAATCAACATACAAGATACTATGTCTAAAGAAATCCCATTTTAAGTGCCAAAACAACCCACCATATTCATATTTTGGCAAAAAAACCGACACCCAATATCATATTAGCCAAATATGTTTATCTTTTCATATTTACCCATACAAATCATGAATTGTTATGTTAAAACTAAATCAATAGATTAGAGTACCATTAAAAATCTTACCTCCAAGAGATGATTAGATCAAAATCACCACTCTATGAATCTTTCCCCCCATTTTTTTTTTCTTTTTCAAACCCTGCGCAGCTTTCAAAATAATCCTCCCAGCCCTCTGTTTTTTGCTCTTCTCCTAGACTTGAAGCAAAACATGTGGGTTTATTAACCTAGTTTCACAAACTTACAAAATTGCCCATCTATGATATAGAAATTATAATACCATCTTATAACTAATTCCTTGATATTACTAAAATAACCCATATAATTTATTTAATTACTAATCTATCCAAAAATAATTATATACAAAACTTGGATTTTACATTCTCCCCCCCTTAAAAGAAATTTCGTCCTCGAAATTTGACATACCTGGAGTCTCAAAAAGTTGTGGATACTTTTGTCTTATTTCATCCTCGAGTTCCCAAGTTGCTTCTCTTTCCGAGTGATTGCTCCATTGAACCTTAACGTAGTGAATAACTCGACGCCTCAAAACTTGTTCCTTCCTATCAACAATTCGTATAGGGTGTTCCTCATAGGTCAAATTTTCCTTAAACTGCAACGGTGCATAATCAATCACATGACTAGGATCCGGTATATACTTCCTTAACATTGAGACATGAAAAACATTATGAACTCCAACTAGTGAAAGAGGTAGGGCAAGTCTGTAAGCTACCTCTCCAACTCGATCTAAAACCTCAAATGGTCCAACAAATCTAGGACTCAATTTACCACGAACACCAAACCTCATTACTTTTTTCATATGAGACACCTTAAGGAACACATGGTCTCCAACCCCAAACACCAAATCGCGTCTCCTATTATCTGCATAACTTTTCTGTCTACTCTGTGCAGTGCGAATTCGTTCTCTAATAAGATTGATCTTGTCCACTGTTTGTTGCACAATCTCAGGCCCTAACAACTTCCTTTCGCCCACATCATCCCAACAAATAGGTGATCTATACTTCCGTCCATATAAAGCCTCATATGGTGCCATCTGAATGCTCGCATGATAACTGTTATTATAAGAGAATTCCACTAAGGCCAAATGCTCATCCCAAGAACCTCCAAGATCAATAACACAAGCCCTCAACATGTCTTCCAAGGTTTGAATAGTTCTCTCTGATTGTCCATCAGTTTGAGGATGAAAGGCAGTGCTAAAATTCAAACTAGTACCCAAAGTTGTATGCAAACTCCTCCAAAACATAGATACAAATCTGCTATATCTATCAGACACTATGGTCACCGGAATACCATGCAACTTCACAATCTCCTTGATATACAATTTTGCAAACCTCTCTAAGGAGAACCCCACCTTAAAAGCAAGAAAGTGGGCGGATTTTGTCAACTGATCAACGATAACCCAAATAGCATTGTTCCCACCTTGGGTTCTAGGCAACCCTATCACAAAATCCATGGTAATATGTTCCCACTTCCACTCGGGAATAGGAAGAGGTTGTAACTTACCTGCAGGTCTCTGATGTTCAACTTTCACTTGTTGACATACCAAACATTGAGCAACATACTGAGCAATTTCCCTCTTCATATTATTCCACCAAAAGTTCATCTTCAAGTCTTTATACATTTTAGTGCTCCCTGGATGTACAGTATATCCTGAACTGTGAGCTTCTCTTAGGATTTCTCTCTTGAGCTCTAAATCATTAGGCACACACAACCTCTCTCCAAACCTCAAGGTTCCATCTTTATGCATACAAAATTCCATCTGTAGCCCTATTTCCATTTCAGCCTTAAGTTTTTGCAACTGAGGATCTCTTCATTGAGCATCTTTAATTCTATCAATCAATGTGGGTTGAACCCTAAGGTTTGCCAACTGCACTCCATGGTTGTGCCATCTAATCTCAATATTCAACCTTCGCAAGTCCTCTAAGATATTCTTTTGGTTAGTGATCAAGGTAGCCAAATTACTCGGAGTCTTTCTACTTAAGGCATCCGCCACTGCATTGGCTTTTCCTAGATGATAATTGATAGTCAAATCATAGTCCTTTAATAGCTCCAACCATTGCCTTTGCCTCATATTCAATTCTTTTTGAGTGAAAATATACTTCAAACTTTTATGATCAGTGAATATCTCACATTTCACCCCATACAGGTAGTGCCTCCAGATTTTCAATGCAAACACCACGGCAACCAACTCCAAATCATGCGTAGGATAATTCTGCTCATATGGCTTCAACTGCCTAGACGCATATGCCACTACCTTATCATTCTGCATCAGGACACAACCCAAGCCCATCTTCGATGCATCACTATAGATGGTAAAACTTTCATCTCCGGACGGAACTATAAGTACTGGAGCAGACACCAATCGACTCTTTAGATCCTGGAAACTCTTCTCACAATCATCAGACCATTCAAATTTTACCCCTTTGTGTGTTAAACGAGTCAAAGGCATAGAAATTCGGGAAAATCCCTCAACAAACCTTCTATAATATCCTGCTAAACCCAAGAAGCTACGAATTTCAGTGACACTAGTAGGCCGATTCCGCTCCACCACTGCCTCCACTTTCTTGGGGTCAACAGGCACCCCATCTTTAGATATCACATGACCCAAAAATGATACACTCTCCAGCCAAAATTCACACTTCTTTAATTTAGCAAATAATTTCTTCTCCCTTAATATCTGCAACACTATTCTCAGATGTTCTTTGTGCTGCTCTTTACTCTTCGAGTACACAAGAATGTCATCAATAAAAACTACCACAAATTGATCTAAAAAGGGTTTAAATACTCTATTCATTAAATCCATGAAAGCTGCAGGCGCATTGGTCAACCCAAACGGCATCACTAAAAATTCGTAATGCCCATACCTAGTTCGGAAGGCTATCTTAGGTATATCTTCCACCTTAACCTTCAACTGGTGATAGCCAGAACGAAGGTCAATCTTAGAAAAGACTTGTGCTCCTTGCAACTGATCAAATAGGTCATCTATCCTAGGCAAAGGATATTTATTTCGAATTGTCACCTTGTTCAACTCTCGATAATCAATGCAAAGGTGAAAACTACCATCCTTCTTTTTCACAAATAAAACAAGCGCACCCCAAGGAGAAACACTAGGCCGAATAAAGCTCTTATCTAGTAACTCTTGTAATTGTTCCTTCAACTCTTTCAACTCTGCTGGGGCCATCCGATGCGGAGCCTTGGAGATAGGACCCGTGCCGGGTATCAATTCAATGGCAAACTCAATCTCTCTATCTAGTGGCAACCCCGGTAACTCTTCAGGAAAAACATCGGGAAATTCCTTCACAACTAGAATATCCTCTAACTTCAATTCAGTCTCACGGGTATCTCTCATAGAAGCTAAATAGCCCTCGCAACCATTCCTTAACAACCGTCTAGCTTGCAAAGCTGAGATTACCAGAAAAGGAGTGTTAACTCCACTACCCACAAAACAAAATTCTGGTTGATTAGGAATCTGAAATACTACCCTTTTGCCTCGACAATCAACAGAAGCATAATTGGTTGCCAACCAATCCATTCCAAGAATTATGTCAAAGTCTCGCATATCTAAAACAGTTAAGTCTACAAGCAATTTCCTGTCATCTGTACTAACCATACGAGATTTGCAAATTAAGTCAGCAACCATAACCCCTCCTATCGGGGTTTCAACACATAAGTCAATCTCTCTAGAGACATATTTCCATCCATGTTTCTCGACAAATCCCATAGACACAAATGAATTTGTAGCGCCAGAATCAAATAACACATGTGCATAAACAGAAGACACTAAAACAGTACCTGACACCACCGTGTTGCAAGTCTGGACATCTTGTTGCATGAGTGCGTACACTCGACCCTGAGTCTTTGGCTTATGACCCCCATTTTTCTTTTGATTTCCTGAAGACCCTCTGTCTGTTGATGTTCCTTTATTTGTCCATGCTTTCTGTTCAGTCTTACACCCCTTCCGGTTAGGGCAATCAGCTATCCTATGCCCCTGTTGCCCGCAAGAGAAACAGGCCCCAGTATTCCAGCGACACTCATTATCTCGATGGAACCCATTACATCTAGTGCACTGTATTCGATCATTCTTCTTATCAACATTACCACCCATAGTTCGACTTCCCCAACTCCCAACCAAAGAAGTGTTTTGTCTCTTAGCATTGCCCTTCGAACTGTTGTTAGTTTGGAAGTTGGAAGAACTAGGCCTCTTCTTATAACTCTCTTCTTTCTCTTCTTGGGCTCTAGTGAGGCCACTCTCAACCAACAAAGCCTTATTCAACACTGCTCCAAAAGTAGGTAACTCGAAAGGAACCACCTGTTGCATAATGTTCGTTCTTAGCCCACCTTCGAACTTTCGTGCTCTGCTATCCTCGTCTGCTTCAAATGCTGATGCAAATTTAGACAACTTCGTAAACTCGACTTCATATTCTGCAACCGTCTTATTCCCTTGCTCTAACTTCGAAAATTCCCTCTGTTTTTGTAGACGAACACTCCTAGGGAAGTATTTCTCATTGAATGCATTCTTAAACCTTTCCCATGTATAGGGTTTGGCATCATGCTCATGTATGCACTTCTCCATCTACCACCAATCGTTAGCTATCCCTTGTAGCATAAACGTAGCATAGGTCACCTTCTGATCATCCGTACACTCAAAAACAGGAAACAACTTTTCCATTTCTGTCAACCATTTTTCAGCCTCCAAAGGGTCTGTGGCTCCGTCAAATGCTAAGGCTATCTTCTTAAACTCAGTAATGTTACAACGTGGCCTTGGTTGTGGCCCAACACCTGGCTGCATCCGTTGTTGTTGCTCCATAAGTCTAGTCAAGTTATTCCTTATGGTGGTTTGTTGTTGCACCACTCCGACCAAAGTCTCAAGCACTTGAACCATTCCAACTGGATTGGGGATTACAGCTTGTTCTTGTTGTCCCAACTCTTGCCCCTGATTTCCTCCAACTGCCTGAGAACCACTACCATTATTAGTCACATTCCCTCGCCGATTGCTATTACCCGTCCGTCGATTCGTTTGACCCTGGGGTGTATTCCTAACCATATTTGCCAATGTCTCCTCATGCTCCATTGCAACCTAAATGCATCAATAATAAAACCTCATCTTATTCTATTCTCAATTCCCTATAACATGTAAATAAAATTAACATTATATCATATTATAAGCGTTCCCAATACTACATCTACCCAATCTCACCACTATTCTATACCAGCCTTTAAAATTATAACCTGGCTCTGATACCACAAAATTGTCACGCCCCAAGCTCCGTGACAACGCCGCACACTCATTTAAGTGAGCATGCAAGGCTAAGAGTCCAACACATAACCAACAATGTAAAATACTCAAATTAAATCCTTAATTGTCATAATGCCAAAATCTATAAAAACAAATAATTCTTATATGAAAATATCCACCAAGTCCACTAATTTAATCCACTAACAAAACAATAATCCAAGTACTTAAATTATAGTCCTACTCTCGGCACTCCCACAAGTAAAAACCCCGCGCAGCTTTATTCCTTAGAATCTGAAAAAAAAAATAAGGGTAAGCTAGACAGCCCAGTAAATAACCAACCATCACTGCTAGCTGGATCAGGTATACAAAAAATAAATAAATAAATAGTCGATAACCCATAAATATAATTTTTGCTACAATTCAATAAATGAACAATTATTTGCAAGATGATTTCATAGCTAAAAATAAACAATGTACAATACATTTTAATTGAAAAGGCAACAAGATAATTCAAAGTAACTTTGTTGTTCAAATCGATGGTTCAATATTCAGATGGTTCAATGATTTGATTCACAAAACCCAAGTCTTAATGACTACGGTCACTTAGCCCGTGACAAGGCCCAGAACCGCACATAGGCTGGTGGTAAAGCCCCAAAAGAAACTAGTTTCTGTGCCAATAAATAACCCCCATTGGCTAGGGTCCAAATCATAGTCAGACTAGAGTGATGTTCAAAATTCAACAATACACAACTTTTAAACAAAATATTCGATATTTTCAAAATAAACATTTAGTACAATTTTCATAATAGTTCCATAAAATCTTCAAATAATTTTCATAATAATATTCGATGCTATTTTATACTTGACCCATATTCTATTTTAAGAGAACATCGAGGCTATGAATAAATACTTATAATTTTAAATGATTCAATAGGAATAAAAAATGTACCAACAGTGATAGAGGGTTACTTACCTCAAACAGCTAAAATAATATTTCCCAAGCTAATCTTAAATTACCAAGATCCACCTCAATCTCACAAACCTAATAAAATATTACACCACATAAACAATTATTATTGATCACCATGATGCATCCATCATTCTTTTCTTTATAATGTAATAATCTAATCCTATAGTCTACAAGTAAATTCCAAAACCCCAAAATACAGCTTTCGCAATCTTCAAGACTTATTTTATTTTATTGTTATTTTTTTTTACATATGTAAACCCATAGTTGCTAGCAGCCCAAGCTTGTATCCTACAAATGCACCACTATTAGAATTACCTATCACATATTAGCCCCAAAATACATACACCCAATCAACATACAAGATACTATGTCTAAAGAAATCCCATTTTAAGTGCCAAAACAACCCACCATATTCATATTTTGGCAAAAAAACCGACACCCAATATCATATTAGCCAAATATGTTTATCTTTTCATATTTACCCATACAAATCATGAATTGTTATGTTAAAACTAAATCAATAGATTAGAGTACCATTAAAAATCTTACCTCCAAGAGATGATTAGATCAAAATCACCACTCTATGAATCTTTCCCCCCATTTTTTTTTTCTTTTTCAAACCCTGCGCAGCTTTCAAAATAATCCTCCCAGCCCTCTGTTTTTTGCTCTTCTCCTAGACTTAAAGCAAAACATGTGGGTTTATTAACCTAGTTTCACAAACTTACAAAATTGCCCATCTATGATATAGAAATTATAATACCATCTCATAATTAATTCCTTGATATTACTAAAATGACCCATATAAATTAATTTAATTACTAATCTATCCAAAAATAATTATATACAAAATTTGGATTTTACAGTAATGGTCAGGCAGAAACATCTAATAAGACTATCTTGGATGGGATCAAAAAGAGGCTGGCGGCAGCAAAGGGAAAGTGGGTAGAAGAGTTGCCCAATGTACTTTGGGCATATTGGACTACGCTAAGAAGATCAACAGGGGAATCCCCATTTGCCATGGCTTATGGCACAGAAGCAGTCATCCCACTGGAAGTCGGCATCTCAGGGATCAGAACCCAAGAAGTAGAGAATAGGACTAATGAGGCATTTCTAGCCCGAGATCTGGACCTACTTAGGGAGAAAAGGGAGAGAGCAGCAATTCAGCTGGAGGCATACCAGCAACAACTTGCTAGGGCTTACAATAAGAAGGTCAACCCAAGAGAGTTTCAAGTTGGAGACCTCGTCCTAAGAAAGGTCATCGACAATAAGAAGGATTCCAGAGACGGAAAACTTAGCCCAAATTGGGAGATAGAATTATCTTGGTCGCCGGCAATGAGGCATATTGGCTTAAGGACAGTGATGGCAAAGAGTTACCAAGACCCTAGAACACTTGCAACCTAAAGTTTTTCTATCATTAGATTTTTATTTTTCGAAGTTTATGTCATAATTTTATTTGCTGAGGTAGTAATAAAATTTTAGCTTGGTTTTTTCAGAATTTGAAATTTGTGTGATTGGACTGACTAGTCCTACGGCAATGTTTCTGATTGAAACATGATGAATAACTTAGACTTATCATATGGTAGAGTTGAATTGTACTAACATATAATAAAGTTGAACTAAGTTGGCGATGTTTCTGATTGAAACATGACGAATAATTTAGACTTATTATATGGCAAAGTTGAATTGTACTTGCATATAATAGAGTTGAACTAAGTTGGCAATGTTTCTGATTGAAACATGACGAATAACTTAGACTTATTATAGGGCAGAGTTGAATTATACTTGCATATAATAGAGTTAAACTAAGTTGAATTGTAGCTAGACTTGCCATGTTGGCAGAATTAAACTTAGAATGGAACTAAGTGCATTTCAGTTAAATTAATAGGGAAACCAAGGTTGAGAACCTCGGTTAGTCTTTGTTTGAATTTGACTTTGGCGAAAGGAACTTAGGTTCACATTAGGGGGCAGAGAGCTGGAGAATGATGAATAAGCTCAAAGATTTGAAGTGCTTGGGACTTGTTGAAATTTTATAGACAAAGTTTACAAGTCAGAATGGGCTTAACACTTGTTGAAATTTCAGAAAAATTTACAAGTTGAAATTACCCGAGGTAATATTAAAAGAAGTATCCGAGATACATATTGGCCGAGATGGCCAACCAGGTTGCCAAGCTTGGAAAGGGTGAAGTCTTGAAAGAAGATAGCATATGAAAGTAAAAGAGCAATACTGAATAACACTTGTAAAAATATTTTGATATTTTTAAGTGTTAGTCGAGGAAAACATTCAAGATTTATATCCGAGGTATCACGTCCCGAAGTTATTATACAGTTAAGGTATACTTTGATAAAGTGCAAAAATATTCTAAGTATGGAAGCATGAAAGGTATAAAAGAAAACAGTAAAACATACAAGCATACAACACTTGAAGGAAGAAATCAGACTTGCATTCAAAAGAGAAACTTGTCCATGGGCAAAAAGGTACAAAAAGATTACTTGTTCAAAGTACAAAAAGAAACGTCGGCCAAATTGGAGTTAAAACATTGTCCAAAAAGTTACAAAAACTACAAAGGAAAAAAGTACAAGAAAAGATTCTAAACAAGCTATTCTGCGTCGGCGGTTGGTGGTGTTTCGGCCTCAGCAGACAGTTGGGCGAGCTTCTCGGTAGCCTTCTCAGCCTTGATCTCGGCAGCCTTCTCGGCCTCGATCTCGACATTAATTTCTAGAAGAGTCTTGTCAAGGCTCTTCTCAACAATCTCGACCTCGGCCTCAGTGGTGTTCTTGGAGACCTTGTCCTCGTCGTCCTAAGTTAAGTCAACGGCTTGCTCATTCAGAGTTGGGGACTTGGCCCCAGCAGAACCCTCAGTTCCAGCTTCAACCTCGGCTTCTTCCTCTTCTTCTTCCCCCTCAGCCTCAGCCTCAGCCTCGGATTGGCTTGGAACGGGAGGAAATGGCATGACGAGTCGGCTCTCATCTCGGAGAAGTGAGTCCACGGGGATAGCCAGCTCTTTCAGAATAGCTATCCAACCAAGGGTGTAACCCCTATTGTATGCTTGTCTGACTTGCTTTTTGTATTCCTCACGGGCATCGACTGCCCCCTCGGTGTAAGCCTTCTCGTCCGGCTCCTTGATTTTGGCTACCTTTGTGGATAGAGCCGTTTGGAGCTCGGTTTGGACCTGGGCCTCTTTCTCTTTCACCTCTTTTGCCTTAGCCTTAGTGACCTCGGCAACATTTTCTACAGCCTCAGTGCGGTCCTCGGCTGTTTTTAAGGCTAACTCAGTAGCCTTGGCTTGATCAAGAAGACCTCGGATGTGAGCCTCGGCTTTGTTAAGTGAAATGAGAAGTTTGGCTGCTTCCTTGGTCTTTTGGGTTAGTTCTTTCTTGAAACCCTCGACCTTAACTGCGAAAGAGTGACCCTGCTGGATGGCCTGCAAGAAAAGAGAACATATTATTAAAATTTTGGCTAAGTGTTAGAAGACTTCAAAAGACAAGGTAAAAGACTTACCAAGACGTAGTGTTGCATCATTAAGGCATATTTTTCATACTCTGTTAGCTTAGCCATTCGGTTGATATCGGCTGGCAAAAGAACGACAGTGGAGATGGCGGCGCCGACTTCAACACTGTCCAGCACGCTATCACCAGATAGCAGAGGTCGGTCACCCACCATAAATGTCGGGGCCCAAGGGGAGTTAGATTTAAAGACGCCGGGCTGATTTGTATCCTCAGACCTTGGCCGCTTCGAGGAGGGAGCCTCAGACGAACCAGCCTCAGCAAGCCTCTTCTCAGCAGCGGAGGCGCTTTTCTCAACCTCGACCAGTTTAGAGATCGGCAAAGTGTCCTTAGAGTCGATCTGAGTCACTGTTGCCTTGGCTTTGGCTTTCTTTACCCTCTTTGGCTTAGCCTTTGGTTGGGGTTGTGATGGGGAGGACTGAACTATCACAACGCCAAGGATGTCGGCCAAGAGGTCTTCAACCACAGCCTTGCTGCGTCCTACCTTGTCGGCGGTGGTGGCAACAATGACTTTGGTACCAAAATGGATTGTTGGAAGTGCAATGGGTGGGTTTGCTGGATCATAAGCCTACACTTCAATACTTTGGCATTTACGGCTACGAGTTCTACCTGCAGGAGCGAAGAGTGGAGCTCGACGTCGGCGTTGGCACTAGGCTAGAGGAATCAGTTGGGGAGCGAGTATTGATGGCTGCTCTGCTGGATCAGAAGTTGAGGCTTGATCAGGCCTTGGCAATGACATGGTAGGGGGAGTTGTTGCAGAAGGTGGAGACTTGCTTTTTCAAGGAACGTCGGGTAGTAGGCTCCGATATGTCAGGATGTAGTTGAGGAGGATTGGAGCCTTACGAAGCTTGATTGGCAGGCCGAGAAGGCGAACCAAGTCTTTGCTCGGCATGTAGTATCGGCGAAAGTCTTTTTCTGGCTGGAGGAGAGCTACAAAAAAGAGATCATACATTAGAAATAGATTAACAGTAAGATGATTAAAGAAAAGTAGGAGGAGGGACTCTAGGGAGGGAAACTAAGTCCTTACCCTTGTCATCCCTAAAAACTTCGCGGCGCAATGGGAAGAGGTGGAGTTTGTCGTCTAGCGTGAACTCCCAATTGCCTGAGACAATCAAGTAGTCATCTATCACGCCTTTATTTGAATCCGGAATATCGGCTATTAGCTTGTATTTGGTGGATCTCAGCTTGAGGCAATATGTATAGCCAGCTTTGGTTTTAAGGCCACACATCGTGTAGCAGTATTGGATATCGGACAAGGTGATCCTAGCGTTTTGCCGACGTTCTAACTCGATGATTTCGTTTATAATCCTAAAAGAGTTTACAGCTAATTTCATGGGGTTCAGTTTGTAATAGTGGAGGACCTCCCTTAAAAGGATGTTGATGGGGAATCTGACTCCTCCTTTAATGATGGAGACTATAACCAAAGGGCATGTAGTCCTTCCCAGGCATAATGAAGTCGTTCTCTCTAGCCAACTGGATTTGAACGTCGGCTGGGATAGAAAACTCTTAAAGTATAAGCTTAGAAAGAGAGTCAACCCTCCTCCTGAACATACCCATTATCTCAGCCAAAGTGAATCCAATTTCAGGTTTTTTGGTAAGAAGTTTGGAAAGTGGCAAATGATCTCGGCTCAACCCTAGAAAGCACTGGAGTAAAGATTTCTGAGAATCTAAGAGGGGTTTCGATTCAGTTTTCCTAAGGAAAAGGGTTATAGATCAAATCACAAACCTAAAAACTATGCAGATACAAGAGTTAAAGGCAAGAATCTGGAAATAAAGCAAGAAAGCCAAAAAAGAAATGAAATTTAGAAATCAGGAGTAAAGCAGAAAGCAAGACGATAGATGTACTCATCCAAAAACTTTAAAGCACTAAGTGAGTATGTGAAGAACAGTGTGCAAAAGTCGCAGCAAAAGAACATGATTGGCATTTTCATAAAAGACTACACAGATTCCAGATTTAAGATTCAAGAACAAGAAATCGATTCATAATCGAAGAAAAGAAAGAAACAGAGTGTAACCATGAAAACAGATCCAATGGCAACAGAATGAACACATGGTATAGATGGAAACATATTCAAAATCATGGCGGACATAAACTGAAAGTTGGAAGAAAACAAGGAACTCACCAGTTAGGTCCGAGGTCGAGGACCCCGGTTTGAGTTTCGCTGGAGTCAGACGGTGGCAATGAGTGGAGAAGAACGGTGAATGCTTCGCTGAAGGAGGTGATCGGAGCAAATTGCAGAGTTTGAAGACTTGAACAATGGCGGTTTTGGAAGAAAAGCTTTAGAGAGAGAGCTTGGGCAAAAACGAAGGAATGCAAAGTGAAACGACAGAGAGAGAGAGAGAGAGAGAGAGAGAGAGAGAGAGAGGTTGTTTTTGTTAAAAATTCAAAAGGGTGGCAAACCATAATGACCTGTCTTAGACGACGTGTCTGTCAGACGGTGTGCGCAGACGCGACGTGACCTAATAGCTTATGTCAGGTACGGACCAATGAGGGAGCGACACATGGAGAAAATGGTTGAGTAAACCGTACGTGACAGCTCATGCGCAAATAGAACTCTTGGAGTTCTTAATTTAATGAAGCAAAAATCTCGGCTGTAAGAGCGATCTCGGTTAAAGAACTTTGTTAGACTTATTTATTTTGATGATTTATTTAATTATGTTTTAATTTATTTGAAAGAGAAAAATAGAATCCAAAATTTATTTTGATGATTTATTTAATTATATTTTAATTTATTTGAAAAAGAAAAATAGAATCAAAATTTATTTTGATGATTTATTTGAAAGAGAAAAATAGAATCAAAATTTATTGTCCCATTATTTCTCACCTAAACCTTTATCCTAAATGTTGTTAGAATGTATTTAATATTTGATTAAATCAGGAGTTCAAACAGCTCAAAGCAAAGATTCAAACAGTCCAGTATAGCAGCAGGCCAAAAGGTTCAAAAGGTTCAAATGGAAGATATTCAAATTAGTAATTATGGAGTAGAAGATATTCAAATTAGTAATGATGGAGTACAACAGCTATAAACGGCTATAAATTCAAATGAATACAATGGCTATAAACAGCTATAAACAGCTATAAATTCAAATGAATACAACGGCTATAAACGACTATAAACGGCTATAAGTTTCATTAAATATACCAAAACCTCTAATGTAAACAAGTTACAAGAAAAATTAGAAAATATTCTTTGATCTATAATCACTCACATCTATTCTCTAAAAAATTCTCTGAGAAGTGTTCTTTAATTTTTGTTTACATCCTCTCTTAGAAATTATACACTGAGCCTTATAGCATTAAGCTCATCTTTCCTATGTGAGGTTTACAGAAAAACCAGAGCTTCATTTTTATATCTATCTTTGAGAGATAATTATTGTAGCTTTCTGTGAAAGCAAAAACACCTTCTTTTCAACCTTGTAAAAGTGTAGTACACTCAATGTTCTTGACTTAGAAAGTCTGTGTAAAATCTGTGGAGGATTGCTCCATCTGTGAAAAGGTTGCTAGCACCCTGTGAAGCTAAAAGATAGCAAAAAATCTCAAGTAAAACTTGAGGAGTGGATGTAGGCTTGGTTGAAACCGAACCACTATAAATCTGTTTGTCTCATCTTCCCTAATCTCTTTACTTTCCTACTACTGCTATATCTATCTAATATTCATGTGCTAATCATTTGATTTACCCTGTATGTTAGTTATACTTCATTGTTATTTTGCTTGATCATTTACTGCTAAGTTCATCATTGTGCTTGTTAATAATTTGTTGTACTAGTAGTTAATTTTATTGGGGTATTATTAATTTTAATTTGTAGAAACCTAATTCACCCACCCCCTCTTAGGTTGCTTTTTGGATAACAATTGGTATCAGAGCCTGGGGCTCTTATTTAGATTTAACAATCTTGAGTTTTTGATCCACAGCAACCATGTATTCTACTTACTCTGCTGTAGGACAAGCTAGTAATAGGCCACCTCTCTTTGATGGTAGTAATTACATTCATTGAAAAGAAAAAATGACTTTGTATCTTCAAGCTACCAATTATGCTTTGTGGCTCATTATCACTAAAGGTTCAAAAATCCCTACCAAGGTAGTAGACCATATCAGTGTACCTAAACTTGAGGATGAATTTGATGAGCGTGATTATAAACTCCTTCAAGCTAATGCTAAAGCCAAGCTTATTCTTGTGTGTGGACTAGATGAAAATGAGTACAATAGAATTTCTAGGTGTATTACTGCTAAAGAGATTTGGGATAAACTTGAAATCACCTATGAAGGAACTAATAAAAGAGTCTCGGATTGACATGTTTATTCATGATTATGAACTCTTTACTATGGAATCATTTGAATCGATTTCTGAGATGTATTATAAATTTACCAATATTATTAATGCTCTAAAATCTCTTGGTAAATCTTATACTAATGATGAGCTTATAAGAAAAATACTTAGGTCTTTGCCAAATGAACGGGAAGCTAAGGTTACAGTTATCCAAGAAGCAAAAGACCTAACAAAATTAGGCATTGAAGAACTCCTAGGCTCATTCATGGTTCATGAACTTTCAATGATGGATGGCAACAAAAAGGAAGCCATTTGGAGAGAAAATGATAGAGTAACCAACTTGTGTCTCATGGCTCTTGGAGAAGAAGAATCCACTCAAGATGAGGTAATTTCTAATTATGTAGAACTTGAAAGTGCTTTCAATGAATTACATGACATATTTAGCAACGTTTGTGTTAAGAATTCTAAATTAAAGAAATTAGTTACTTCTCTTTCAAATTGTAACGCCCTCAAAATAATACATAAAATCCATCATTTAGACATGCAATGATATAAGAGAAATCAACACCTTTCTATTCATCAGAGTAGTTCTTACAACAGTATTACATGTTAACAATAAAAGCAAATGCCCTAAGGGCTTACAGCTTTCCAAGTCAACACTTGGTTACAAAAAAGAAGAGTACTAACTCTATACAAAATAAGCCATTGGCTTGATATACATGTAATACAAACAAAATAATCAAAAAGAGTCTTCAACTCCCATAAACATCCAAGCTATGTCCTTGGAGGTGGCATGCTACCTATACCTGAAAATGATGTCCCATATAGGGTGAGCCAACGCCCAATAGAGATATGCTAAACACAATATGAGCAGTAACTAAGACGTTAGCAATTGATAAATGTTTGACTCACATAAATCAATTCATACACCATTTTCATTACATGACTAATGTGTCTATGTTTCATTTCATTTTCCGTTTCTTATCAAATTCACAATTCACAATTACGGCTCAGAACCTGGCCAACAATATCAATGAGGTAGTAACTCATATTAAACATTTTCCATTTCTCAAAAGATAAGCATACTAGCTATATCAACACTTCGATAGGTAAGCATATAAGCTATATCCACACTTCAACAGATAAGCATATGAGCTGTATCAATACTTCCATAGATAAGCATATAAGCTATATCCACACTTCAACAGATAAGCATATGAGCTATATCAACACATTAACTGATAAGCATATGAGCTGTATCAACGGAGTTCATCCCCTATCTCCTCCCAAACAATATCCGATTTAGAGGTCCATCCCCTATCTTCCCCTAAACTGTGGGGTACATCCCCTATCTTCTCCCACACAACACAACGTATATACACATAGGTCATATACATAATCAATCAATACATAAAATCAATGTATTCTTTCAACCGTCATATTCTTTGACACATTCAATTGATTAGTTTTAATTCGCCTAATCATCATGCATTGTCTACAACAATCAAAACTACCCTTCACCGGTAGCCGAAAGCAATTATTTCTAAACAGATAATAAAAGCACCAACAGATAAAATATCCGCATTTTCAAAAGTGAACGATTTGTTAATCCGACTCCACAATTCCATCTCATAATGAACCACTATCATTATATTCAACTCAATTTCACAAATCCACAACTTTTCCAAATTAATTATACCAATTAATTTATATACAAATTAGGGCTTTCTTCCCTGTCTCTTAATATTAACCCAATGGTTCAAATATCAACTATCAACAACAATAACATCATTTTGAAACCCAAAATACATATTGAAGAATCAAAATAACAAAACCCTCTTTTATATCTTTTGAAACCCTAAGTCCCAAAATCAACCATTTAAACAACAAGCTCAAAATCTAGGTCAAAACCCATAAGAGTGAGTAGGAATCCCTACCTCAAATTCAGAGTCCAAGGGAAGAAGATGAAGAAATTGAAGATGCTCCAAATCCCAAAATTTTCGGATCAAAAGATAGCTCTCGACGATCAACACAACTTTTACAAAGGCCCAAGGTGAGGAAATCACTCATACTAGATCAATACTTAGAGAGAAGTTGAGTTTTAGTGAGAGAAGCTCTCAAATGGCTTTTTCGGAAAAGTAAGAGAGAGAAAGGATGTTGAAAAGTGATTCAAAAATGGAATCCCAAAGTTATTATAAAAATCGCCCCGCTCGAGCGTGGAAACCCCCACTCGAGCGTCACTCACAGACTTACGCTCGAGCGTCCAAACCCCCGCTCGAGCGCCGGATACACGCTCCCAGAACTTTTGCTGAACCAGGTCCCCGCTCAAGCGTAAAACTCCCCGCTCGAGCGTCACACACAAACTCACGCTCGAGCGTCAAACACTGCAAAGGAAATATTGGGAGATGGATTTTCCCGCTCGAGCGGATAAGCACAACAAAGGCTCGCTCGAGCGTCAAAAGCTCCGCTCGAGCGTGAAAGCTAATTTCTGGGCAACTACTTTTGGTCTCTAAGCTCAACCAACCTGTTCAAACCTGCCCAACACAAGACTCAAATGCAAAGAGAAAAGGATGTAAACAAGATATACACAACAGCCAACTCTACGGAACCTAAGTCCGAATACAACAATTAAAGAAAAGGAAACCGGGATCACTATAAAAAATGATGTGGGTGTTTTAAAAATGGAAAATGCTACTTTGAAAATTGACTTTACGTCTATTGCTAATGAGAAAAACATTTTGAAAAACAATGTTAAGGATTTAAACAAAACTCTTGAAAATTTTGTAAAAGAAAAAGAAAACCTCAATAAGCTTCTTGGAAATAAAAAATGTGTTTTTGACAAAGTAGGCATTGGTTTTGATCCTCCTAAACCTTTTATGAGATTAAATGTTCTTAAGACTAATCCCCATAGACCCAAGAAAGTATGGGTACCAAGAAAGAAATCAAGATATTTTGTAGGTGGAATCTCAAAGAACACCAAGGACTTCGAGAGGAAATGCACAACAAGAGTGTTCAATCTAAAGAGCAAAATCAGCTCCTACAAGAAGAAGAATGATGAAATGAAAATCACCAAGATGAACAATAGAGGCAATGTATGGGTGAAGATTCCAAAGAGGTAAATGAAGGTATAACTCCTAACACACCTTTAAGCTTGAAGTTCTATATTCTTTAAGGTGTGATTTGTGTACAATAGGTTGTGTCTAATCATTGCTTCCATGTAACCTAATTGTACTAAGTTTGCTAAGTCATGTTCTTCTAGTTTCTTTCAAACATTCATTGAACTCAAAAATGAGAATTATATTATTTTGATGAATGCTTATTAGAATATGAATGATTCATGTATTCATTAACATTTTATATCATGTTATCCATTGCTATGAAAAAGAGATAAAAAGTGATAATTTTTTTTGTGAGGATACTTTTCACATCTTATATATGACTTCATACTAATATGTTAATTCCTTTTTGAGTCATATCTTTGTAGAATCAATTTTGATGTCATAGCATGTTTTTGAGATGTATACTATCTATATTTTGAATTCCACATTTGTGATCTCAAGAATATGCTTAATATGAAAATTTCATGCTTATATGCTTTACATTGGAATATTTGAATGAGTTGTGAAATTCCTTGATTATGATCCATTAACAATGTCTAAATGAAAATAAGTATCATACGTTTGTAGAAACATTGCATCTATCTTATTGAATATCTTTTGAATATGGATTATATTGGCATACATCTCATGAAATGCTTTTGATTGATAAATTGTTGAATTAATTGTTTATAACATTCATGTTGTGTTCCATATTGAGTAAAATGTTTTATCACACTTGAACATGTGGATTGAATTGATGAAAATGCCTCTTGATAATGTTATGTGATTAAATGAGATTGTTGCATCATTTCTTAATAAAACAAAGAGCATAAAACTATTTTCTTATGCATATTATGCTATGCGTTACAACTTGAAAATTTTGATAAATAGCATTCCAATCTCTTGTTTGATCATTGAATTATTTTTTACCTTTTTAGTTTGTGATAAGAAGTGATTTGTGTTGTATTTTTATTGAGTAATAGTGATTGTTCTATGAATGCTATATTTACACAAAATAGAAAAGGGTAGCACTAACTTAGGGGGAGAAATCATTTTGCTAACATACTTGTTAAACCCTTTTGAGATGAACTCCTCATGAAAGAAAATTTAAGATTGAAAAGCTTCCATCTCTTGAACCTAAGGTATGTCTCATATACTCTCTTAAGCTTTTGAGGTAAAAATTCTATCTTATATCCCTTGAGCTAATACTGTTATTACTTTGATATGAAAAAGATTGATTATGCTTCATATGATTTGCAATGTATACTCTTTGATGATGCTCTCACCTAAAAATCATGCCTATGCTTAAATGTGTGGTACATATTGAAATTCATGATTTTTCTTGGCATATGGATTGTTATACCTTGAACATGCTTCATTTTTTTTTGGAATTACATTAGCTCCATGAGATTATATTGAGTTTAACCTATTATAAGCAATATTCGGTATTCTACATAATGATTGAGCTATGATTGTTAAATCTTCTAGATTGCATATTAGTATCCTTGGTAGATTGCATGTTGGTATCATTTTGGCATCCTATTTGATATTATTGACGAGAACATTTCAGTTATGAGCTTTCATTTATCATATCTCCTATTGATTTTGCCAAATGAAATAAGGGGAAGAATTTAAACTTGATTATTTTTAAAATCCCTTCAGTTTCTATTCTATTTTTGATATCAAACTTATAGGCTTGCACCTTCACATGTTACTATTTTTTTTGCCCATTATTGTCAAATGGTATGAGCTTCAATTGTATGATCATTATGTGCTATCATTTTTTTGGTATCATGAGCTACCTTGATATGGATGATTATTTCTGCTATAATGAGACTTACATTCTTTCATCCTATATGCTGTACCATACTCCCTCCTTGTGCTTGATTTTGTTGAAAATGTCATCGGCAGAAAAAAAGAGACTTGATTGTTTTAGTATCTCTGATTATTTTTGGTATCTCTATACTTTTGGTCTCTTAATTCTTACAACATAACCTTTGAGCTGATTAGTTGTTGATAATGTAAAAGGAAGATCGTTTTCCTTAAAGAAGAGTGACTTGAACTTTAGCTCCATATTTATGCTCTTGCTTGGCAACCTTGTTTGATCTATGCACTGTTATGTCTATTATAGTCTTGAGATTCGTATGCTCTTGCTAAGAAATTGAGAATTAGATCATGCTCAAATACTTCTCATATACTCATTAACAATTTGGTCTCTCATTATTATTTTTTGTTTGGGCTTAATTTTCTTATTTTTTTTCTCTGCTTTTTAATTTCATTTTTCAGTACTTAAACATAAACACAACAACAAATCAAAATACAAATATTTACATAAAAAAAAAACCGAAAAAAAAACACCCTTCATTTTTTTTTACAGCCACACGCCGATCAAAATAAACATAAAAAAAAAAAACCCTTTATTTTTTTCTGGCCATACGCTGATCTTACTTACTTGCCTCTTCCATCATTTTCTTCTTCTTTTTATCACCTTGGGCGACCCTTGATGCCCCTGCCCCGGTGCTTTCGTCGAGAGCGACGACTTTCTGCTGACTCCCCGCTGACTATCAAAGACCAAGAACAACGTTTAAGCTCTTTATTTTCGGCCTTCAATGCGCTTATTTCTGCTCGCACATCCTCGTACATGCGCTAGAGCAGAGAGAGTTGAGCGTTGACCTGATGGAGCTCACTCGTCCTGTTCTGCAATCGGTGAGCCAATTTTGTGACTGCCGTCACCGTCTCTATACAGGATGTCAGTGTGAAATGATTGGCTTCTATGTCAGATTGAGCTGCCATGATTTGCTCAATCGACATCATAAGAAGGTTAGGAAGAGGAATGACAGGAAGAGTAGGAGTAGGGGCACTCGGTCCAGCAGAGTTTATGGGATCGTTCAAGTCCGAAAATAGAGTGAGGGGACGGGATGAGGAAGCCATGGTTTAGAGGTGAGAGGTGTAAAAGAAATGAGTTGTAGAGAAATAGAAGAGAACAGACTGAGGTTTGGCCTCCTCCGTTCAGTTTTTTTTTTTTTTATTGTCTCTCGATGAGGAAGAAAAAACAAACGAGAGTGGTGAAAAAGAGATAGAAGAGAATGGTAAAGAAGAAAATGGAAGAGTGTGTGATTAAGAAGAAGGCAAAAAAGAAGAAGACAATGAGGGAGAGGGAACCGAGGCGAGTACAAATCGAGACTTGCTTTTGTCGGCTAATGACGCAAAAGTGAGGCCGCGTGTCAAACGCGTTTATGGAAGGAAAAATAGAGACGCGGGAGAGTTGTTTGTGTATGCATATATGTATATATATGTTTTGAATTGTATAGATGCCATTTATCACTATCATTCTCCTCCTCCTCCTCCTCCTCCTCCACCAGATTCTGACCCATGATTTCCTTTTGATAATGTCACAGGGGGGAGAAATTATATGATGTTATGTATTATGGTATTATTTTCAAACTAATCTGATATTATGTATTTATAGTTTGATATCTTAATCTTATATCATGTTGTTGATTAAAGCTTATTTATTACATATGTGCTAACCTATGTATTTAGAAATGAATTCAGGGAGCATGACTTGAGGGGGAGCCTTTCTTACTTCCAAATCAAATCAAAACATCATTGTGTACCATCATCAAAAAGGGAGAGATTGTTAGACTTATTTATTTTGATGATTTATTTAATTATGTTTTAATTTATTTGAAAGAGAAAAATAGAACCCAAAATTTATTTTGATGATTTATTTAATTATATTTTAATTTATTTGGAAAATAAAAATAGAATCAAAATTTATTGTCCTATTATTTCTCACCTAAACCTTTATCCTAAATGTTGTTAGAATGTATTTAATATTTGATTAAATCAGGAGTTCAAATAGCCTAAAATAAAAGTTCAAACAGCCCAGCACAGCAGCAGGCCAAAAGGTTCAAAAGGTTTAAGTGGAAGATATTCAAATTAGTAATTATGGAGTACAACGGCTATAAACAGCTATAAATTCAAATGAATACAAGGGCTATAAATTCAAATGAATACAACGGCTATAAACGACTATAAGTTTCATTATATATATCAAAACCTCTAATGTAAACAAGTTACAAGAAAAATCAGAAAATATTTTTTGATTTATAATTACTCACATCTATTCTCTGCAAAATTCTCTGAGAAGTGTTCTTTAATTTTTGTTTACATCCTCTCTCAGAAATTATACACTGAGCCTTACAGCATTAAGCTCATCTTTCATGTGTGAGGTTTACAGAAAAATCAGAATTTCATTTTTATATCTATCTTTGAGAAATAATTATTATAGCTTTCTGTGAAAGTAAAAATACATTCTTTTCAACCTTGTAAAAGTGTAGTACACTCAATATTCTTGACTTAGAAAGTCTGTGTAAAATCTATGGAGGATTGCTCCATCTGTGAAAAGGTTGCTAGCACCCTGTGAAGCTAGAAGATAGTGAAAAATCTCAAATGAAGCTTGATGAGTGGATGTAGGCTTGGTTGAAGCCGAACCATTATAAATCTGTTTGTCTCCTCTTCCCTAATCTCTTTACTTTCCTACTACTGCTATATCTATCTAATATTCATGTGCTAATCATTTGATTTACCCTGTATGTTAGTTATACTTCATTGTTATTTTGCTTGATCATTTACTGCTAAGTTCATCATTGTGCTTGTTAATAATTTATTGTACTAGTAGTTAATTTTATTGGGATATTATTAATTTTAATTTGTAGAAACCTAATTTACCCCCCTTTTAGGTTGCTTTTTGAGTAACAAACTTGGTTCTTGGTTCTTGGTCATTGATAAAGTAGACTGCAGAGTCTTGGTCGAGAGGAGCCGGCATGTGATGATATCGGCCATGAAGGATTGAGTAAAGTGTTAGCCGACATGTTATGTGGACAAACAATGTAGGTTCCATCACCTCAGGATGCCGAAGTAATAGAACCTAGAGGGTAGTTGTGGGAACATAATTTGTAAATAACAACACATGGCCAAGATGAAGCCGAAGTGTCAGCCGAGGTGTCACGTGTCTTGGTCATGACGCCGAAGTGATCTCGGCTAGGCCCAGGTTATTTGCGGAGATACTGGAATCCGAGATGAGTGGACAAGGGACAAGAGTCTTAGAATGGGGGAGGACCTTCGTCTGGATAAAGATAAAACTCTTAGGAAATTTATCTCTATCTGGTTAGGAGTCCAAGATGAGCATTGAGTTAGAGTCCATTGAAGCTAGACTTCTGTAGGAATCAGGTTAGTGTTGGCTATAAAAGTAAAGCACCATCGTGGGTCTAAGATACGTTTTTTGTATTCTGGCTAGTGAGTTAAGCACTGTTTGCTATCTTTGAGAGATAATTGAGTACTGACTTGATCGTCGAAGTGCCCCCGGTGGACAAACCACCGTCGGAGTCTTATCTTTCTGTGACAGGTTGTTATGGCGTGATCAATTCTGCCTGTGCTTTCCCGCTGAGTTCCTGTTTGGCAGTGTGGTCGGAAATCAGCACCCACATAAATGAAATTCTCTCTCTCTATATATATATTATATAAAGAATAATTCGATAATCGTAGCCATTTGATTTGATCACAAAAAAAAAAAAAAAAAAAAGAAAAAAAAAAAGAGAGAAAGATTAATTCAATAATTGTAACCATATGATTCCATCATATTTATCTAAAGAAAAGTGACAAGCTAATTTTAAAAATAAAAAAATAGACCGTTAAATCATTTTTTTTTAAAGGTAAATGTGATAAAATTATCACATTTGTTTAAGAAAAAACAAATCTAATTGTTTATTTTTTAATCATCCTTATTAATTTTTTTTATTTTGTTTAAAAAACAAATATAATATGATTATAATTATCATATTAATTTAATTTTTTTAATAAAGTATTTATCCAAATGAAGTTAAAAATAAACAAATCAATCATGATAATGATGATTCATGTCTAATCTTCTTTCCAATTAATAGATTGACTTTTGATTTTTTTTTTTTTTGACTATTTTAATTTCGGTTAAAAATTTTGCTTGAATTAATTTTTTTGATTTTTATAAAAAAAAATAATAAATAATTATAATTTAAATATGAAATTTTTTTTAAATTTTTTAATTTTTTTAATTAATTTAACTGAAAAATCAACCCAACTTTCCTGCCAAAGGACACCTTATTGGTTAGATACAGCTTTCAGAAAATTGATTTTTCCAAAGTTTGAATGGTGGCGGTGGGTCAGTGTATGTCGTCTTGGTTTGTCCACGCACCGTGGAACACATGAAGGTAATAAGAAAAAATTTTGTATGTGAATAGGTATTATGTGATATTATTTTTTATTAATTATAAATATATATATTTTTCATTATTTTTTAAATATTAAATATAAATATAATAAATTTTATTATTAAAATTAATTATAATAATAAAAAATATTATATAATATATATTTTATCCGTATATAAAAAGTACTTAAATAATAGAGCTTCATTTCTTAAAAAGGCCGACTCCTTTATTTTCTGTCTTCTTCGATGGGGGGAAGAACAAGCCATTGAAAGGACACTACTCTTCTTGGCTTTACAGTGGGCACGTGGTATTCATTGACAAATCTCTCCGTCTCTCTATGGTCTATGCTGCAAAATTTCTACGGCTGCTTTTTGGATCAATAATGCAATGATAATTATTGTTTGGCTTATTTTTCCACCAATGAAAATACCATAACCATAAATGTGAGTTGTGTTGCTATCGATTAAAATTTTTTAATAGAGTAAAGAGGTTTTTTTTTGAAAAGTTAGTAAAAGTTGATTTTTTATTTTTTTTGGTAAAAAGTTAACTTTTTTGGTGATTTTTTTGTGACTTTTTTGAGAGAACTTGGTAAAAAATTAAAAAATTGACTTTTTACTAAGTTCTCAATTTGCTCCTCAATTTGGATAAATTATACTGATACCTTGAAATTTTTATTTAATATAAATTGTTTTTTTTATGTAAAAACTTATGCTTATCCTTTTATCATATTAAAATGATATATTAATTTCTCAATCTTTTATATATAAAATAATAAAATAATATTGATATTTTGTTGAAGTCATTTTAAAAGAAATCACAATCATTTTCTTTGGTTTGACTTATACAAAAATTTAAATTTCTTTATTTTTTGTATTTTTTTATTGCTAATGAATTTTTTTAATATTTTAAGTAATTTTTTTATTTTTTAGATACCCCTAATCTAGATATACTTAAGAGGTACAATATTTTCTGATTTTTTTAAATTCACCAAATACAAAAATACAAAATTTGAGTAATAGTGTAATAAATATGAATGACGGTATTTGGTAATACTATAATAAATGTGGGTGAATAGAGGAGAAAGAAAAATGATAGTGGAAATAAAAATGAAAAATTCTATTCATATATAAAAAATATCATAAAAATAATATGATAGTGATGTAAATATAAATCATGTTTATGGATATTTTGTTTTAAAGTGATAGGTCACCGTTAAACTATATCATTGTGTTTGAAAATTTTATATAAAATTTATGTTTGTATATTATTACTCAATAAGAATATGTTCACGTAGAATTTAATGATAGAAAGTTGTAGAATATAGTCATGATGATATGTAGAAGAAATGGTAAGAAAATGTCAAAATGATTATTTAGAAGATTTTAGAGTATGACATCAGTTATCTAGGGGCAATTTATTATAAGATTACAAATCTCAATGGCCCTGTTTGGTAGGATTTATTTCTAACTTATTTCAGCTTTTAGCTTAATTTAAATTATTTTGATGTGTTTGGTTCAGCTTAACAATACAGCTTATAACTTTTTATAAGTCAAAAATCAACTTATTCTTTGAGTGGGGGAGGAGAAGCTTAATTCATAAGTCAAAAATCAGCTTATGTTCACAGTTATAAGTTATAAACTGTTAAGGTATAAGTTATAATCACTTTCTCATAGCTCTACCAAACGGGGCCAATGAGAAGAACGTAATTTTTCAAATATGAGGAAGAAATATATATTAAATAAAAATCTCAAGGGTATTAATGTAATTTGCCCATTAAATTTTAAGTCAATAATTAGGTAAATTTATTGATATTTTTTGTTTTTTGGGCTTCAATGGAGAGGATTTCAACAATTATCAAGTGTAGACAAAAATAAATAAAAATAAGAAGGAAAGGAGATGGAAAAAATGATTAAATGAACAATTAAATCAACTATTAAATTATGGGGTGATTTGGGAAGTTGGTTAAAAGTTAATTTTTTAATTTTTTTATCCTTTTATATGTAAAAAAATATGAGAAATGATATAATCAAAAATAAATTAAAAGCTAAAAGCAAGCTTCTTAAATTGCCCCTATGTCTACTCTTATTGCTTTGAAATAAAGCTGCAGTAAAAGAAATACTACATAAAATAAATCTAAAGGGTGGTTTAGGATGATCTAAATAAGTATATTTTTTGAGTTTTTATGAAATATAAGTTGGGTATGGGTTGGGTTTGAAGTGATATGGTAGAGAGGTGATGTGATTTAAATAAGATAATGTGGTTATTTGGGATAAACTAAATAAGTGTACTTTTTGACTTTTTATGAAATATGAATTAGGTATAGGTTGGATTTGAAGTGATGTGGTAGAGAGGTGATGTGACTTAAATAAAATGATGTAACTTAAATAGGATAGTGATTTTTTGACTTAGTAATTTTTTTTTATTATGCCAAACTAAACCTAAATAGGATAGTAACTTTTTAATTTTTTAATTTTTTTAAATTATTACAAACAAAACCTAAATTACATTTTGCTCGTAGGATAAAAGAAATGACAAGATAGATTTTATTTGATTTCTGTTGGGAAACTTTAAGCCATATGTGCTATTTATAGGCAAAAAGTTGTAGGAAAAATCTACCCCACTACCTAATAAATCTACTCACACTTTTCATCTTCATTCGTGTCGTGTTATGTGTTACTCCATGTTTTTCATCTCTTGCATTTTATGTTTCATATTCTTCTATTTTGTCCACCTCCACTTTCATTTCCAAATGAGTATTATAATAAATAATAACAATAATAATATTTATGGGGTCAACAATTACAATTTACCTTTCTTATTTTCATAATTATTATTTTTTAATTTTGGTTTTTAATTTTTATTTTTTTCACTTTAGCCCTTAACATTTGTATTTTTTTTAATTTGCTTTTAAAATTAATCACCATCCAATTTTAGAAAGAAAATGCCACGTTGGCAACCACGTGCAAAATAGATAAATTATATTTTTTTCCTTTAAATTTATTAATTTCTCACATTGACCCTTAATATTTGTATTTTTTTTTTTCTTTCTCAATTTACTTCCAAAACCAATTTCCATCAAATTTCAAAACCCAAATTTCAACCTCCCATTTTTTTTTCTGCTCTCCAAATTCACCTCTAAACTTTTTTTTTTTTTTTGTTACAGGAAAATCCTCCCTACCCTCCCGCAGGTCCAAGGCAGCGCCTCCTGCAGAGATCACCAGGGTGTTCTGTTAGCCGTTCCGAGCGAGGAGACTATAACCTAAGAACTTGCCCCGACCTCCCAAGACAAGTTCCACTTAAGTCAGGACTCACACAGCGGGGGAGTATTGAACCCACACCAAGTGCTGATTAGACAACTTGAGGTCCAATCTCCTAACCAACTGTGCTTCGCCCAAAAGATTGGCCCAAGAGGAAAGGAATTGAACTCATGACCTTGAGACTTAAACTCCAAGCCTTAACCACAATGCCACCCACCCTTGGGTTCACCTCTAAACTTTCATTACTCCTTTAGCTCCCCTTTGCCCCAAATTCCACCACCATCGCCCCCCATCTATCCCCTTTCTTCGTCATCCCACACGTGTACCATGACTATCGTTCGTATACTCCCAAACACCTTTCTCTTTGTTTGAATTTTTATAATAAAAAAATTGTTTGTAAAAAAAAAAAAAAAAACACTAATTATTTTCATATGGCTATCTCTTTTTTGGGTGGAAATATTTTTTGAAATACAAAAATATACTTTTTGGAATTTATTTTTTTTCAAATTTGTTTCTAATTATTCAAAAAAAATTAAAAATTCAACCAAATTTAATATAATTTATTTTTATGCAATATGGCTACCAAAATTGGGAGAAAAGGGGGGGGGGGCTAAAGTTAAAGAAATATACTTTAAAAGTCAAAGTGAAAAAATTGTAAAATTTAAAAGGGCAAAGTGTAATCTACCTATTTTATGCCACGAGGCTATCCACATGGCATTATCCGTCCAAAATTGGACTGGAATTTGTTTTGGGAGTAAATTGAGTCAAAGTGGTATAAAAAAAACTTTAAAGGTTAAAGTGGAAATCTCTTGAAACTTCATGGGCAAAGTGTAATTTACCCATAATGCAATGATTTGTTGCTTACCTCATTTATGGGAAATTTTAAAATAGGCACCCCAAAAAAGAGTATGCCTTCGTTATGATTTTTTGTAATATTTAGATATAACTCATTATGATATTAATTACAATTTAGTTATAATTTATTATATAGTTGTTATTTTGGTTATAATTGAAGAGATCTTTGGTTGTGCCTCAAGTAATATTTGTTTATAATCCATGAGTGGCGCTAATAGCCGCTACCTTCTTTTTTTTTTCTTTTTTTCTTTTTTTCTAAGGAGTCCCTATTTCTTTGAATCCCTATTTATAAAATTTAAACATTGATAAAATTTCTAAAGACCCCCACATAATACCAAAACTATCCCTCATCCAAAACATTACACACTCACTTATCTACACACCCCATAACCTAGTAGATTTGCACCCCCTTCCCCCCAAACCCACAACAGTATTGCCCTCTCTATCCAAAACCCTTCACTGACCCATTACAGACCAAACACCGACAACTACATTACAAATGAAAACCCTGTAGCCATTATGACCATTTGTCACGATCCCATTTCGCCTCTAATAGAATGATGTCGTGATGACCAGTCATCATTGATTACCGAAGGCCAGCTTACAAATATTCACACATACAAAGTATATATATGGGGCATACATGTGCGGAAGTAATAAATTTAAATCAAATTAGCCCATAAAAGTTGTGTATAGATTAAATAAAATGACATACATATTAACATAGTCTTACAACTTGGATACAAAATAGAAAAAATAAAATAAAATAAAACAAAGCTTGCACATAAACATCCTCATGTTATATATTGATCAAAAGGCTTCTCAAGCCAAAACATACAAAAGAAGATGATCTATAAAGCTAAAAAGTATAATCTTCAAGATGATTACAAAAACATGAACCAAAACATCTTCCAAACAAAGTCTTAGGCGACATCGCCTTCTTGTTCATCACCTACATATATATAAAGGAAAGGGGTGAGCTGAAAACTTAGTGAATGATATAAGTAATAAATGTTTGAATGAATGATATTCAAGATTTTATCAAAACAATACATATCATAGCTTGTAACAAAACAAAAGATGAACCAAGTTCATCAATCAAAGACTTTCAAAGTTTCAAAGGATGTTTACTACCATCTATATAATACAAAGGATGAACATTCATTGACAAAACAAAGGAATGACCAACCCGGAATTGATTAGACAAGCCCACCAGTTGGTGGCAAAGGAGATATCTCAAACAAATGTACTAATTGCATTAAAGTCCCCTAGCATACAAGGACCTTTCAAGAATGTTATCAAAACAAACATAATACTTGATACAAAAACTAAGAGATAATTATTCATACTTGATCAAATACTTTTCCAAAACAAAACAAAGGAAAGCTTTTATCCAAATATTATAACATAACTTTATTAAAAATACTACTTACAATAGCTCTTTGGTCATGAAAATTAAGGCAAAGATTCAAGACCTACAAATACATAGTAAATCCCATTGAATGCACTTCATGAAGACAAGAAGAGATGCTCAAAGAATGTCATGCAACGCACTCTCAAAACAAGCTTCAAATAAGGATAACAAATCTCGACATTTCTTTCCAAAATCAAGTCAAAGCAAAACATGTCCTGGAAGTTAAATCAATATTTATCTTCTTAGAAAAGCACATTGGGTACAAAGATGAACTGGACCAAAATAACCTAGCTAGGTAAACTTAGGAGGTCATGGTCGAGGTTCCACACCTCTTAGCTGAGGTGTGGTCTCCTTGGCCGAGGTGTGGGTTGCCTGCCCAGGATGTTATGAGGTGTCGGCAAAAATGTGCTATGGTCGGCCTAGATGTACATGCAAGGTTGACCAAGATGCAAGTGATCATGCAAGGTAGGCCAAAGTGAGATGCAATGCTTGGCCTAGGTGTAGAAGTTGGACAAGAGTGGGTCTCGGTGACCACACTTAGGGAATAATGAAGTCTGAAAATCTGAGTTTCCTCTTGAAGAACATAAATAACATGAACATGACGAACATGAATGTCAAAATCATAACTTCTTATTCAAAATCTGAGATTTCATGACATAAGTTCGAAAACATGGATCTGGGTACCCATACTTGAAGGTTTCATGAAAACAAATACCAAAAAACATAGAACTTATTACAAACTTTTGGATCAAAACATAGTTATTATTTAAGAATACAAGAACATCACTTTGTCTCTCTAAAACAAAACTTTAAATCAATGCATGGCTCATGAATAATGCTAGATTATACAATGTGATCAAATTAACATAAAGAACAACAAAAGTAGACTAAAAATCTAACCTCAAAACACAAATCAAATGGTTCAAAGTCTAATAATCAAGCTTGTAAAATCTAGCTTCCTTCAAGAACTTCTTTTTTTTCTTCCTAGAGCTTCTCTCTCTTCAAGACAAAAAAATGGCAAATGATATAGGTTTCTCAACTACTAACTGACTAATACCTACTACTGGGACACGTGGCATCATCTAGTCAAATCTTCTCAAAAAGGTGTCTGAATCAAAAGACAATAGTAGGTCAAAGTGTATACAATAAGTAAGGCGGCATGGGTTAACAAGGCAAGGATCCTGGATCAAAACATAGGCTTTGGATAAGTGAAGGATAGGTGAGGTCTTCCTGATCTCGGCTAGGAGGGGTAATACTTGGCCTAGGTGTGACACACCTCAACCTAAGTTGTATAAGTCATGGAACAAGTTTGCTAGATGTTGGCTAAGGTGCACAACTCGGCAAGAAGGTGCCCAACACGGCTGCAAGGTTCAAGGATCAAAGATCTTGGATGTCTAGGTGATGCATACCTCGGCTTAGGTGGTGCACACCTCGACCTAGGTGTGAGTGTAGAGGTGGAGGTCAGCCAAGATGGTTACAAGATGGCCCTAAGTGTTGTCGCTCAACGGCTAGGTGTAAGAGTTCAAAGGTGTGACCTAGATGTGAGATAGCAAAGGTAAATAGACTAGGTTCAACACACGAGGCAATGAACAAAACATGGATCTTATACTTAGGCAAAACACTATAGTATCAAAACAAGACAAAATCCCACACTTAGACAAAATATCAAAGTTTACAAAATGCAAACTTAACAAACCAAAATCATGTAAATTCTCAAAAATATGTGTAAGGCAAAATGAGGGTTGTTATACCATTGCACCCAAACATATTATGACCATTTCCCAAACATATTACAGACCAAGCACTCAAATTATTAAAAAAAAAAAAACAAAAACAAAGTTATTGAACATTGTGACAACACATTTTTACATTTACAGATTCATTGGTTTGCTTTACTTTGAGGGTTGAATACTAGGAAGAACTCATGAATGCAATGAAGCCACGACGAGTGTTTGAATTCTTAAACTGGGTGGTCTAATTTTGGAGCCTGTAAAATCAATACTCACATCATACAAAAAGACAGAGAGAGATAGAGGTTTTGTTTGTTGTGAAATTTTATCAAAAGAAAGTAATGGAGTCATCTTCATCGCCATCATCACCATCGTTGTTCAAGGAAGATATACTGAAAGTAAAAGTAGTATTGTTGACAGAAGGGGATTTTAAAATTGGTTTCAAGCGTTAGGTGTTCAATTTAGTTTGATAGGGTTGGGTGTTCGATTCCGAGTGTTGTTTGCGTAAGAGTGGGTGTTCCATTTCAATTTGTATCCATTATAATAATTTTAATTGAGGTTATAAATGTCATTAAAAAATATTAATAGGCGGGAGCCCTTAGTAAAAATATGGAGGCTATTAGCGCCACCGTAATCCATTGTAGTCCTTTTGATTACAACACAAAGAAATATCATTACAAAATGTAATAACTTGCATATGGTGCACCCCTATTAATGGTGTGTATTGTAGAATGTTATGTAATCTATATGTCATTGGGTATTAATAGTCAAATTCAAGAGGAGAAGTTATTTGGTTATGTTGAAGCAATGTTAAACCATTCAACATGTGACACTCATTCTTTTATCTACTACTATTATAAAAGTGTGAAGAATTGTCATATTTTCTATTTTTTACGTATCTCGAATATACCTTTCCAAACTTATTAAATATCACACAGCAACCTATATCTACTCAACAACCAAACACCTTCTGGAATCTAAATACCTTTAAATATCAAACACCTTCAAACATCATAATATGATTATTTTTTTAATAATTTTACTACCTTGGCATGTTCAATATTTGTCTCATCCATTGCATTCTCATGAGCGGTGAGCATTCAAATATCAACACCTTCAAACATCATAATATGATTATTTTTTTAATAATTCTACTACTGCATCCTGTTCAATATTTTTCTTCTTCATTACCTTCTCATGAATGGTGAGTGAGAAATTTTGTGAGATTCAAATTAAGAAAAATCATGAAAATATATAAAGAAAATAAATATTTTTGCAATTGACCTACTTTGAATGAGTGGTGATGATTTAAGTGATCTTACTGGCAAACCGATAGCCTTTGGATTGTATTTTACAATTGAGTTTTGTGTATTAATAATAGACTTTGTTTTGGAGGGTTCAAAACAATCACCAGTCACAATCTACTGCAACACTTTCACAAATAATAATCGACTCTGCTCCGGATGGTTCAGAACAACCTTGTTAGATCAATATGGAATGAAAAATAGCAATATAACAAATTCCCAAAGTTTAACTACAAAGAAGATCAAATTATAGAAGGAATAAATTTTATAAAAATACTTTAACTTTCAATTTCCTTTACTTATTTTATTTCAAAATAATAATAATATAGTTGAATATTTTATTTCTTTACCTTTAATAATATATTATTACTATGTTAGTTGGGTGCTTTATTTCTTCACCTTTTAATTACCAAGTAATATCTACATACATACACATAGCAAAAGTGAAACAATATGGTGAATTATTTATTTAATAATAATAAATTCAACCATGTGATATGAACTACAATTATTTTATACGACTGGTTTCGATCTACTTTTAAATTTTTAATGCTTAAACATTAATATAAAAATATAGGATAATATGTGAAATGTTTATACGACTTTTTATTCTTTTGTCATACAATCAACACCCACTCATACAGTCTAGCCAATACAACTATTATAAAAAGGTAAAACACAAAAAGCTAAAAACTATTATAAAAGCTAATAACTAAAAAAACATTAAAATAAATAAATAAATAAGAAAATTTATCACGAACGACGCACGTACTACGTTAGTAGTCTCGTAAAAATTAGGAAAAAACTATTGTGCACACCCTTTAAAGGATGTGTATTATATGCACCTTATAACTACTAAAAAATGGCATAACTTCAATTTTCTGAGTCATAACTAAAAAAAAGGAAAAAATATCATAACTAAATACATTATGAGGCATAACTAAAGAACTCATGAGTCATAATTAAAAAAAATTAATTATAACTAAAGAAGAAAATGATATAATTAGGAAGGAAAATGCTTGAGACCCCCAGTGGGGGTCACTGGGGGTCGTACGGAAGAGAGGGTGATTGGCTGAAAAAAAAAATTTGTTTTTTTTTTTTTTTTTTTTTTTTTGAATTTTGGCGAATGGGACGGCGCCACCTCACTGGGAGTTGACCCCCAGTGGGGGTCTGAAGCACAGCCCAATTAGGAATACATATGATACACTCCTTTTTAAAGAGCGTATATTAGAATTTCCCTCAAAATTAACATACAACTTATTTAACCAACAAAATACAAGTTGAGTGGCTATATATATATATCAACTACTAAATAATTTTCTGTTAGCAGATTCCAATAAAATTGGAGCAATTATTTCATGTCTTATTGGATGGCAAACAGTGTAATCGATGAATATAGTAGTGTGTTCATTATTTTGTGTAGATTTTTGAGAAGACAAAATATGACAAGACAATTTGTTATTGATTTATGAAATGTCCTTAACTGATAAATAATGAAGGATAAAAGAGACTAGTAAAAACTCTAGTACGAAGTTACATGGCAAGCACAAGGTCTTTTGCATTTAAATTATTTATTTCTTTATATTCAAAGTAATTTCATATTTTTACACCAACATTTTGTAAAGGATCCGAAATGAACAGCAATGATAGTATTACTTAGAGAGGCAAAGTTATGCTAATGAGTCAATAATCTGAGGTAAGCAGAGAGTGAGTAGTCGGGTGAAGGTAGAGCAAGTGGTTCAAGAGAAAAATGTGACAGTGCATGAATAGGCAGCATATTGTTCCAAATCCCCAGAAGTTCTACTTGACCTTAGGAAATGAGTCCTATTTATAGGCTTTTCCTTGGTGCTAGAATATACCAAGTGGCCAAATAGTGTAGCGACTCGTGTCGCAGGATATTGTATCTTGAACCACCAAGCTTTGGTAGACACGTCCCTTGATATGTACTATCCCTTTGACACAAAGCCTCAGCAAGTGCCACTGTACTATCTTTTTGGCACGAGCCTCAACATGTACCTTTTTGGTGTGAACCTCAGCGAGTGCCATTTTGGTACAAACTGCAGGAAGTGCTCCTACTTTGGTGGCACTCTGCGATGGTACTCATTACGGCACCCGTCTTCTCAGTTCAGTTTCCCAAGACATGCATTTTTAGGACTCATGACCTGCTATCAACCATACTTGTGTTTACTTTAGCGACTCCTCCACTCTTAGCCACCTAATTACAAACTTCCCAGCTTCCCAAGGCATGGGTCACAGCAAGAGTTGTGCTTCATACCAAGCCCAAGAGGGCTTCCTTGGCCCTACCTATGTGACCAAGGTAGGCTCATGACCTAGGTGAATGGAAAGTGAGTCTCTTGCTTTCAGCCTACCCTACCACCATCTTCGCAAGGTCGCTGCGGTATACTGGTATCTTTGGTGCCTGCTATTGGTTCCAAACAATAGACATTGGGGCCTGCTATTAGCGCCAATCTACATATACTTTAGCCTTGCTATTAACCTTAGCCTGTTAATGCTTCGGGGCCTGCTATCGGCGTCAAGCATTAGCCTATCATTTGTGTGGCAAAGGCCTCCCTTCAAGGCTGCTATCACTTTGGGGAGACTTGCCTTGGAAGATAGTTATGGAAGCTGGAACTACTTCAGTTTCCCTTTCCTCAGCAAGTGTTCCCAAGGCGGCGCCGCAATGTTTTGATGAAACAGTAAAGCCTCAATAAATTCCCTTGGGTTTGCTGCCTTACTTCTGAGGGCCCATTTGGACCTATGGGGTTGGATCTGGTGCAACCCTTTGGTTGGCCCATTTCTCTTGGGCTTTCACCCATATTCTTGACACCTATTCGCCTAATAAAGGCGACTCTATAACTAGGTTAACACTTTAATTTCTGTCTCTTCACACATTTTTATATTTTGAGATTTTTATCACATGATACAATTAAGAGCACAATAAAGTAAAATTTTTGGATGCAAAGGATCCTTAGCCTACCATTACATTTCGTTGCACTTTAAGTTCCAACTCCACCCCTTACTATCTCTTGGGACATTGTGTTATTATTTGGGGATTCAGGTCAAAGGTCTACTTCTAAAACTACTGGGAAAATATGTCCAAATTTAAATATTTTTAGGCCAAAAAGATATTGATCTATTCAAAAAGTCTACCTATCTATTTATTTGCCCAAATGTCACCCATCTATTTACTTCACCGCCACTAGCCACCACCACCGACCACTATTGGCCATCAGCTACTAGCCGCTGGCGACTTTTGACTTTTCTGATGTCTTTTCAACACATGTCCTTGTCATAAAAAAAGATTAAATCTTGAACCAAATAATATATGACTCCATAAGATGGGCTTTTCAGCAATTAACTCTTGTCATTTTGTCACTCCTTGAGCTAAAGCAATTTTACCCAATAAAAAAAGGAACAAACAAACAAAACAAAACAAGTGAATGACTCGATCAAATTGGTCATAAATTTCTCCATGTTCTGTTTTTTTCTTACAGTTATCTTTTGGGGCTTGGACAGAGAAAATTTCATGGGCAACCCGACCTAATCGAAATTTTCAATTTATGCTTGGTTTGTTTGGGTTTGGGTTTGGGCTTGGAAACTCGGGCTTTAAAGGCTGTCTTAGCCTGCTCTTAGTGTGACTAGGGCTGAGCACAAATGGGGCTCCAGCATAACTAAACATATTCCACCCTACTTTGCTTGGGCCTCCAGCACAAGTAAACATGTCTAACCCTACTTTGCAAGTGCCAAGCAAAGCAGCCTTACTCTGGGATTATTTGGTTCAGCTTAGTTAAAGCTGCTTAGAACATCTCCAACCAAACCTTCAAAATTTTGTATGTCAAAATTTTTTGAAGACTTAGGTGTCAAATTGACATATATAAATTTGAAATATCTAAAAAAATACTCCACCTGATATATCAAACTTATTATTTTATTGCATTAACTTTAATTGCTTTTATTTTAATATTTTTTGAACTCTTTTATTGGTCCTCACTATTAAAATAATAAAAACAAAAGCATTTGACATCTTTTCAGCATGTCAAAATTTTCACTATTAAAATAATAAAAACAAAAGCATTTGGCATGCCAAAATTTCACATTGTTAAGACATGCCAAATTAACCACTCACTTTTAGAGATTCGTGTGAAACACAATTGGATGTCAAATTTTGTTGTCAAAAGTGCCATCTCAAAATTGACATTTTCGGGTGGAGATGCTCTAACTTCTTTTATTCTAGGAGTATATACCAAACTATCAATTTCTACTTATAACTTATTACGCAAAAATAACTTAAATAAGTTTAAAAAAAAAAAAAAACTAATTATTTAAAAATTAGGAAAGAATGATTTTGGTTTCTATTTTAAATTATCTTTTAACTTAGAGCAATAACAATAGTGTGCCAAATGCTTGAGCCAAAGCCATTTTTAACTATTCCATCACAAAAAACCTCCTCCAATAGTATGCCAAATTTTCCACATGAACAAAATCAATTATGATCACTAGATGTTTTTTGAAAATTAGATCCAAGGATCAAAAATATGATATGGGAGTTGACTTTGCGCACAGAAAAATAAAATAAAATAAAATAAAATAAATAAATCGTAGTGGCATAGCTAAAAATGACTAGGACAAAGTTATTTCAATTTTCACCATTATAATCGCTCTTACAATAAGCTGTATCGAACAGTAAATGCCTTCTTACGATGTGAGCTAGTGTTCATTAGCTTCCATTCTAGTGTTTTTTTTTTAAAAAAACAATCATATATTGAACGATTTAGATCATCGAGATGAGCCCGAATTTGGGCCCACTATGGCCCAACAACAACGTTTAGTCTGATTCTGAATTGGAGAGAAGTTCTTTTTTCGTTCTTTTTTTTGTATACTAAATATTCAAACCGGTTGATTTTGATTCAACTGATTTTTGGATTTTCAAAAAAGAAGATCTCAATCACGCCAGATTCAACTTGTTGACAACTTTACAGTGGTTAATAATTACCAGAGGTCCTTATAAAGAGCCTATTCAGGAGTGCCAATCCTTAAGTAGGTGTTCTATGTAAGATACATTTTGATCTAACCAAAGGAGTTGAATTTTAAGATACCCACAAAAAAAATAATAATAATACTAACAACAATAATTGCATTCATTAATCAAGCCCAACAACACCTCTTGTTTGAGCAATCTAATCAACAACCACATAATGAACAGCCCACATACTAACCAATGTTACCAGCCAATGAAGTCTCCTTTACAATTTGCTGGTGCTCCTTTTTGTAAGGCTTCCCATAGCCTTTGTTTTCTCCTTTAGAACAAATTTCTGAGTCTTTCCTGTCGAAGTTTTTGGCAAATCCTCAAAAACAACAGTTCGCGGAGCCATAAAATGTGGCAAATGATCACGGCAGTACTTGATAATCTCATCAGCACTCACATTACAATCATCCTTCAACTTCACAAACGCGCAAGGCGTTTCTCCCCAATGCTCGTCAGGTCTTCCAACAACCGCAGCCTCAAGAACTGCCGGATGGCTAAACAACACGGACTCAACCTCAATCGAGCTTATATTCTCTCCCCCCGAGATGATAATGTCCTTTGAACGATCCTTCAGTTCTATGTATCCATCGGGGTGTTTAACCCCCAAGTCCCCACTCCTAAACCACCCGCCTTTAAAAGCCTCCTCCGTTGCATTGGAATCTTTCAAGTAACCGTTCATTACTGTGTTCCCTCTAAACATAACCTCACCCATTGTTGTTGCGTCTGGTGGTACACTCTTCATGGTATTTGGATCCTTTATATCGACTTCCTCCATCCCGAGATGATGTAACCCTTGACGGGACTTGATCTTCGCCTGTGCCTCAGGTGAGAGGGAATTCCACTCTGGTTTCCAAGTGCAAACTGTTCCTGGACCGTAAGTTTCTGTCAAACCGTACGAGTGAGTGACACCAAACCCTAGCTCCTCCATCTTAAAAAGTACTTGTGGAGGTGGTGGTGCACCGCCAGTCATCACCACCACCTTTCCCGGAATGGGCTTCCGGACACTGGCTGGGGCATTCACTATCATGTTCAAAACGGTGGGTGCACCACCCATGTGGGTCACGTGGCGCTGAGAAATATTGTCAAAAATGCCCTCTGCAGAGACATTTCTCAGGCAAACATTTGTGCCACCCTGTGCCGCCACAGCCCAAGTAAGGCACCACCCATTGCAGTGAAACATCGGAACAGTCCATAAATAGACCGGCATTGAGGGCATTTCATTAAGAAGAACAGCAGCCAGAGAATTGAGATAGGCACCTCTATGACTATAAACAACGCCTTTTGGGCTCGATGTTGTGCCTGATGTGTAATTCAGCGAAATAGGGTCCCATTCGTCATTTGGCCATTTGATCTCAAAATCAGGCTTCGCCGTTGCTAAAACCCTCTCATATTCCAAACAATTGGTGGAGGGAGATGATTTATTGGACTCTAGGATTAAGACTAGACGAGGCACCTTGGAGCCCATCTTGGATAGAATTTCTATTGCTCCCCTTGCAACATCAAGAAATTGGTGGTCTACGAATATAATTTTGGCCTCTGAATGCTTCACTAAAACCGAAACCATTTTTGAATCATGGCGTACATTAAGCGTACAAAGAACTGCCCCCGCCATTGGAACTCCAAAGTGTAACTCATACATTGCTGGAATATTTGGAGCCAAAGCAGCAACCTGCTCAAAAGAAATTAAGATCCTTTATTAAACTAAGAAAACATGTATATAGCAATCTGAGGACAAATATATTATACAGATTTCGAAAATAAAGGGGCAAAAAACGAAATGCACTAAGCCAGACATCATAGCAATTCACATGCAAGATTTAGACCCAAAAAATATAATTTTTTTTACATGTAATTTTAAAATATATATATACGATATTCGTTAATTAATCACTTTTTAGGTGCCTATCTGGCAGAGAACAAATCCATCATTAACTATGAGAAATCTTTTTCTCTCTCGAGTCCCAAATGCCCTGCATAATAAGAACCTGTACAAGAAAAAGACCATTTGTAACATATCTCATGTCTTGAAGAAAATCATTTTATCCCCAAACTAATACAACAATGATTCATCCCCCCTTTTCCCCCCACCCCCTTTTACCCCCTCTCTCTCTCATTGGTTACTTTTTCTTTTTCTTTTTTTTCCTGCTCCTCCAATCACCCCCCGCCACGTGGCAAAGGGGGTGAGGGGGTGACCCCCAAAAGGGGGTCCCAAGCATTATTCAAACTAATATTAGCATTCCATCTATATGGTATCCCTCTTTATCCTTTATTAGACTGTTTATTATAATTGGAAAAGTTTAGAACGGAGTCTTAAATTTGGGAAATGACCGATAACTAAAAAGCATCTACTTCGATTTCAGACAATCTTTCAACCATGCAGATCCTGAAAGCAAAGACCCTTTACAGAAAGAAATTGAGGTTTATCTGTGATCAAATTTTTATCTAGAAAGAAAATTGAAACATGAAACACACTATTGTATTTGGATATACAGTTCCAATAAATAGGTTATCAATGAATGCCATTTATTATCAATTTTAATATAGCATGATTAAACAGTCATTGTATGTATAATCTAATGTTTCACATGGAAAGAGAAGAATTAGTCAATGTTGGTGCACATGCACAAAATAATTTTATATTAAAATACATTTTGCATTACATCAAGCACCAACAGTCACCATTATGAATGAAACAAATGAATAGGCCACTTATGGGTAGGTAATTCCTTTCTCCAGCATTGAAGGGGATAAAAAAGGTCATATAAAAGCAAAATAGAATAACATTGTCAGTGGATAGCTGAGTCAACACAACCTAATTTCTTCCCTAGATAACACCAAGAAATCTTTAATATATATTCAAAGGAGCAAGTATTACACTAAAAAATAGACACAACTTGCACAGTAAGTTAAGTGCCTCACAAATTTTCTTACAAATAAAAAACAGCAAATAATCCATGGGAGATTCAAACATATTCTGGCTCTGTTAGCAAGTTTCAAATTTCAGAGAAATTTTTTGTATCATCCAAAACATTAGAACTTCTAACTGCAACATACCCTAAAATTACTCTGAAAGTGAAATGTGTAGACTAGATCCACATCATAACTATTTGAATTGATACCATACACTTCATTTTCCGAAAACTTTTTTGGACCCAACTTTTTCGATCTGCAAATGAGGAGGCCATAGATTAGAAAAGAAAGGTGTGTCGGTATTAAGTACCTCAAACTGCAAAATCAGCGTCCATATACCAACATGCACAAATTAAAGAAACAGAGATGATTGAAACAACCCATGTCTATCTGAAAACTACATATTACACTAAACAATCATTGATCAAACAATACAAGAAAAGAACATCTCACAGCAGCAGATTGTGTTAGCAAGTATCAAATTTCAGAGAAACTTTTCAAAACATTATTCACCCAAAAAAAACTTTTCGAAACATTTAAGCATTTGAACTTCTGGCTGCAACGTACCCACAAAAAGTATACAAAAATTACTCCGGAAATGAGCGTACTAGATTTGTTTTAAATATCACCTACATCATACCAAATTTGAATTAACAAAGGTTGTTAAAATTGGGATCCTACGTACGATCGGTGAGAGGGAGATCAGATCGAGAATCGTAAGATCCTACTTTCTATTAGAAAAGGATAACAATACAAATTAGAATGATAGACATTAAAAATAAAGTGAAAAATCACAAAATCTACGGTCCTACAGGATCCCATCCGGTCCTGTAGGATCCCATACGATCCTACTTGCGACCCTGCTAAAACATCGATCCCACAACGATCTGGATCGTTTTATCAATGTAGGATCGTATAATACCACACACTTCATTTTCCTTTTCAAAGTACTTTTCCTTACACAGCTTTTTCGATAGAAAAAAAATTCGCGTTTGGGATCTAGTTAAAATAGCTAAAAAGTGAAAAAGTATACCAAAAATTCAACCATTCTCTCTACGTTTTTACAAGTCTTTTCATAAAAAAGAAAAAAATAATAAAAAAACTAGCTAGTTCCCAAACAACCATTGCAAAATATCTGTCAAGCTGCACTGGACCATCAAATTGAAAGAAGGAAAATGCTAAAAACAGAGATGATTGAAACAGCCATATCTAAGAAATCAAACAAACAAAGAAGAAAACGGAGTCAATCAGAGCAACAAAGAATCAAAACAAGTACGAATTAAAAGAGACCCAGAAACCCAGAAACACACAAAAAAAAAATGCGACTAACGAAATCAGCAAGAGAAAATCACATATCACAATAGAAAAAACAAATCAAACAAACAAAAAACAACGAAGAAGCAAACAAAGAATCGAAACAGGTGCAAATTAAACGAGACCCAGAAACAGAGAAACGGTACTGACCACATCGCCGCGAGAAATTCCCAGGTGGGTGAGAGAAGAAGCGAGGCTGATACACCTTTCAAGAGTCTCTCTCCAAGTGAACTTGATATCGCCATAGACAACAGAGGCTCTGTCTCTGTATACGATGGCCGATCTCAGCAAGAAGCTTATTGGGGAGAGAGGGACGTAATTTGCAGAGCAACGAATCGAACCCTCCATTGATTTCGTGAAAAGGGTTCGTGGGTTTCGAAGATTTGTATATCGGAGATTTGAATGAATAATGGATTGGGTTTGGGTTCGGGTTCGGAATTGGAATTGGAATTCGATACAGGAAAACGATGAAGCCACGTAAACAAGAAAACCACCCCAAGCTCAACAAAACTGTACCAAAAAAAAGTGCTGATGACGAGAAGATATATTGAGGATATTTCTACAGTGGTGATAGAGACTAGGACCCACACCCCACCCCCCACACACGTCCGAGAGAGAGGGAGAAGATAGAGTCGTACACAAATTTTGAGAGTCTCAAGCACTATTGAGAAGACAAAAAATTAGCGATCATAAAAATTTTGTCATGAAATTATTATGAAAAATTTATGATCCTTAGATTACTTGATTAGTATGTAGTGTTTTATTTTAAGTGTAATTCAAGAGTCATAAAATTTTCATGATTATTTTCATGATAAAATTTTTATGATACCTAACATTGCTGTATTGAAAATTCTATTACACGCACCTTATGTTATATGCATTAATATAATATTATTTTGAAATATTTAATTATAATTTTTTGTGTTTAGTTATAATTTTTTTTATTATAATTTAAAAAATATGAAATTATATATATATATATTTTTATAATTATAAGATGTATATAGTACATATCCTTTGAAAGATGTGTACCATAATTTTTCACACATATTTATAATTTAAAAAGTAATGCTAGACTTAAAAAAATTATTAAAATTAAATGTCCGGTATAGTGTAGGATTCGTGGATCTCACGCCCATGTAAAATATTTGATAGAAATTTTAATAAATCTTTTAAGGTCTTTAGCATTTTTCTAATTTAAAAGGTAAATTATTAATATATTGAGAAAATTATTTATAAGTCTTATTTGGAAGACTTATTTAATTTGAAACCCTATAAATATTTTTTAGAGTTTGAAATCTTATTTAAATAGGAATGCGTTTAATAAGGTCCTATGAGTTGTAAATGAATGATATTTAATGTACTATTATACCCCTAATTTGTTCCATGTTGTACCTTATTTTCTTATTCATCATATCACGTTTAAGAAGGCTTTTAAAAAACGACAAGCCTACAGGCAATGACCGTACGAGATTTTTTGCCTTGATCACGGGATTCCAATGCATTTTCAAAATATTGCTTAAGTTGATGTGAATATGGTCATTGATATGATGAAGTTTGAGGGTTGTGTGTTTATTCCTTCGACAGATTTCAACTCCAATCGGTTAAGGGGAAAAGTTTTTTTTTTTTTTGGTTGAAGTGTGTTATTGTTTATTGAAATGTGGATTGTTCATCTTTAATAGGGCATTGACAATGTATTACACTCATTGATAGACACACTTTGACCAATGTTCTGATTGAATATATGTATTTGACATTGTGATGATTGATGCATTTTGATATGTTTGATGTGTAGGGTAGTGTGTATAGGTTCAAGGGTTGGGTTGGGGGTATTTTGTTTTGGTTGTTAATTAGATGTCGAATGTGAATCACATCGTAGAATGTCAATTGTACATTAGAACCTAGATGATCGTGTTACAATGTATATTACATTTAGTGTGTAACGTTAATCCACATGCACCATGTAGTAGATGAAATTGTGTGTTTGTTCGATTGTATATGTGTTTGAATGTGTATCGTGTCTTTGTTGTAATCGGTGTTTACATACATGTTACAGTATGTTGCGCAAAGTTATTAGGGATTTGAGTTTGTAATTGAATGTGGATTGCATACTTTGGATTATGGGTGATGATGGTTCAATACATGGGTTGAGTTGGGATGTTACATGTTACATTTAGGAGGTTACATTTTTATAATTTAACAGTGGAGTATTGAAATGTCACGTTGAATTTGGGATGAGAAGCATATGTGAATGTCACAATGGGTTTGAGATGTTACATGTTACATTGACATTGGGTTTGGGATGAGAAGCATATGTGAATGTCACAATGGGTTTGAGATGTTACATGTTACATTTACATTGGGTTTGGGATGAGAAGCATATGAAAATGTCACGTTGAATTTGGGAATGTCACATTAGATTTGGGATGTCACATGTTACATTTATGTTTTGAATTTCAAATTTTCAACCATATGGATATGATCACAATCTATAGTAACATTGGATTTCTCATATATGATATTACCATTAATCAAGTTATTTTGAATTTCAGAAGCATATGAAAATGTCACGTTGGGTTTGAAAATGTCACATTAAGTTTGGAATGTTACATATTACATTTACGTTTTGAATTTCAAAATTTTCAACCATATAGATATGATCACAATTTATGATAACATTAGATTTCCCATATATGGTATTGCCATTGATTAGGTTATTTTGAATTTTAAATTTCTATCCATATGATCACAACCTATGATAATATTGGATTTCTCATATATGATATTATCATTAATTAGGTTATTAATTAATTACGATTGGGCAAGAAAACCACAAGACCTATAGGGTTATAAGTTTTTCCATACGATCATATATTGTATAAGTCTTCTAAATAAGACTTATAAATAATTTACCCTAATATATTTTCTTGAGATTTATTTAAAATACAATTATTTTATGTGATTTTAAAAATTATATTATACCTTGTCAAGTTATTAATAACATAACAAATAATTCTTTTTATTAATAAATTATCAAATTAATTAACAGTTTTTAATGATGTCAAAATTACATTTTAATTAGCAATTCACGTAATTTTATTGTTGTACAGGGAAGCACTTAGGAATTTCATTTTTGTACTAATTTTGTTAAATAAAAAATTCTGGTGAAAATGTATTTATAATTTTCAAAACTTTAGAGGACAATTCGCATTTTGAACAAATTTCAAGTTGTATATTTGTAATTTATCCTTTTTTCTTAAAAAAAAAAAATTATTAGTTTAAAAAATAGTGTGCACATAAAATTTCAAATATTGAATGTACAGATATAAATAATTGTGTCACACATATGTATTTTGCATTTGAAACCTTTTGTGCACCTAGATTTTTTTTTAAAATTTAAAATAAATTATAAATTTATTTGTTGTAATAATTTGTGAAAAAATTAAACATATTTAATTAAATAAGTTACTTATTTTTTTGTTGTGTAAATATCCATAATATATTCAATATAATTATGACAAAGAGGTTGGACTTTTATGTATATACATATTTAACAATTCTAAATAAGTTCAAAAAAATAAAAATTGTAATTTAATAAAATCTTTCTTTTTTTTTTATTTACCAAATAAACTGAAAACTTTATAATTTAAAATCATAACCAATCACAGTAATTAACTTCTTCTTTTTTTTTAATAAATAAGCTAAAAGTGCTAAAATGGACAAATAACTATCTTTTTTTCTTTTTTTTTCATTTTTCATTTTCTTTTTTACATGTTAGACTACTCTAAATATAAAGAGCAAAAATGATCCATTTATTGAATTTGAATGTCTAAATCGTTTGAATTTGTAGATACCGGTCGACTGTCCGAACAACAATCTAGATGACCACTCGGACAACCAGTGCAACTTTTATCAACTGCAATCGTCACCCTTATTGTCTGATGACCAGCCAGACGATCGGTAATGCAAAAATTCGAACAATTCAAGCAAATTAAAATTCAGTGGATGTAATATTACTCATATAAAGAGAAAGGAAAAAAGAAATGGAAGAATTACATTCTAGTGGGACAATTTTTTTTTTTTTTTTTTTTTACACAAATATAGAGGGGTACAAGTCACATTTGCACCCTCATAACATTTTACTTGGATCCCATCACAAAATCACTTATATTTCATATATTTTTGTAATTTGTTTATTCCCACTATGCTATAATTCTCTTTTAAAAAAAATCAATCATCTTAAATGCTGGAACTCCCAGACCAGAGTACACATGTGACAGAAGGCCATGCGAGTCCACAAATGTCTAATCAAATGAGTAAAATACCAAATAAATTAACAAATTGACAAATTACATGTTTGGTTTTGTAATTTGTCTTACGAAAATGCCTCGTAGCTCGAAAGCTTCGAGCTCGAAACGGCTCGAAAATGGAAGAAGATGGGAGAAAGAGAGGGAAGAGGAGGAGAGAGGGAGAAAGAGAGAGGAGAGGGCTCGTCGCCGTGGGTCGTCGCCGATCGTCGCAGTAGACCGTCGCCTCGCCCAGCCCCGGTCGTCTGCCCAGCCCCGCCGACGTCGTAGCACCACTGTCGTCTGCCCAACCTTCCCTCCTCCTCCAACCGGTTTTTATGGCCCCCTCCCCTCCCTCCTCCTCCTCCTCCTCCTCCTCCCTTCTCTTCTTCTCCCTTCTTCTTCTTCTTCTTCTTCTTCTTCTTCTTCTTCTTCTTCTTCTTCTTCTTCGTTCTGCAACAAAACCAGGGAAGAAAGAAAGAAAAAAAAAAAAAAAAAAAAAATTCGACACCAAAACGACGTCGTTTTGGTGTCGAGCCGCGTTTTGAGCCACGGTTTCGAGCTACGTAGCATGGTCGTTTGTCTTATGTGAATTTAATTATTGTAGCACTTAGAGCGTGTTTGATTCGCCGGATTAGGGATACTATCCATTATTTGGATTATAATCTAAATAGTGTTCCTTATCCATCGTTTGATTTTTTTTTAGTCCGCCGGACTTCATGTCCAGTCGGACTCCTTATCCCCCATATGGGAGACTATTGTGTCCTAGGAGGGTATGGGATAGTTTTTGGGAAACTATCCACTGTTGGGATTAGATGGTCAAAATGATCATTTTGACGCTCTACTATTTAATTATGTATTATATTTAATAAAATTCAATAAAATTTAAATGTTTCAATTTAAAAATAAAATAATTTTATTTAACTTTTTATTGATGTTTTATTTATTTAATTTTTTAAAATAATTTTTTATAGATATTTTATTGATGTTTTATTTTAAAATTTTGCTAATATTTTATTTAATTTCATTATTTAGATTTAATAGATGTTTTATTTAATTTCATTGTTTAATTATTATTATTTTTAAAAACAAATTTATTTAAAATTTTAATTAAAAAAATAATATATATTTTTATTGATATTTTATTTATTTATTTATTTTTAAAAAAATAAATTTATTTAATTGTGTAAAAAATAAAATAAAATAAAATAAATTTTTATTTAATCTAGCTAAAAATAATTAAAATATTAAAGATATGTTTAATATTGCTATTACTTAGTAAACAATTGAAAAATGGTAAAATAGTCTTTTGTTCATTTATCCTATCCAATCCGTCCAACTAAACGTTGGATTCACTAAAAATAGTCTTTTCCAGACATCTAATCCCATGAAAAAACAAACACAGGATACATATCCAATCCAACCAAATAGTCTGGGGGATTCACAGTCCCAAGACTCAAGTCCGATGGATTCTAATCCCCCATTTTTTAGTCCGTCCATTCAAACACACCCTTAGGTGTGTTTGATTGGGGGATAAGAGGGGGGACTATTTACTGTACGGATTGTAATTCGGGGGAAGCATTCAATTCGCCGTTTGTTTTTTTTTTAGTCTGCCGGACATGGAGTCCGGTCGGACTCCTTATCCTCCATATGGGGGACTATTGTATCCTGGGGGGGTATGGGACAATTTTTGGGGGACTATTCACTGTTGGGATTAGGTGGTAAAATGATAATTTTGACCATCTACTATTTAATTATGTATTATATTTAATAAAATTCAATAAAATTTCAATGTCTCAATTTAAAAATAAAATAATTTTATTTAACTTTTTATTGATGTTTTATTTATTTAAATAATTTTTTATAGATATTTTATTGATATTTTATTTTAAAATTTTGTTCATATTTTATTTAATTTCATTATTTAAATTTAATAGATGTTTTATTTAATTTCATTGTTTAATTATTATTATTTTTAAAAACAAATTTATTTAAAATTTTAATTAAAAAAATAACATATATTTTTATTGATATTTTATTTATTTAATTTTAAAAAATAAATTTATTTGATTGTGTAAAAAATAAAATAAAATAAATTTTTATTTAATCTAGCTAAAAATAATTAAAATATTAAAGATGTGTTTAATATTGCTATTACTTAGTAAATAATTGAAAAAGGGTAAAATAGTTTTTTGTTCATTTATCATATCCAGTCCGTCCAACCAAACGTTGGATTCACTAAAAATAGTCATTTCCAGACATTTAATCCCATGAAAAAATAAACACAGGATACATATCCAATCCAACCAAATAGTCTGGGGGATTCACAGTCCTAGGATTCAAGTCCAATGAATTCTAATCTCCTCTTATCCAGTCCATCCAATCAAACACACCATTAGTGTATTAATTTTAATTTTAAATTGTGTCAATTTAATTCAATTAATGATTTATTTTTTAAAATTGTATTAAAATAAAAGAGTAAAATAGTTCATTCTCACTTCTCAAAGTGATCAATGAGCTAATGTATAATTTAAAATAGTCTATTTTTTTCGTTCTTAATTTTTGTCTAGTTTATTACCGAACTAGAGGAAATATTAACTTAGAATAAATTGTGTCATACAATTAAAATATATATATATATATAAGTGTTGTGTTGTACAGTAAAATTATTATATATAATATTATAATAAAATATGAGATAAAAAAATCAAAACATTTAGAAAACATTTTGACTTTATAAAAAATAAAGAATAAAAAAGTGCAAAAAAATATTTAAAAAATTGGGTGAAGCACTAATAAATCCCAAGTTATGAACTTATGCACTAATTAATCTTACATTTTTTTCTGTTGAACCAAAAAGTCCTAGAAAATGCGGAATGGCACATTTCACCTTCCCCACACACTTGTTGATGTTTTTATTATGGTTAAATGTGGGTTTTTTATTATGGTGAAATTACGATTGTAGATATAAAGCGCACTATAGGCTTTTTTAGTTTCCCTCGTTTTTTTTATCAAATCTTACAATATGCATAAGGAAACATTGGTCAGTAACATTTCCACATTTGAACACTTCCATATTAGTGGATTGGAACCCTAATTGTTATTTTGTGATTTCCGAAGTAGGATTTGGGCGAATTCCACATTTGTGATTCGGGAAGAACCCTAGTTTGAGGCATAAATACACTGCGGTGGTCATCCTCACTAAGCATATTAAAAATTAACGTTTGGAATCTGCACCAGAGATATCCTACCGTTGTCTTCTCTAGCTACTTGATTTATAAAGATGAAGGACTGTATTTGACGTCGTGTACGCCGATTCCCCATTGCTGGATTTGTGTACGATGACAATGAAACGCGAAGATGTGTAACGTTTGACATTTTAATCATCAATGTGCTCTGAAATATTCCTAGTGTGTTGTGGTTTTTGGTTTTGGTAGATTGTATCGTTCTATGCATATCAATCGATTAATGTAATGTAAAGTGCAATGTAAGTGTATGGCTAATTTCACACTATGAAGATTATGAATGATGATTTGCACACGAACAAATGTTATAGTGTTGTCGGTTGAATGTTAATTAGTTAGGGTTAGTAGTAGTAATGTTGGATGGAATACTCATTTGATGATAATGTGTTAATGTGTAATGGGTAAAATGCCCCCGTTTAGAGGTAAATAGGGGTCTTGTTTTATTGTTCTAATTTTGGGTTTTGATTTTTGGTGTTAAAATCAAATGTCGATGCGTGAAATGCATTATGCGCCCCGATAAAGGTTGCGTACGTGGGTTTTAGTACAATATTTGTTGCTATGTTTTGTTATTTTTCTTGTTTTCGTATGTCATGATTTTAATTCGAATTATATGAAAGTATGGTTTTCTGGCACACAATGGTATCACATGTAATGTTGTGTATTAGGTTCGGTATGTCGATGTTAGCACTAATTGCATTACGTATAGTCCTGTTGTGTTTGCCATTTTGTTGTGTTAGTGTTGTTGTGACCTATATAAGCTTTTGCATTCCTATCATTTTGTTATCATGTTGGAAGTCGTATGGAATTGTTGTGGCACGAATGTGGGACACAAATGTAGTGTTCCAATGTGACAAATTTTTGATGAAACTACAGACTAGTATTTGGTTTTTGTTAGAAAAAATGAAATGGTATTCATGGTAAACGTGCGGTGGTTGGTTTGCAATGTTACGCTTATAGGGTGCACATGTTAGTAATGACCATCATTTCAACTACTACAACATCGTAGTTATGTAACGTACATATGTGGTTCCACTTAAGGTAAGTACAATGTAACGGCGATGTCGTAGTTGCCTGAATGTTGGCCACTACGTGAAAGATGGATGTGAAATGTTAAATTCCAAAAAAAGGGAAAGGGATTTTGCATGATTTTGGTTGATGTTCGAAGATAGCCATCAGTCTGTATGTGGGGTTTGTTTTGTCAGACTATCAATCATGGTGGTGTTTGTGTTGGTGTTTTTTTTCCCTTGCCATCCATTGATCACGTATTGACCATTTCGTACACAATAAATTCAATTTACATTTAGCAAGTTCATTTGCGTTATCCCCATTTGAAAATTCATTACATCACAATGTAATGCCTAAATAGTGGGTGGAGGGGTAGTAATGCATGTTCACACTTTATGTTTCCTGATGCAATGTTGTTTCTCACCCACCGTGTTAGTGTTATTGCAAACTACATAAGCATAAGCTTAAGCAGTCTGGATATTTTGTTTTAATGTTCAATATAATATGTAAAACGTTGGTTTCATTGAGGTTGTAATGTCGCCCATGATATGTGCACACACAATTGCTTTTGTTGATTTGTGGGTTTATTGTAATGTGAATCAATTGTTAATTTAAATGGGTTTCCACACGTTCACATTATCACGTAGTTTACTCATGGTGTTTTTATCATTTGAATGTGATTCGAATCAGCCATATGTGGTTTTTTGAGGGACTATTAAGTTGGGTTTTGTGGGTTTGTTGGTTACATCATTTTTTTAATAATCTTTATAAGGGTTTTGAGGGGATATTGTAGGTGCTTGTTTCGTGCCTTTTTGTGGGTTTTGGTCACATCATGATGTGGGTTTTTGGGTTTATTGTGTTATGATTTGATTGGTAATTTAAATTAGTTTCCATATGTTCACATTATCACCTTGTTCATACGTGATGTTTTCATCGTTTGAATGTGATTTAAAGTGGCCATATGTGGGATTTTGAGGGACTAACGTGGCTAGGTTGTTATGTGGGTTTTTTGGTTACATCAGTCTTCAAATCAACCTAATGTGGGGTTTTTTTTTGGTTACATCAGTCTTCAAATCGATTATTAATTTGAATTAGTTCCATATGTTCACGTTATCACCTCGTTCACGCTTAGTGTTTACATCAGTCTTCGAATCATCCTAATGTGGGTTTTCGTTGGGATGTGTCTTATGTATATATATATATATTGTGCGCATCATACATTCGTGGCTACACCAGTGTGAATGTAACACACAATGCAATAACCAGTGCACAAACAACAACACACACAAACCTAATAACCATAAACCAACCTGCAACAGTGAACCCGCAATGATGACACCTTGACTGAACCAGAGAACAACAAAGAGGCAAACAACATCAACCCAACATCGGCCAAAAAACCCACACCAAAAGTAATGACCTCTCACTCCCAAATGTAAATCTCCACATTTACCAATAAGGCACCCACACAATTTGTGATTCACTCAACTGAATCCCACAAAATAATATTTTGTGCACATTACCTTCCCAAACAAAAAGGGAAAACAGGGAAGGAATTGCATCAATAAGGGAATAACCGTAAACCCATATGTATTAAATCTCTATTTCCAAAAACAACAGGACTAATCAATTCATAAGAAAATTCTTAGGACTGAATGGAATACCATTCCTCCATATGGAATTTATGAGTAAATTTTCCAATTTTGTTTTGACTTTTTAATGATTTTTTTTGCATTTGTAATAGTTTTTAGACTTTATATTATATTAACCAATTGGCAACGCACCCGAAGATCATGTTTGAAATTTGAAATTTTATTTATGAGGTGACGTAGAGAGTAAAAAAATTGAATAAATTACACCAACTTCTCTTAAAATTTCGAAAAAATATAAGTAGATCCATAGTTTTGATATAATTACATTGATTCTCTCTCAATAAGTTTAAATTGACCAAAATTAATGCAAATAGTGTAAAGACACAAAAATAAACAAGAAAGAATATATATTTCTATATATAATAAATGACAATATCATTTTTTCATCTATATAACTAATAAATTATTAGTGAACCATAAACTAAATAGTATGTGAATTAAACACCTTACGAGAATCCAATGTAATTATGTCAAAATTATGAGGCTATTTGCACTAAAAAAATTATTCAGTCTGCTCAATTTCTCAGTACTCTCTATTAAATTATTTAGGGTTATAATTTACTCTCAATATATCCTATATTTTTTCACAAACTACACTTCAAGATAAAATCATAATTTGTGATACATTCAAATAATAAACAAATCAATTAAAAAAAGACTTATTCCCTCTCTTTTTTCTTTTTTCCTTTTTGGGTACAGCGGAAAGAACTTCCATCTCTTCCCTCACTTTTGTCATTGGCAAATATTGAAGAAGAACAAAAAGAAAAACATGACCAAGAAGAAGACTAATAGGGATATTGTTCATCCCCATGAGTAAGTACAAATAACAGAGGCAATATAAGCTCACCAAGCTATTACTCGCTGTAGACACCCCATTTTTTACGGCCCTTTAAGACTTGGATGTCCTTACAGGTACATCCGATGATGGGTCTGTTTGCTCGTCGAGTGCTCGAAATCCTCAGCGGAACGCCACAGCTTTGAGCCTTTCAAACCCTGCTTCCTTTTTGTCTTATTTTTGGACCATGCCTTGGTCTTTCCAGTTTCAATCTCTAGTGGCCTGTCGGCCATCCCTGGAGGCTGTCGACAATCATTTCTTGTCTGTCGGCCATTGATGGGTCTTGCCCACCATCACTAATGGCTGGCCTGCCACTAGTGTTTTCTGTAGATATTTTATGACAGTTATGCTAGTTGTTTGCACAGATGCTTGCATCTGTCCACATGTGGAGGGCTAGATCTCCTTGTATAGATTTCATGTTTTCTATATATAGGGACCCCCTCTCTCATGTTTGGGGGTTAGAAAATTTTAGACTCAAAATTTTCCTCTATCTCTACAAATTCTCTATACTTTTGCCTACTTACACTACACTCTTGCCTATACTTCCTTAGCCAAACTTGATCATCTTTGAGCTGAGGTTCCTTAGGGTCTTCTTGGAGCTCTTGAAGTTGGTTTTGGCTTGAATTGTTGCCTAGAATCACTCTTCTCTTCAAGAGGTATAATATTTGCTTTGTTAGCTTACTTTGCGTACTTGTTTTCCTATCTTTTTCCCACTATTTTTGAGTTGTTTTTGGGCTATAAAAACTCTGTTAAAGTGGACTGAAATTTGTGGTTTGAAGCCATTTTAAGGTAGGGGATGAGTCACCCTTCTTTGTACCTTGTTTGTAAGGCTTTCCCACTTGTGTTTCCCACTTTCAAACTATCTTTTTTTCAAGATTTTAACCACGGAGTTTCAAACCTTTTTCAGTGGTGAAAATCATGTTTTGAGGTCCAAAGTTGGAGGGGTTAGCCTCCCATCCTTATGTCTTGTTTACTAGCCTAGTTGGTGCCATGTGTTAACTTATTTTTCTAGCTTGTTGTAGCTTAATTCCAGCATGTTTTAGCCTCTGATTTAGGCTGTTTTAACTTTATTTTGGGTTGGTTGTTGCATTTGAGTCTTGTTTTGCATGCTTGTAGTGTAATAGTCCTCACAAGTTTGGTGTTTTAGGCCTCTAGACATAAGTTATTTGACTTGATTGCATGTTTTTAGAGCTTTTCATACTTAATTTCAGCACCAATCATCTCTGCAACCTCCCTCCTTTCTTGGCTTTTCATTCTTCTTTGAAAGTGGTTTCAAGTTATTTGTGTGCCCAAGTATGAAATTAAGGTTTCATACTTAATGGTTTAATCCCTTAGGGGGTTCATTACCAACGGTATGAGACTTCTTTCATACCCAAAGCAACTTGTGTTTTGAGCCTTCTTTCCATTAGAGGACTTTAATTCACTCTTTAGACTTAATTTGATTAAAGGATGGTTGGTAATCTAAAATGAGTAACTAAAACTTGGGATTAAAGTGAGCAAGCTAATAACTTAGTGTGTTCAATTGGACGTTAATTGAACACAAGGAAAATTGAGACATTTCATACTCAAAGTGATGAAATGTGTCAAGTTTCCAAGGTCTCCATTGCCCTTGATCATGCATGATAGAGTGATAGTTTTGTGTATCTTATTTTACATTTATTGAACTTGCACATCTTGAATCACAAGCCATCATCTTGAATCACAAGCCATCATGCAATGAAATTGCTTGAATTGGTGGTTTGTGGCTTAAGTTCACCTTTCCTTGGATTTGTTTATGAAAATGAGGGGTGAGTTATGCAAACAATCTGTGGGAATACCCTCTTTTTGCTCTGTTTGTCCTCTGTTACAGCAAGATAAACCAGTGCATCAGTGGCCGGCAGGCCACTATCCATGGCCGGCAGGTGGCCAGCAGAGCACCATTGATGGCCGGCAGGCCACTTTCATGGTCGGCAGGTGGTCGGCAAGCTTTACCAGTAGGCGGCTAGCCATTGATGCAAACCTCAACAAAGTATTGGTAAGGTGGAGTAAAATGGTTCTGGAAATGTTTAACTCTACAAACAGAGGCTTTCGGGAGCAAAACGGAGGCCTTTTCGGTTGGAGATCGAGCATGCACATACACATCTTCCATTTCCTAAGGCAGAGTAGTGGCAAAGTAGTTAAATACTTTAATTACTTAGTGTAGACACCCCATTTTTGACCGACCTTAAGACTCAGACGTCATCATTTGCGCACTCGATGATTGTGCATGTTTGTGCTCGTTTTGAGTGCCTTGTCTTTGAGCCTTTAAACCCTCTGTGTTTTGGCCTTGTTTTTGGGCCAAACCTTGGTGCCTCTTGCCTGGAGGGGAGGGAGGCCTTGTCAGCCACTTTTGGTTATTGTCGGCCACTTTTCCTCCTTGTCGGCCACTTGAAGTGGTCAGTCGGCCAGGGGCGGTGGCCGACGGCCAATTTCCTCCTTTTTTAGATATTTTATGTGCCAGCTGTTGATCACTGAAAGCCTCCTCCATACACGTATATAAAGGGATGAAAGCAAGCTTTTGGCTTGCATTTCTATATAAGGGGAGGTCTCTCCCCCATTTTGGGGGTTACAAAATTTTGTGAGCAAAATTTCTGCCTCTCTCTCTAGAATTCTCTCTCTCTCTCTCTCTCTCTCTCTCTATTTTGTGCTTAAAATTGAGTTTTCTCTATACATTTGCACTAGGACCCTTAACCAAATTAGATACCTTGTAGCTAAGGTTCTTGGAGGTCTTATTTGAGCTCTCAAAGCTAGTTTTGGCTCAGAAAGTGGCTGTTTTGTTGCTGTGCTTCAAAGGTATAAGCTTAACCCCTTTTAAGCTTATTTTTGCACACTTGTTTGGCCACCTTTGCATGTTGTTTTTGGCCTATTCTTCAACTACAAAAACCTTTATTTTTAAGGTTTAAAAATGGTGGTTTAAGACCTTTTTGGAGTTAGGGGTGGTCCACCATCTTTTGTAGCTTGTTTGCTAAGTGTTGAGCCATCTTTTAAAGCTTTTCAAACAACTCTTTTTCGGCCTTTTAACCAATGAATTCCAGGGAAATTTCAGTGGCAAAAAGTATGTTTTGAGGTCCAAAATAGGAGGGGGTGGCCTCTTCTCCTTGTGTTTTGTTTACATGTGTAGATGGCTTAGCATGTGAGCATGTTTTTCTACTCTTTTGTGACTTGATCTCAGCATGTTTTTGCTATTGATTTAGCATGCTTTAGCTCTATTTTGAGCCTTGTTGGTCATATGAGGCTTGCTTTGTATAGCTATAGTGTAATTGGCTTCACTGGCTTTGTATTTCGAGACCTTTAACATGTTCTGCATGTGTTGATTGCGTGATATAGCATCATTTTATATATGATTTCAGTGCATATAGCCTTGTCACACTCTCACATACTTCACTCTTTCATTGCTTTTGAGAGTTGTGTTTTGAGCCTAGCTTGCGAGCCAATACATAAGCATGTTTTTATAGCTTTTTGTACTTCAATTCCAGCATAATTTAGCCATTGTTTTGGCATGTTTAAGCGCTGTCCAGAGCTGGTTTAGTCATTTGAGCTTGATATTGCATGCCTCTGGTGTAGTGCTCTTCGCTAGCTTTAATGCTTTTAGCTTTTGAACATGTCTTGCATGTGTTGCTTGCATGATTTAAGGTCTTTAGCATGCCATTTCAGCATCAAAAAGTCTACAACCTCCATCATTTCTTCATTTTTCTATTTGTTTTGAGGGTTGGTTAACCTTATGATTGTGTTTAAGCTTGAGATAGAGCTTGTGCTCAATGGCTTTAACCCTCTTATGAGGGTTCCTCCTAGCCAAAGGCATGATCTCTCTCATGTCTTAAACCATCCTTTGGTTGACCCCTCTCTCATTAGAGGACAATCACATTGGACTTAATCGGTTAAAGGATTAATCGGTAATGTAAAATGTGTAAACAAAATGAGCAAAATAAAACTTGTGCAAGATAAGCATTTGTGTTGCATTGTATGTGTTTGGATCAGACTTTAATCCAAACACAAGAAATGTGGGACATTTCATACTCAAAGTGATGAAACGTGTCACGTTTCTTGGTCGCCGTCACCCTTGATCATGCATGATAGGGTGGCGGCCCTTCGAGTCTATTTGTGTATTCATCAAGCTTGTACAAGCTTGACTCTTTGGCCATCATGCATTGAAAATGCTTGACTGGTGGCTTGAGAGCCAAGTGTCACACTCCTTTGAGCTTGAGGAATGATAAAGAGTGTGGCAGCATACACATTCCTTGAAAAATACATTGTTGTGCCTCTGTTGTTCTCTGATGTAGCAAAACTAGAAGCCTAGAAAAAGGGGTGGCCGACCGGCCACTTGCAGTAGCCGACCAGCCACTTATACTAGCCAACCAGCTAGTTAAGGTGGCCGGCAGCCACTTTCTGTGGCCAACCGGCCACCAATCCATTTTTGTGCAAAAGTGTATCTGAGTTAGGGCAGAAGCAGTCTGGAAGCTGGTACAGTGTTCAGAGATCAAGCGAGTGTCGACAAAGGCAACAGAGGGCGATGGATTTTCAGGAAGACGCAACTGAGCATGCATGTCTCCCTCGCCTATGAAGCCGTTTACTCGCTTTATTTAAACTATTTTAAATAGCTTAGCGTAGCTAGTTATTTAATTTGTTTTGTAATATCATAATTAGTTTGTGTAACTAGTTATTCAATTTTATTTGTTGTAATTAATTAGCTTAGAATAAGTTAGTTAATTAGATTCAATATGTAATTAATTAGCTAGAATAGTTAATTAGTTGGTTTGTAATAATTAGCTTAGCTTAGTATAGCTTAGCTTATTTATTCCGATCCTCCTTCGCAAGGGCACAATGTTGTAATAAGCGTGCGTTTGTGTGTGTGCATGTCTTCCAACCCCACGTCTTTCTCCCTTTTACTTAACCGCTTTCAATGGTTAGTTTAGGGCACATTTTGATTAGCATACCTTATGCTTGCATGTTTGTATCCATTCATTTGTCTTGCATGCACCGAGGCTTGGCGCATCATTCAAACTGCATTGTCAATTCAAATACTTCTTTGAATATGTGTTTCAAAACATGCTATCAAAGTGTTGCAAATACCATGATTAGGTAGCCGAGCCTATTAATTGCATTATTGCATGTGTTGCATTAGGCATCTTGTATAGTTAGGATCATGCATTCTTTCTAACTATTGTTTTGGCTTGGAGTACTTGGTGAGTTTTTATGCTTTAGCATACTTGCATGAGTGTAAGCGTTGCCATGATCGCAAGCGTTGCCATGATCGCATGCTTGCCATGAGGCTATTTGCTTAAATGATTAACTGCTTGAATGCCTGTGGGTAAAGGCTTGGTTGCTTGAATTGGGACAATTCAACAAATGAGAGTTTTAAGCCCACTTTGCGAAGTGGCACAATCATGTTTTAAAGCCTACTTGAGGGTGGCAAATCCGCGCTTTAGCCCACTTGCAAGCGGCACTTTCAAACGATTTTCGAAAACAAGCATGAGTTGTTTTGTTCCAATTCTCGTGACTTAGTCTATGCTTGCTTGTGTGCGTCACATAGTAAAGTTAGCTAATAACTGGTTAAGAACACATGAAGTTTATAAAAACAACATATCATACTTAGTAGAGGCCGATCTTTGATCAGGCGAGCGGGGGTGCTCATTTCAGGACCTTCCCCTCTCATACCCAAGTTCCCGAGCCGAGGCAACCTTGGTGATGATGGACACGTGGCCTTTGGCACGAGTCAGGGTTTCTTAAATTTTCCCAAAATAAAATATTTAGGTGGCGACTCTATAATCTGGCAAAGCAGTCCATGTTTAGCACTTTTTGATTCAAAATCGATTTTCCAAAACGAATTGCCAGATTTGGACTCTTTGGTGTTTATCAGTCTCACATTGCACTTTGTGAGATTAGATTCAGAACCGTGACAAGGGTCCGAACTGTAGGAGACCAATTCGCGCCTCTCCGAAAGGAGGGCGCGAGAAGAAAGCGGGTCCACAGTTTCTGGCGGCTCTGCTAGGGATTTAGAGAACTTGACTCAAACTCATGATATGTTGTTTTATCTACATTTGTGTGTTTCTTTACATTATATTTGCATAGGTGCGCCTAAGTCACAGTATTTCTCATCTGCTATTCCTAAACGGTTTGCCGGAGGCTTGCTTGGAAAAGCGTGCCATAAGGCTAACCGGTTACAGGCTCTACTACAATGGGAACACAAACCTTGGATCTGGATCACCGCTGTACCGTTTGATCCTCCTTTCACTTCTTGGTGTTAGGAGCGAAAGGTATATTAGGTGGTCTTGCTGAGGCACCCTTTTTGACTAATTGACCTAGTTACATATCGGAAGCCGTAGAGACTATTCCAAACTAGAACAGGTGGCTCACCCGAATGTAGGATTGTATAAAACCGCATGCATGCGTAGTGAATCCCTAGCTCCTGACGAAAATAGGACAGGGAAACCCTACCCCACCATAAGGGTGTTTTGGCTCTGACTTGCTTGATATGTGCTGTTAGGGTGTGTCTCTACATGAATGTATGTATCAGTTGCAAGTCTAGGTATCAGTTTGAGAATATCAGTTTTGAGGCAGAAAATTTGGGGGGCAGAAATCAGTGTTTGAGTGCAGATTGTCCAGCTTATGATTTCAATTATGTGTTGTCTCTATCTAAGCCGAGATGCTGTGCGTTTGCTGATTGTTGTTTCCCTTTTTTTGCTTTGTTTTTCTTTTTGCAAGGTAGTGTTTCACCATTGCTTCCAACGAGGCAGTTACCCCCCAAGCATATTGGACAAGAGTAAGGAGGCTTTATTGATCTGGGGATCTTGTGAGAGGACAACCGGTGTTTGCTTCACTACCCCCGGTTATAAGATGAAGGAGAGTTCGGCATAATTCACCAGTCCGTCAGTTATCTGTGCTCAGAGAAGTCCAGTTTTCTGTTTCTACCTCAAAGAGAGAATATATACCGGTTCTGTCAGATCAGCACCCCTCAGTTAGTATGGAAGATATGATGCGTCAACTCCAACAAACCATCGAGGCCATGTAGCGAGACGCTGCTCGTCAAGCGGAAGTTACCGCTCGTCAAACAGAGGTTGTAGCCCAGCAGGCTGAGCTAATTTCCAGGCTTTAACAACAACAACAATAACCACAACAAGCAGCAGCATCTGCTTCGCACCCAACCCCACCTAGGGTTTCGATACTCGAGGATACTACCAATGTCCAGGAGAATACGGACATTCCAACAGGGCCAGTCCCACCTCAGACTTCCAAAGCACCGGCCTACCCAACGGACACACCGTTCGAGTTTGAGATCGATCCAACCACTTTGAAAGTAAACAAGCTCGAGAACCTGTTCAAGCGAGCTCAGGGAGTCAACTCGATCCCAGATATAGAAGACAGTTACACAGATTGGGCGATGACCTTGCCGGATAGATTTAAAATGCCTCACATAGACCGCTTCGACGGCTCGAGCGATCCTATGGTCCATTTGAGGCTATTTTCAGATATTCTGTGGCCGATGGGCCTGACTAGACTGCAAAAGCTATCCCTTTTTGGTCGAACCCTGTCAGGTATTGCAGCCATCTGGTATGCTAAACTGGAGGATTCAGTGAAGAGGAGTTGGGAAGAGATGGTCGAGGCCTTTGTCGCCCAATATTCTTACAATACTCAAATCGAGGTCACAACTCGTAATCTCAAAGCCACTAGGCAAGAGCCGAAGGAGAGCTTCTCTGACTTCGTCACTCGGTGGAGGGCCAAGGCCTCCATGATGACCACTAGGCCAGCTGAGAAAGACCAGATAAAGATGGTCGTGCGGAATCTACAACCGAAGCTGCTGCAGAAGATGATTGTCTTATCCCTCTCTACCTTTGCTGATCTTCATGAGATAGGGGTACAGATAGAAGATGCTATGAAACAGGGTCTGATTGACCAGGAGAAAGAGTAGCCCAAGAGGGCCTTTACACGCAGTTCGAATGCAGCTACGAGTAACAATGCAATTGCGAGGACCTCTGACGTCGGTATGGTCACCACCACACCAAAAACAGCCACACTCTTTACCAGCACATCTGGAGCCTCCTCACAACCTGCAAAGTACCCACCCTGGGGCCAGAGGGTTTTCACCCCACTTTACATGTCTCTGTCTGCGGCCTTGAGGGTCCTGATTAGAAAAGGGCATCTGAAGCCCCTGGAACCATGCCCATTGCCAAATCCCCTCCCTCCTACACACAACCCAGCCAAGTATTGTGCCTTCCATCAGCAACATGGGCATGATACTGATTTATGCTTTAGACTTCGTCATGAGATTCAAGATCTCATTGACAACAAAGTGATAGCGCCTCCTGAGAAGCCAAATGTCACTACAAATCCCCTCCCACCACATAACCAAACCCCTCCTCCACCCAGGCAAGTAAACCTGATCTAAACAATGGCCGTCCCATACGACCCCAGCATATACATCACTTCATCCCACCTGCCTAAGTCGGCGTTGTTCATCCCATAAAGCACAGACTTGTGCATGATGAGCACGTCGCTATCCCAACCTGAACCCGTGGTGGTGGCTGTAATAGAAGATGGTATGCCTGAGGGCTCTGTGAGCTTAACTGAAAAAGAGTACAACCCTTGCCGCTTTATCGCGCCAGTCGGTCAAGCCAGACCGATGGTGGAATTGCCGAAGGGAACTAAGGTTAATGTGGTCCGGGAGGACGGGCTAAGTCAGGGGTTGGATGATTTAGCAGAGCTTGAGGAGGACATCGCTAATCTATAATTTTTTGACGAGCAGGATCCGGGGGATGTGCGCATCAACTAGTTTGACCTGAATGGATTAACAGATAATGTAGGGTGGCTTAGTGATGAGCCAGATGTTGATGAAGAGTCTCAACCGAAACAGGGACCGTCAAAAATAGGAACGTCTGTAATGGCCGGAACGATCGACGACGAAGGGGAGTTACCGAAGAGCACCGATACGAAGAATTTTGCTCAGGAATTAAGCAACATTTGTACAACAGATATAGAACAAGAGGTCATACTAAAGCGGTTCGAACAAGAAAGGATCGAGACTGATCAGAGGGCTAGAAAAGCCAAAGCCCCTGCAGGGACAAAATGTGTTCTGAACACAGAAATAACTACAACGGAACCGGACAGTTGTTTGTCAGTTACCGAGGAAATGTGGTGGGAAGACAATGATTTGCGTCTGGTCCATACTGATGAGGACTGGGGACAGAATCTCCCAGATGATACATGGTATACCGAAGAAGTCGACCACATGACTCGGAGTAGGCGGTACTTTAAGCCCCCACACCTAGATCAACCAGAAGCATCAGGGAAAGACAAGGAAACAGAGAAACAGAAGGACAAACTGTTGGAGGAGGAAGCTATACTGAAGCAACTGAAAAAGATTCAAGCAGACATCTCCATCTGGGGATTGCTCATGGCCTCACGGGTGCATAGACAAGCCGTCCTATCAGCATTGGATAAGGCTAAGCTCTCTATTGATACAACCCCTGAGCAGTTAGTGGGACTGGTGTTCCCAGGTGGCGCTTCACTGACTTTGACTTTCACAGATAAAGCATTATCGCCTGAGGGCTCTGAGCACAACAAGCCGTTATACATCTCTGTGGAGTGTAAAGAGAAGTGGATACCAATTGTCTTAGTTGGTACGGGATCTGCAATTAATGTGTGTCCGTCGTGTACGGCCTATACTATCGAGTTGAAGCCCGCAGATTTCGTACCAACAGTCCAGGTGATTCGGGCTTATGACAATACCAGTTGGAAAGTGATGGGGACAGTGTGGATCAGAACTCAAGTTGGCCCGGCACAACAGGACATCAAGTTCCATGTCCTGGATGTTCCGGCCACCTTCAATTTACTCCTTGGACGGCTGTGGCTGCACCAAGTGAAAGCTGTCTCTTCCACTCTGCACCACATGTTGAAATACCCCCATGGGAAGGGGGTAGCAATTATTTTTGGGAACTCTTCCATACATCCACCGCCGGAGGTTACTACGCCGATCTTGGAAATTGCACACGGCGAGGAGGATGTCTTCCTGTCTGGGTTCACCTTGGTTGAGGCTCGGGTAGTGCAGGATATTCTAGCTGTTGATGAGGGACTGTATGTCAGTGCGTAATCTGTTTACCTCATGAATAAGCTTCAACATGTACCCGGAATGGTATTGGGAAGGAGCGGCCAGAAGGGCGTCGCTACATTGGCCGAAGTGCCACACAACCCTTATACCTTTGGTTTAGGTTACATGCCTACCAAAGAGGATTGGGTAAGAAAGGAAAAGGAGATGGCAGGAAGAGCCAAGGCTAAACAAGCTAGGAAACACTATGAGTTGGTGCCTAGACCTATTCAAGGAACCCTGAATGGCCGCTTTGTCCGGGAGGGGGAAGATTTCCCATTTTGTAGCTTTCCTGAGCCGTGGCTGAATTCAGAGAAGTGGCGTTTGCCCAGCTTCGAGATCTTTTTTGACTTACAGTTACAAGGGGATGAAGTTGTAGAAGAGCAGACTGACCTACCAGCTGAGGCTGAACAGTGCGAAGAGGATGAGTCCGATGGCACAGAATTTGAGCTAGGAGCAGCGCTGGCTTGTCTCCTCTCAGATCCTCAGATCACACTGGAGTGCTCGGAGGATGACTTCTCTGTTTCTATGATTGGAGATCAATCGGCTGTGGGCCCTTCTTCCGGCATTCTGGATGCATCTATTGCACCCTCCTTCGTTTGGCAGTACGAGGAAGGCTTTTTGTCCAGCAGTTCTAAGTCAAGTAGTGAACCAGAATCTGATTCCACAAAGTCTGTGGAGTCGGAATCAGATTCTAGTTCTTCTGAGTCAGAGTCCGGTATTCTTGGGGTTGATAACCCGGATGCCGTTGTTTTGCCCAGGTCGTCTTTTTCCTTTTCTTTTGAGTCGGTTGTAACTAAAGAATTGGACGAACTGGAAATTGTGAATGAGAATGGTACCACAGCTATTTTCGAGTACTTTTCTGTGCCGCTCATTTATTGCTTTAATCAGGATTTTCAAAACTTTGATGAAAATGATAAGGAAGAAATTCCTCCGGTTTTCAAACATTTGATTGATCGAGAGCAGGAGAGGTTTGTAAAACCTTTGGTTGATGAAATCACTTCAATTAATGTTGGTACTGAGAAAGATCTGCGTCTGGTCTAGATCGGGTCCACGTTGTCTTCAGAGGAACGCGAGCACTTAGTCACTTTATTAAAAGATTTCAAAGATGTTTTCGCGTGGTCCTACGAAAACATGCCTACTATCGATCCTGAGATTGTACAGCACCAGATCCCTCTTGACCCTAAGGCCTGACCCGTTAAGCAGAAGCTTCGGAGAATACGCCCGGATTGGGCTCTGAAAATCAAGGAAAAGGTCACCAAGCAGATAGATGCAGGGTTCCTATTAGTATCTGAGTATCCTACTTGGTTAGCCAACATTGTTCTGGTGCCGAAGAAAGATGGCAGAATTCGGGTGTGTGTGGATTTCAGAGATTTGAACAAACCCAGTCCGAAGGACGACTTTCCTCTACTGCACATCGACAAATTGGTGGACTTTACTGTAGGGCATGCGTTGCTCTCCTTTATGGATAGGTTTTCTGGGTACAACCAGATCTTGATGGCACCCTAGGATAGAGAGAAGACTGTCTTCATTACGCCGTGGAGAATCTACTGCTACAAGGTGATGACGTTCGGTTTGAAGAATGCTGGGGATACTTATCAACAGGCTGCAACTACAATCTTGCATGATATGATCCACAAAAAGGTTGAGGTGTATGTGGACGACATGATTGTCAAGTCCAAGGAAAGAGAGGGCCACTACACTGCCTTGAAGAAATTTTTCCAACGAATTAGAGAATATCGGTTGCAACTGAATCCTAAGAAATGTACTTTTGGTGTCACAACAGGGAAAATGCTGGGGTTCTTGATTACACAAAGGGGCATTGAGGTCGATCCTTCCAAGATTAAGGCCATCTTAGAAATGCCACCACCAAGGATTGAAAAGGAGGTGCGAGGCCTTTTGGGTAAAGTGCAATTCATAAGACGATTTATTACAAAATTAACCTTGACTTGTGAACCACTATTTGGTCTCCTGAAGAAAGGAAAGAAATTCCAATGGGATAACCGATGCCAAGTTGCTTTCGAGCATATCAAATAGTATCTACAGAACCCGCCCGTGTTGTCATTACCAGAGCCAGGGAAGCCGTTGATTTTGTATCTGTCAGTAACAGACACGATGATGGGCTGCATGCTTGCGCAGGAATCTGAGGATAAGGTGGAGAAGGTCATCTATTACCTGAGCAAGAAGATGCTGGAATACGAGACCCGTTACACTCCGCTCGAGAAGGCTTGTTTGGCCTTGGTATGGGCTACCAGGAAGTTGAGGCACTACCTGTTAGCTCACTCTGTAATTCTGGTTTCGAGATTAGATCCCATCAAATATCTCTTTGAGAAACCAACGCTTACGGGTAGGCTAGCCTGTTGGTTGCTTCTTCTCTCCGAATTTGATTTGAAGTATATGACTCGCAAGTCTGTGAAAGGGAGAGCGGTAACGGAGTTCCTAGCCGATCACCCAGTGGAGGGAGACGAAGCAGTAGAGTATTTGTTCCCAGATGAGGCCATTCTGCAGGTTGAAGAAGAGATTTGGACTATGTACTTTGACGGAGCATCAAACCAGTACGGGTATGGGATAGGGGTGTTGCTGATAGCGGCCGACAATTCTCACATACCCTTAGCTTTCAAACTCTAGTTCAAGGTATCAAACAATGAAGCAGAGTACGAGGCATGTATCGCTGGCTTGGAAGCCGCCCTGGAACTAGAGGCAAAACGGTTGGACGTCATTAGGGACTCGAACCTGGTTGTATCTCAAGCGAAAGGAGATTGGAAGGTTAAATAATAAAGGATGAAAATCTATCACCAAACCCTGGACATTCTAATTCCCAGGTTTAAGAAGCTAACCTTCACGCATCTGTTAAGAGAAAGCAATAGGTTTGCTGACGCCTTATCAACTCTATCTTCCATGATAGACATCCCTTTGGGAGTTCGGATGCGTCCAATCATTATTGAATAGAGGTTTGTGCTGGCCTACGAGTTGATTGCCGCAATAGATGAAGTACAAGATCAGAACCCCTGGTGCTTTGATGTCTGGAACTTCTTGGAAAATGAGGCTTATCCACTAGGAGCAAACGCCAAAGATAAAAGGGCAACACGGCGAATAGCTGCTCAGTTTATCATCTGCGGGGGTAAATTGTACAAACGGGGCCATCTGGGAATACACAAGCTGTGTGTTGATGCTGAAGAGTCGAAGCGCTTAATGGAGGCCATCCACAGAGGAGAGTGCGGATCGCACATGAACGGAGTAATGCTAGCTCGAAAGATTCTCAGACAGGGTAACTACTAGTCAACTATGGAGAAGGATTGTATTGGTTTTGTTTGCCGATGCCACAAATGCCAGATCCATACAAATCGCATGAACATCCCGCCGTCAAAGCTGTACAACATGACTTCACCGTGGCTGTTTTCAGTATGGGGAATTGATGTTATTGGGGCAGTTACTCCGAATGGGTCAAACGGGCATGAGTACGTCCAAGTGGCGATAAACTACTTTACAAAGTGGGTCGAGACCCAATCCTATGCAGTGTTGAAAGCATCGCATGTAGCCAAGTTCATCAAGAATAACATCATCTGTCGTTATGGGGTCCCGCATGAGATCATCTCGGATAATGGTTCCCACTTCAAGAAGGAAGTGATCGACTTGTTGGAGAAGTACAACGTGGCTTTTCATAAGTCATCCACATATCGGCCGCAAACCAACGGAGCTATTGAGGCCGCCAACAAGAATATCAAGCACATTCTACAGAAGATAGTGGAAACCTACAAGGACTGGCCAGATAAGCTGTCATTTGCTCTTTGGGGCTATAGAACATCAATTCGAACTTTTACTGGGGCAACTCCGTATTCTCTGGTTTATGGGATGGAGACTGTTCTGCCGATCGAAGTTAAGGTTCCATCGCTGTGGGTTATGGCTGAGTGCTAGATAGCGGAAGTAGATTGGCAGCAGAGCAGGTTCGAGTAACTTATGTTGTTCGACAAGAGGAGGCTGAAAGCACTGTACCACATCCAAGGTTATCAACGCAGAATTGCTAGGGCTTTCAACAAGAAAGTTAAGTCCAGGAATCTGAAAGAAGGGGATTTGGTGCTCAAAGACAACCGAGCTCCCATCCATGACCTTAGGGGCAAGTTCGGACCCAATTGGACTGGTCCTTACATCATCAAATCAATTTGGTCGGGTGGAGTTGTCATTCTTATGGACTTAGATGGCCTCGAGTTCTCCCAACCAATTAACATGGACAAGTTGAAGAAATATTACCCTTGAGAGGCTCGCTAGGCCGAAAACCCGAAAGGGCGACCTAGGCAAAAGTTAGAGCACAAAAAATTTGAAATAAGAAAAACTGAGCTCGCAAGGTTGAAAACCCAGAAAGGGCGGCCTTGGCAAAAGTTAGAGCGCAAAAGGAGAGTGTTAAAACCGAGTGAACCCGAACCGAACTACGTAAGGCTTGATTCCCGTCTTTGGGATACGTAGGCAACTTCATTCTGAAGTCCAGCCATAAACACTTCCAAATCAACTGTGTCCATGTGATTGTTTTGGTCGTCTATGTCTTTTCTGCATCCAAGAGTTCGGTTGTGATCTTCACTATCAAAACTGGTTACAGTACAGTGCAGTGCTATTCAGACAAGGGGCAACTTTCCAGTTGTTGGATTTAGGGTTGTACGTCTCAAGGATAGATCTCGGGTGTGTGCAGTTATGATCCTTATCAAAAACGGTTTTGAAAAGTTTTAATAAAAGTTGATTTTGTTCAAATTAATCTTTTTACAACTTAGACCATTTTTGGACCAAAAGGAAAATTTTCAATACCCACAACCTTCAATTTCATTGATTTCAATACAGAGTTCTCAGACTCTTAATACAAATTGAAGTTGCTTTTTATTACATTAAAAAAGGAAAACTTGAAAGTACAGATTAAAGCAATAAACTTGGGGCATAGTTAAGTCAGGTGTTCCTGCACCCCCTCCCAGAGCTTGTGGAAGCTTCAGATGCCAAAGTAGGCTCGGTTTGCACCTCATCTTCAAGCCAAGCTATGCATTCGCCAGAAAGGGCACAACTGAAATTGGCAGTGGGAGCCAGAAGTTCTCTTGTCCTCCATGCAGTGGAATAGCGAGCTAGCTGTGAGCCTCGGATTGGAAATGAAGCTGGGTACTCTACCCCCCCTTCTGGGCAAGTCTGATCGTGGCCGAACTGACGCTGGAACCGGAATGGAAAATAGAAGACGCAGTGCGTCAAACCAATTAATTGAATGCCAAGCTGTCGGGACATGCTGTAGCTCATCTCAAGCAAATCAAACCAGGAGCAACACCAAACAATGTCAAGGGCGGACCTGTTGCACATCCATTGGCACCACCACCCCTCGTTCGGGAAATCAACTAGCCGTGAGCGAAAGAAATAGCCGCGCGCTAAATATGCAGGGCAAGCGTCCACTACTTTCAACTTCTCCATGAGCCAAACCTGGGGAGAGATGAAAAATAAGAGAGATTAAAGAATAGAGAGGTGTACGTGGAGAGAAAAAGTGAGAAAGGGTTTTCAGAGAAAAATAGAGCTTGAGGGCCGAGTGATGTGAGAAATACATGTAAGAAGGGTGGGAAACATTACCTGCAAGAGTAGTGGACTTCCTGCGAACCTAGTTGTCTCGCCGGCGATGGAAAGCATCCAAGACCATCAAAGTCTAGGCTAGTGTCAAGCCAATGCAGCTCTTGCCCTCCTTCAAGCCTTGGACAACTTCTATCAAGCGAATGCTAGACCCTCCGAAGCCAGGGGCAAGCAGAAAATGAGCCAACATGCACAAGCAAAGCGCATGCTGCCGAAAACCTTGCTGAAGACGGTCGCCGCGGTCACCAGCATCAGAAAACCGATGAATCAAGCTGGGGATATCCAACTCCCCATTGTAAACCAGGGACCGAGCGTCGTGTAAAGTGAGCCCACACATCCGTCCTAAAGCTTGGATGTGGCCAAAACAGGACTGGGGCAAGATTTCCTCGTTACGCCGAGATTCCATCAAAGCTTGGAATTATTCAATTGTAGGGCATATCTTTTGTCCCCCAAAGCTAAAAACATGTGTAATCGGATTCCAACATCTAGCCGTGGCGTGGAGGAACAGAAAACACAGTGGAGTACGGCTCAGCGGGAATAGTGCATTTATCCCGAAACCCCGAAAATTTAGCTTTTTCGTACCATCTAAAGTTAATCAGAGAGTTTTTCAATGAAGAATGGTTCCATTTGGAGCAAAAATAGAGCAGGAATGAAGAAACCACGAAGCTGGAGCTTTTATAGAAGATAAGGTACTGAGTGGAAGACAAGTGGCAGCAATCTGGAGATTCTTAGAATTACTGGCCGACCGGCCACTTTAGTGGCTGACAATGGTTATAAGTGGCTGACAGCCTCTTTTTGTCCCCAGTAGAGTGTCTTTGGTCTTCCTATGTAATGAGGATGCTGAAAACCTGTGTTCTGTTCTACTCTGTATACGTCCTGCTCTTTTGATTAGCAGTTTTGCTGAGTTGTTTTCAAGTTTATTTCAATTCGATTTGTGGCAATTTGTTTACCGAGTTGTTGCAATTTGCTTATCGAGTTGTATTTGTTTCATTTATCGAGTTGTTTTTGTTTATCGAGTTGTTGCATTAGTTGTTCTTTGAGTTGTCTTATTTTGTTTGTTATGTTTTGGTTGGTTCACTACCTGACTAAGCAATTGTCAAGACAATGTACAAATGTTCAATTTTCATTGATCCTGTTTTTGTGTAAAATGGTGTAATGCGATGCTCAGAATATAAAATGCAACACTTTTTTAATCAAAAAGCTGTTTTTATTCCAATCATGGTTTTTTTTTACAAAGAGTACAAGTTTCAAAGAAAACAAAACTACCTAAGGCTGTACAATATGCTAACACTACTAGCAAAAAGAGAAACAAAGCAAAAACATCTGAATCAGTGCCACCCATCTCAAGATCGAGAGGCCTTCTTCGTCCTCTTCCTCGGCTAAGCGGACTCGAAGCTGTCCCCATCTGCACCGCTATCCGAATCTGAGCCGGAGCCTGACTAAGAGCTGCCTCCGCTCCCATCCTCGAAGCCCTCTTCAACATCATCACCACCCTCAGAACCTGACCCGGTGCCGTCGTCCCTACCCTCAGATGACTCTGACTGCGGACTCATTGGCTCATCGTCCTCACTGGACTCATCACCGTCATTACGCATGACAGGCTCTCGACGTCTCCCTTGGCCGTGCGCCGGAATCTTTCTCTATGCTGCTAGAGAAGGCTCTGAGGGTCCTGTCTGTAAGGGTGTGACCTGAAAAGGCAGTTTGAATATATCAGCCATAGCATGAGTATCAGATGCAAGTATAGTGTGCAGAGTGAGTGCATACAGAAGTCAGATACAGCATGTGAATGCAATGTGTCAGATGTGATCTATACATGCAGTGTATCAGTGCAATGTGGGAAATGTTCAGTTGAGATGTCAATTTCAATATATCAGCATAAATATGATAACCGAAATGCAAGAAAACTAAAAATTACCTGAATACCGTAGGAGCTAAGCATTGTCTTTCTCCTCAAAATCATGCCCTCAAATGAGGCCAACACCTCGAGTAAACCCTCGACGTATCCGGTGGAGGGCTGCAAATGCAAGTTGAAACAATGAATGAATAAATGAATGAATGAGTATCTGAGTGATAAACGAAAGTTGTAATGCATACCGGTGGCAAGTCAGGTGTCCTGACATATCTGTGACCAGGCAACAGGGGCTCAAACGGAATCTGATAAGGCACTCCGGAGTACCGCCAACCTGTCAGCTTAGTCGGAAGATCTGGCCACCCAACACTCTGCCGGGTAGGAGGCATCCCTTTAGCCTCACCCTTCGGTGCCCGAGCCCTACTCGTCGAAAGGGTATCTGTTGCCTGGGCCCTGTTCGTCAAAGGGGCATTTACTGCCCGAGCCCTGCTCAACGAAGCAATATTAGCTGTCCTCCCCATGTGAGCGCGAACACCTGTCAACGGAGGCATGAGATATGTCTAGAGATAAGCCGTATAGTCCCCCTCCCTGATAACCAGGTCTGCATCCACGCCGCATGAAGTCAGTGATCTCTTGAGATGAGACTCTCTGTGGCTCGCATAGAAGACGAAGGCAGTAATGGAACTGACTGTAAGAGCAGGCCCAGCGTCTGGCGCATGAAGCGCTCTCCAAGAAACCAGGCTCGTCCTACTGGCCCCTCAAGTAGGAGTCGATACCGAGAGGCGCCCCAAGCTCCGGCATAATGAAATCGGGCACCCTCTGGCATCATTGCCCAAGGTTGCCATGTGATCTGCAAACAGCAAGTGCATAGACTGATAAGTTGCCATTAAATATGCAAAATGAATTGAAGCTGAAAGCAGCAAAAACTGTGAGTTTTGAATTACCTCTACTGTCCTCACTGTGTCGGAGTACTGGCGCAAGTATGAGAGGGTCTCCCAGGCTCTCAGCTGGCACTGAGTGTCGTATCGATGCGAGTAGGGCACCTTGAGAGGCGTCTCGACCTCTGGCTCGGGAGCAAGCGCTGGGAAATAGGCATATACCCATAGCTGTGAAAAGCAAAAGGGCGGTAGTGAGAATACAGATAAACACAAATAATGCGAAAAGCATAGTATGTGTGCAATGTCCAGAAAATGTAGAATGCAGAAAGTATAGAATACAGAAAATGCAGGAAGCAAAGTGTGGCATCGTGTATAGAAAGTACAAGTGCAGAGCAAAGATTAGACTGTGTGTGTGCAGTGTGCAGTGAACAGAAAGTGCATAGCAGAAAGCATGGCAGAAAATGTAAAATTGAAAAGTAAAGCATACCTCCCAAGCTCTCCAATAGCCACCCACTCTGTTTCCGCTCCTGCGGGAGGTCGAGCTCATATAGCAATAGAGGGTAGCGTGGCCGGCGCCCCCCCAATCATAGTGCTAAACTTGAGAAAGATCCACTATGGCGCTCAGAAGATACAGCCCGACTGTGTTTGCCCTGTCGATGAACAAGGTAGTGCCGAAGAGGAACATCAAGAAACCTCGGGCGTATTGCTCTATAGCCTCAATCGTCACGGGCTCAGTCCCTCTGAAGTGGTCTGAGAACCAGGTGTATCGAACCAAGCCTGATAGGAAGATAGGTAGGTGTGCTCCCAATAGATAGGTCCAAGCAGCCTCCCACTCGTCTATGTCAGAGTCGTATGGGATCGGCCAACCTCCCACCTCAAGGCCTGTCAGCATAGCGAAGTCATACGGGGTCATGGTCATGTCTCCTGTGGTAGAGAAATGGAAAGAGTTGGTGGTGTCCCACCATCTCTCTACCAATGTGCCTAAAAGGGTCCTGCTCGCCATGAGATGTGACAGCCCCATGCAAAACAAGCCAAACCCGCATCATCAATCATCTGCCGGACGCCGTCAAGGAGATCCATATACCACTCCCTCGCTGTGGTGGACCCATATCCGCGGGTGAAACGGGAGTCTAGCTGTGTGGATGAGCAGAAATACAGTGTGTGAATATGTTTAGAATGAGTAAAAATACAGTGTGTGAATGTGTTCAGAATGAGCAGAAATACAGCATGTACATGTGTTCAGAATGAGCAGATGAAATACAGTGCAAAATGTGCGAGCTATGCAAGAAATGTAAAGTACAGCGCAGGAAATGTAAGTGTGCAGTGTGTACCTCAGAGGCGTCGTGGGACAGATGAGACTCTGGCTCTCGTAGCAGCAGATCTGCTGGTGCACGTCATGCAAAGCTACTAAAGTGGCGGACTGTGCTAGGTGGTAGTGCGTGTGCCTCAGGGTGGTACCTCTCTGGGTCGAAAGGCCGGACTCTGGGCGGCAACGGAATGTACTCGGGCTCCCCCTCCATCTCCGGAGAACCCCCGTCATGTGGAGCGTCGTCTGCCATCTGGAAAGAGGGTGAGAAAGTAGGCGAGAATGGGCAAAATGGGCAAAAAGTGCCAAAAGTCAACAAAAGTCAACTCTCGAAGAGAGAAAATGGCAAAAAAAGTCAAAGCCCCGGAAAAGGCATCAAACTCAAGACAAACTCAAGGGAAACAAACCTCAAGTAGTGGGATGAAGAAAAAAACTCCGAAAACAAATTTTGATCGGTTCAAAACGAAGGAAACCGAAAGGTTTTAGCGAAAATCAACTTCGCGAAGGGCGTTGGAAAATGCGTGTAAAGCACAGATCTAAGAGGAAAAAGGGTCTAGAGACAAAGAGGAAGAGATTTCGGCACTGTGTGTGTGAGGAAATGTGATTTGGGGAACTGTTTTTAAAGATCCACATATGAAAAGACCAAACTAGCCCGAATCTGCCACAACTGGCCAACCGGCCAGTTTTTGTGGCCAACCGGCCACTTAGGTGGCCGACAGCAATGGTAAGTGGCCGACATGCCTCCAAGGTGGCCGTCAGGTGTCCAGTGTCCTCCCTGTGTGTTTTCAGACTGTTTTGAGTCCCTAGCTCTCGTGAAAGTGCAAGAAAAGTCCACTTTTTAGCTCAAAGTATTTCTGCGGGAGTTTCAACTCATGTCTTCGATGCGTGTCTCGTCGTCAGCCGGCATGAACGAGGTGTATCCTTTGAAATACATGGTAATTCCTTTGAGAGGTAAATCAGAGGTTACAACTGAATCGATCTTGTTAAGACGCGCATTTCTTTCGATGTTTTGCATTAAACATGCTATTGATGTTGCATTGAATAATGCATTGTTATCATTGTGCACAGAATGCGTATGCTATGTTGCATTGTATCAAACATGCTCTCATGTTTGCATAGAATATGCATGTTGCATTGTATTGCATTGTGCATGCCCTTACATTCACATAGAATATGTGTTTTTCGTTCGCATAGAACATGCTGTCAATCTTACATAGAACATGCATTCCTATTGTATTATACTTGTCAAATTTATGTCTTGTGCAGGCACGATATTGTATGTATGGTTCATTCAAAGCTGTTGCAACTAGACGATATTGTATGTACGGTTCATTTAGAGGAATCCCGGGTAAGATCATTCCTATCCTTTGAATCCCTTTGGTTAGAAACACTCGGGTATGCCCAGCGTTTACACCACTCCTTCGTCTCGTTTGTTAGAAACACTCGGGTACGCCCGGTGTTTACACTGACACCTCGTTGGTTAGAAACATTCGGGTACGCCCGATGTTTACACCAACACCTCTTTGGTTAGAAGCATTTGGGATGTGTATCCGATGCTTATACCACCCCGTTGGTTAGAAGCATTGGGTCGTGTGCCCGATGTTTATACCCCCTTTGGTTAGAAACACTTGGGACGTGTGCCCGATGTTTATACCACTCCCCCGGTTAAAAGCGTTTGGGACGTGTGTCCAATGCTTATACCACCTTGCTTTGGTTAGAAACACTTGGGACGTGTGCCTAATGTTTATACCACTCCCCGGTTAGAAGCGTTTGGAAAGTGTGTCCGACGCTTAGACCTCTCTTGTTGGTTAGAAGCATTGGGTCGTGTGCCCGATGTTTATACCATCCCTTTGGTTAGAAGCGTTTGGATCGTGTGTCCGACGCTTATACCATCATTTGGTTAGAAACACATCGGGTTGTGTGCCCGATGTTTATACCTCTCCCCCTGGTTAGAAGCGTTTGGAACGTAGTTCGACGCTTATACCACTCTATTTTGGTTAGAAACGTTGGAACGTGCTCTGATGTTTATACCACCCTCCGGTGTTTGCACCGCTTCCTTTTCCCTCTCGCGCGCTCTGCGTTAGGATGCTTTGGTTAAATGCATCTGGATGGACCCCGATCCTTATACCGCTCTTTTTTTCAATTGCATAATAGTTGGATGTGTTTCAATTGTTATTATGTGCTCTCTTTAATTCAGAACCTTAGGGTGTGTCCTTAGGTTCGCACCATTTCTCTCCTCGCATGTGCCACGCATTGGGATCTTGTTTGCCGCCTCAGGTGCGCTCGATGTCGGTTGTTGCTCTTTATCTTTTCTGCGTGAGGCGCATTTAACATTGCATAATTTTCTTACATCCTTTCTGCATGAAATGTGGTTTGGTTCATGTTTACTTGCTCATGTACGAGTTTGCTGTAGCATTTCTTTGCACAATATTTGCATCTAGATGTTTCATTACAGCTCTCATTGCATGATCATAAGTTACGTTCTGCATCATGCATGTCACTTGCATTTTGCCCCTACCTGCGGACGCATCTATATTGCTATCTTGCTTGTTTGTCTAAGTCTTCGGCCTTGTCAAAAATGGGTCGTCTCTGGGCTTTGACATTCACTCCCGTCATTTCATGACTTCCGAGTTCTGTCAAAGAGGGGCAACTGTAGACACCCCATTTTTGACCGACCTTAAGACTCAGATGTCATCGTTTGCGCACTCGATGATTGTGCATGTTTGTGCTCGTTTTGAGTGCCCGAAGTTCTCGGCTGAATGCCTTGTCTTTGAGCCTCTAAACCCCTGTGTTTTGGCCTTGTTTTTGGGGCAAACCTTGGTGCCTCTTGCCTAGAGGGGAGGAAGGCCTTGTCAGCCACTTTTGGCTATTGTCGGCCACTTGAAGTGGTCGGTCGGCTACGGGAGATGGCCAGCCGACCACCTGAAGTGGCCGACGGTCAATTTTTTCCTTTTTCAAATATTTTATGTGCCAGCTGTTGATCACTGAAAGCCTCCTCCATACACGACAAGCTTTTGGCTTGCATTTCTATATAAGAAGAGGTCTCTCCCCTATTTTGGGGATTACAAATTTTTGTGAGCAAAATTTTTGCCTCTCTCTCTAGAATTCTCTCTCTCTCCCTATTTTGTGCTTGAAAGTGAGTTTTCTCTATACATTTGCACTAGGACCCTTAACCAAATTAGACTACCTTGTAGTTGAGGTTCTTGGAGGTCTTATTTGAGCTCTCAAAGCTGGTTTTGGCTCAGAAAGTGGCTGTTTTGTTGTTGTGCTTCAAAAGTATAGGCTTAACCCCTTTTAAGCTTATTTTTGCACACTTGTTTGGCCACCTTTGCATGCTATTTTTGGCCTACTCTTCAACTACAAAAACCTTTATTTTTAAGGTTTAAAAATGGTGGTTTAAGGCCTTTTTGGAGTTAGGGGTGGTCCACCCTCTTTTGTAGCTTGTTTGGTAAGTGTTGATCCATCTTTTAAAGCTTTTCAAACAACTCTTTTTCGGCCTTTTAACCAATGAATTCTAGGGGAATTTCAGTGGCAAAAAGTATGTTTTGAGGTCCAAAATAGGAGGGGGTGGCCTCCCCTCCTTGTGTTTTGTTTACATGTGTAGATGGTCTAGCATGTGAGCATGTTTTTCTACCCTTTTATGACTTGATCTTAGCATGTTTTTGTTACTGATTTAGTATGCTTTAGCTCTTTTTTTATCCTTCTTGGTCATATGAGGCTTGCTTTGTATAGCTATAGTGTAATTAGCTTCACTAGCTTTGTATTTCAAGACCTCTAACATGTTCTGCATGTGTTGATTGCGTGATATAGCATCATTTTATATATGATTTCAGTGCATATAGCCTTGTCACACTCTCACATACTTCACTCTTTCATTGCTTTTGAGAGTTGTGTTTTGAGCCTAGCTTGCGAGCCAATACATGAGCACGTTTTTATAGCTTTTTGTACTTCAATTCCAGCATAATTTAGCCATTGTTTTGGCATGTTTAAGCGCTGTCCAGAGCTGGTTTAGTCATTTGAGCTTGATATTGCATGCCTCTAGTGTAGTGTTCTTCACTAGCTTTAATGTTTTTAGCTTTTGAACATGTCTTGCATGTGTTGCTTGCATGATTTAAGGTCTTTAGCATGCCATTTCAGCATCAAAAAGTCTGCAACCTCTCTCATTTCTTCATTTTTCTATTTGTTTTGAGGGTTGGTTAACCTTATGATTGTGTTTAAGCTTGAGATAGAGCTTGTGCTCAATGGCTTTAACCCTCTTATGAGGGTTCCTCCTAGCCAAAGGCATGATCTCTCTCATGTCTTCAACCATCCTTTGGTTGACCCCTCTCTCATTAGAGGACAATTACATTGGACTTAATCGGTTAAAGGATTAATCAGTAATGTAAAATGTGTAAACAAAATGAGCAAAGTAAAACTTATGCAAGATAAGCATTTGTATTGCATTGCATGTGTTTGGATCGGACGTTAATCCAAACACAAGAAATGTGGGACGTTTCATACTCAAAGTGATGAAATGTGTCACGTTTCTTGGTTGCCGTCACCCTTGATCATGCATGATAGGGTGGTGGCCCTTCGAGTCTATTTGTGCATTCATCAAGCTTGTACAAGCTTGACTCTTTGGCCATTATGCATTGAAAATGCTTGATTGGTGGCTTGAGAGCCAAGTGTCACACTCCTTTGAGCTTGAGAAATGATAAGGAGTGTGGCAGTACACACATTCCTTGAAAAATACATTGTTGTGCCTCTATTGTTCTCTGCTGCAGTAAAACCAGAAGCCTGGAAAAATGGGTGGCCGACCGGCCACTTGCAGTAGCTGACCGGCCACTTATACTAGCCGACCGGCCAGTTAAGGTGGCCGGCAGCCACTTTCTGTGGCCGACCGGCTACCAGTCCATTTTTGTGCAGAAGTGTATCTGAGTTAGGGTAGAAGCTGTCTGGAAGCTAGTACAGTGTTCAGAGATCAAGGCGAGTACAGACAGAGGCAACAGAGATCATGGCGATGGATTTTCGGGAAGACGCAACTCAGCATGCATGTCTCCCTCGCCTATGAGGCCGTTTACTCACTTTATTTAAACTGTTTTAAATAGCTTAGCGTAGCTAGTTATTTAATTCGTTTTGTAATATCATAATTAGTTTGTGTAAATAGTTATTCAATTTCATTTGTTGTAATTAATTAGCTTAGAATAAGTTAGTTAATTAGATTCAATATGTAATTAATTAGCTAGAATAGTTAATTAGTTGATTTGTAACAATTAGCTTAGCTTAGTATAGCTTAGCTTATTTATTCGGACGCTCCTTCGCGAGGGCACAATGTTGTAATAAGCGTGCGTGTGTGTGTGTATGTCTTCCAACCCCACGTCTTTCTCCCTTTTACTTAACCGCTTTCGATGGTTAGTCACATTTTGATTAGCATACCTTATGCTCGCATATTTGCATCCATTCATTTGTCTTGCATGCACCGAGGCTCGGCGCATCATTCAAACTGCATTGTCAATTCAAATACTTATTTGAATACGTGTTTCAAAGCATGCTATCAAAGTGTTGCAAATACCATGATTAGGTAGCCGAGCCTATTAATTGCATTATTGCATGTGTTGCATTAGGCATCTTGTATAGTTAGGATCATGCATTCTTTCTAACTATTGTTTTGGCTTGGAGTACTCGGTGAGTTTTTATGCTTTAGCATACTTGCATGAGTGTGAGCGTTGCCATGATCGCATGCTTGCCATGAGACTATTTGCTTAAATGATTAACTACTTGAATGTCTGTGCGTGAAGGCTTGGTTGCTTGAATTGGGACAATTCAACGAATGAGAGTTTTAAGCCCACTTTGCAAAGTGGCAAAATCATGTTTTAAAGCCCACTTGAGAGTGGCAAATCTGAGCTTTAGCCCATTTGCGAGTGGCACTTTCAAACCATTTTCAAAAACAAACATGAGTTGTTTTGTTCCAATTCTCGCGGCTTAGTCTATACTTGCTTGTGTGCGTCACATAGTAAAGTTAGCTAATAACCTGTTAAGAACACATGAAGTTTATAAAAACAACATATCATGTTTAGTAGAGGCCGATCTTTGATCGGGCGAGCGGGGGTGCTCATTTCAGGACATTCCCCTCTCGTACCCAAGTTCCCGAGCCGAGGTAACTTTGGTAATGATGGACACGTGGCCTTTGGCATGAGTCAGGGTTTCCTAAATTTCTCCAAAATAAAATATTTGGGTGGCGACTTTGTAATCTAGCAAAGCAGTCCATGTTTGGCACTTTTTGATTCAAAATCGATTTTCCAAAACGATTTGCCAGATTTAGACTCTTTGGTGTTTATCAGTCTCACATTGTACTTTGTGAGATCAGATTCAGAACTGTGACAGGGGTCTGAACTGTAGGAGACCAATTTGTGCCTCTCCGAAAGGGGGGCGCGCGAAGAAAGTCGGGTCCACACTTAGCTTACTTGCATTTGTGTAATTTAATTAGCTTACTAGTTAGTTAATTCAAAGTGTTGTAATAATTGGTTAATTAGTTTAGCTAGTTGTTTATTTTGGTTTGTAATAATTAGTTTAATTAGCTTAGCTTAGTTATTCATTCGGACTCTCCTTCGTGAGAGCAAAATGTAATAATGTGTATATCTTCCAACCCCACGTCTTTCTCCATTTTACTTACTAGCTTTTGATGGTTAGATTAGGGATGTCTCACATTTCAATTAGCATACCTTATGCTTGCATACATTCATCTTGTCTTGCATGCACCGAGACTCGGCACATCATTCAAACTGCATTGTCATTTCAAACCTTTCTTTAAATACGTGTTTAACCGTATGTTATCAAAATCGACCCATATGCCATATTAGTAGCTGAGCCTATTTAAATTGCATATTGCATGTGTTGCATTAAACATCTTGCATAAGCTAGGATCATGTATTTTTCTAACTCTTTTTTGTTTTATCTTAGCTCGGATTACTAGGTGAGTTTTAGTGCTTTAGCATACTTGCATGAGTGTGAGTGATTGCCATGACTAGCATGCTTGCCATGAGGCTAAATGCTTACTTGTTAAACTATTTGAATGCTTGTGGATGAAGGCTTGTTGCTTGAATTAGAATAATTCAACAAATGTACGTTTAAGCCCAATATGTTTGGTGGAAAATTCGCAACCTTTAAGCCCAGTCAAGGTGGCAAATTCAAACCCTTTTCACAAAACAAACATGAAATTGAATTGTTCCAATTTGGGCAGACTAGTCTATACTTGCTTGTGCGCATCACATAGTAATGCTAGCCTAATAACCAGAACAAGAGCATATAATGTTTATAAAAAATCATATCATGATTAGGAGAGACCGATCTTTGATCGGGGAAGTGAGGGTGCTCAATTAATGACGTTCCCCTCTCGTACCTAAGTTCCCGAGCCGAGGCAACTTTGGTGATGACAGACACGTGGCCTTTGACATGAGTCATGGGTTTCCTAAATTTTCTCAAAATAAAATATTTAGGTGGCGACTCTATATTTGGCAAAACAGTCCAATTTTGGCATTTTTTATTCAAAATCAATTTTCCAAACGATTTGCCAGATTTGGACTCTTTGGTGTTTACCAATTTCACATTGCACTTATGATATTAGATTCAGAACCACGGGAGTCCGAACTGTAGGGCTTCTTTCAAACCTTCCGAAAGGGGGCGCAAAAAAGTCGAGCTACACTCGCCTTCATACCACCTAGATTCAATAAAGACGATGTGGACTTCATGGTTCGTTCTAATAATTATGGTGGCTAATGTAGGTATGTTCATTGCCATCATGTTCATCAATTGCCCTAAAAATAATTTGGGTTTTGAAGGGGGTCATGTTGCCAAGTTTCTCAGTAGATTCTCATTTTAGCCTCTCAGGGAAAAGTCTCTCTCCAATCCCTCTTTTTCTACGTAATGTTTGCTTACTTACCCAGCTTGTGAAATTTTGTTAATTGTTGTTGTTTACAATCTGGTTTTAGGTTTGATTCATTAATATATTTATCAATTTTTGTTGAAATTTCTGATTAAGAGAATCCATTCCAATCAAAGATTGAAGAAAGAGAAAGTTTATGTGTTTGTAGAGAAAGAAAGTGGAGAAGATAAGAGATAAAGAGAATGAAGGTTTGTGGGTTTGTGGAGAGAGAAAGAGAGAAGAAGAAATAATAATGTTGATGATAATGGTGAGTTTTAATAGGGTGGATTGGAGTTTTGGAGTGAAGAAGAAGATGAAAAGAATAACTAAAACTTTGGGAAGAATACGAAGGGACTTGAATATGAAGAATACGTATAAGTAAATAGGGTCTACTATGAGAAAAAATATATATTTTATTTTAGGACTTAATGTGTATTGTCCTTATTAGTAAATCTACATTAGAGTATAATAGGAACTAAAATTTCAAAATTTTAATTGAGCATACAGAATTACTATAATGTCTGTGGAGTATGGGCCCATATTATCATTTTAGTTATAATTCAAAAATTATTTGGTTATATCTCATGTGATGTGTTAAAGTATCAAACTCAAAATCAATTAGCAATGAGTAGAGAGGCCTTTACATTATATTAATCAAGTTTGGATGACTTAGATTGGCGATGTGGGATTAAGTTGAACATGATGTTTGGTTTTAATTCAATTTTTTTTATTATTTTTATTATTTTTAAGTTATGACTCTCTTAATATTAAGTTATGTGTCATTTATGATAATCAAAATTATTACCCAAAAGGCAATTCAAGAGGGGAGGTGAATTAGATTTCTATAAATAAAAATTAACAATTACCCAATAAAAATAACAACTAGTAGAGCAAAATATTAAATGATGATAGGTAGATGACTAACAGTTAATGATCAAGCTCAATGAAGAAATATCAATGAGGTATAGATAACAACTAATGCAACATATGAATAAGATGATTAAAAGCTTAAGAGGAATAAACAACAGATTATGATTTAGATGAATTAGCAATGGATTGAGGTAACACAGTTAATAGAAGTTAAGATATCAAATAGCTATATCAGTTAAGTGAAGAGATTAAAGAAGAGAAGACAAACAAATTTATAGTGCTTTAGCTTCAACCAAGCTTACATCTACTCCTCAAGCTTCACTTGAGATTTTCCACTATTCTTCTAGCTTCACAAGGGTGCTAGAAACCTCTCATACATGGAGCAATCCTCTACAAATTTTATACATACTTTCCAAGTCTAAAACCTTTGCAAACCTTAGGTGATTCTCAGTCACTCTCAAGGAATTAAGAATACTAAGCGTACTACACTCTTACAAGATTGTAATGAAGGTTTTTTCTTTCAAGGAAAGTTATAAGAATAATCTCTTACAGAATGATACAAAAAGATGAAGCTCAAATGTTTCTGTAAATCCTCTAAAAGGTATATATGCTTAAGGGTAAAAGCTGAGTGTATAATTTCTGAAGAGGAATGAAAAACTCAAAGAAAAGAACACTTCAGAGAATAAACAATGAAAATGATTAAGGATGAAGAATATTTATTGCTCATTGTCTCTGTATTATCTTCTTCAGCAGAAGCACTTCTATTTATTAAGGTGATATTCATCTTCAATAAATTGATTGTTGCCTGTTGACTGTGTTAAGAAGATTGAGTGAGATTTTGGTTAAATCTACTCTACTCAAAATTGAAAGTTCCCATACTTGTTTAGATGTTAAATGCGAGTTGAATGATGGGTCTAATTGTTGACAAGTATATTTGAAAAAGAGCTGTTGTAGTACACAAATTTATACAGGGTGGTCGTCCACCCAAATGTCCTTCCAAACGTCCGGTCAAGTCCCGGTCATGAATGATGATTGTCGCGGTTATCGAACATGCTACCTGTTTGACAGTCGGAGCAACCTGGAGCTGAACTAGGCAAAATTTGGCCTAACCAATCGACCGACTGGTCCTCCGTCCGCTAGTCGACCGCCCCTCTGTAGACTGGTCTCCTTTTACTGCTGCTATGGTGCACTGGTCTGGTACCTGTTCAAGATTCAAATTGATCCCTAAAATAACACATTTAGGATAGAAAGATAGATGAATTATGTTGTTAATTTAAATATAAGATTTCGATCAATTAAACTCATTCAAATAAATCAAAACATAAATCAAGGCATAGAGTAATAATCATCAAAACATATTATGTCTAACAAAAATCACAAATGGCATAACTTTCCTTTTCAAATATTGTTTTATATAACACAATTACAATCATTAATATAAGGGAAAATTACCTAGAAGTCCTCTTTGAAAGTCCTGTTTACATTTTTCTTCTTTTCTTTGTATGTGCCTTCGTTCGTCTCTATCTCTTTCTCTTTCTGATTTTTGATGGCCATGCCTACCTTTTTATCTTTCTCTTTTTGATATATAGTCATCGACAATCGGTGACCACCATCGATTGAGGTTCACAAGCAACCACCAACTCCTTACTTCACCATCACCGATGGCAAAGAAGATGAGTTTCCGGTGAAGAATCTACATCATATATGAGTAGATCTACATCAGAACTTGTAGTGCCCCAAAATAATAACAACCCACATCATGATATTCAATGGAAAAACAGAAACTTACATAATATTAACCTTTCATTGATTCTCTTTTATCATACAAAAGATGACATATGAATGTATACGTTCATAAATCCTAAATCTTGAATCTATAGCATATGACATGTAATAATCACATGAAACAAAAGAAAATACAAATAAGTTAATGCTTTAATATCTATATCTTTCCAAGTCGATACTTGGGAACAACAAAATGAGTTAAACTCCATACATATAAAGCCCAAGGCTTGTACAACAAATATTTACGCAAAAGAACAAGAAAAAGCTCTCAGCTCCAAGGTCCTTCCAAGCTACTACCTTAGTGGAGGCATATTATCAGTACCTGAAAGTTGTTTTCTACATAGGGTAAGCTAAACCCCAGTAAAGACACCTGAACGCAACATATAAAACTTAACAAAGTCATATAGTGAATGCATATGCATGCCATTTGCCAAAACGTTACACATTCTCTTTCAAAGCAATACAATGTCGTAGTTATATAGTTATATATATATATATATCAATTCATAAAACAATACTTTTTAAAATCAGAAAATAGGGCAGTGGATACAAAACACTAGAAATTTCTAGGTACGTGTCTGCCAATAGGCTATACAAGCACTACTAAAGCCATTTTACTGGTACTAACCGCGCGGATTTCTGGACTTTCACCAAGGACACACAGGCCAACATAATAAAATCACAATCACACCCCCTAACTAGATTCACCAAGGCATACACCCATTTTTTCTCAAAATGATACATTTTTAATATTTAAGTATGAAACAATGTTCAATACAAGATGTATGAGTAGTTGGTTTCAATTAACATAATCCTCATACAATTTCTATAACAATCAAAGCTATCATCCACCGATAGCCTAAAACAGATATCTCTATACAACAGGTAAGTTTCCAACAACAATTATAAGTTCATAATCTCAAAATGGGAGTGATAATACATATCCAACTCCACTCTCATCTTCAATAGATATGTTCATTTTATCTTTTCAAAACTCAACATCTTCCTCTTCCATTTATAAGTCAAACACTAATGATTTCCAATAAAACATTATTTTCTTTCAAAAACACATTTAAAGAAGAAATTTCCACTATTTCAACATAACTCAACAATATACTCAATCCCACAACATTTCTTAAGAACCCATTTGAAAACCCTTCTTTTATATTTCAAAAACGAAACCTAAATCAAACCCTCAACTGCCAAATCACAATACTTTACAAGGAGCACATAACGAAGCTACAAATTATATAAGAAGGTTGAAGAAGTCCCTACCTCAAGATTAGAAGAAGAAGAAAGCAAGACCTAACTTTGACGAAGTCAAAAATAGAAGTTTCACCGATTAAAATATTCACATTTACAAGCTCTACACTTTACTCCAAAGCACTAGGGCAGTTAGATTAACGAATTTGAGTGTTTAGGTAAGAACTAGAGAGAGAGTGAAGAAATTAGGTTTTTGGATGTTTTAGAGAGAGAAAGAGAAAGCAAAAAGTGATAAATAAAAACCTTTTCCCGATCTGATATATGCACAGACTGCTCAAGCGATCAAACCACCATTCGAGCTTCAAACACAAGTAAATGACACCGCTCGAGCAACCAAAACACGGCTTGAGCGCACAATGACCCCCTTCCAGAAATTTTACAGATTGTAAAAGACCACTCGAGCGAAGATTACCCTACTCCTACTAGTTTTACAAACCTACAAAAGTACTGAGAAAACCCAAAGACCAATCGAGCGAACTTGAAGAAAAACAAACATGAATTCCTTTGAAAAACAAATTATCAACATGTTCACAACACAACCAACAACTACAAACAACCAAACTCAATAACAACAAGACAAGAAGAAGTATAGATAACGATAAAGAGTATCGGATCTCGGATCCAAGAACATGAAAGGGTCGAGTCTAACCCAAGCCGTTATAGAATCAGCTAGATCTAAACCACAAATAGTTGTTGAAGTAAAATCCTCTCTCTATATCTATCTTTTGTAGCGACCTTGAATTTTCGTAAGTCATTATTTATTTATTTATTATTATTACTTTATTTTATTTTTGGTTTTATTAATTGTGTGGATACATGAGAATTTAATGTGTTATTTAATTATAGGTAATTAATCCGAATATTGATATATTTATATTGTTTATAAAAAAAATTAAAAAATGAAAAAGGTGTTTATATATTGATAAAATATATATCATATTCATATTTATATATATTGTATTTATGTTGTATTTTTATAATATAAATATAATAGTCAATCAAGTTATAATATACTTAGACTTAGGTATAATGTGCTACACCTAGATTTAATCACAAAGTTGAATTTTCAAGAGGAGAGTAGCCACGGGAGAGGGGGGGAGAGAGAGAAGAGAGACAGAGAGACTAATCAAAACATAGAGTGCAAGCCACAAAAAGAGAAGTAGAGAAAAAAAAAAGAAAAAAAAAAAAGGGAACTGGGAGAGAAAAGAGAGACGACAGAGAAAGGAGAAAAGAAGAACAGAAGATTAGGGTTTTATCTTGGTGGCTTAAATAATTGTTCAAATAATTCTTTCATCTTCAAAAAATAATTGTGAGTACAAAACCTACTTCCCTTGATTTATGTTTAATTCGTTGTTTTTATTTATTATTTTTATTTATTTGCTGTTGGTTGGATTTTTTTATTTGTATGTAGATGATAGATTGATTTTAAGTATTTTGATTAGTTGTGTATGTCAAGTTTAGGGTTTTTATATGTATTTATTTTATAGTTGTAATCACACTCATGAATCTATGAAATTAAAATAAACTTGGAACCCATAGATAAATTCTTTATACTCCACCATGACTCCATGGATTGTTGTTTTATTTGAGTGTTGGTGAGGAATAATGTATAATAAAAAAAATGTAAGGATTATGAGATTTATTTAAATGTCTTAGGCTTGGCATTATTATGTTTGTTCTCATGAGTAAATGAGAGATTGTGTATCTATATATTGTTGCCTCGTTCTCATGAGCAGATGAGTGTTTTGATTTACACGCGTACGTATATGCTAGCCATTCGGGGAGTGTAGGTCAAACTCAGGACGATATCCCCATGCAAGTTTGGTTTTGGAGCAGTGTTAGATATACGGGAGGCACATGGGATATATGTGTAAGCAGGAAGTGGAGGCCAAAGTGGTAGAGTTAAGGTACAAAGAATTAAATATTAAATATATGTATAGTTTGAATCGTATTGATTTGTACATCTTGAAAATTAGTAAGCGACCTTGATAAATTATGAAATTTGGGCAGAGGCATGTATACGTAATTCTAGACAACTTTTGTATTTTAACTTTTTATCAAAAAGATCGATTAGAACTTGTACTCGAATGATCTTTGTTATAATAGTTTCGATTCATTTTAGCAATGCAGATTTTAGAGGCTGTTTTAACCCATGAAACGAGCTCATTTTTATTGGTTTTGTACACTTTAAAGTAAAACATTATTCTGAACACTTTTCATGTTTTGAACTTTTCCGAAAAAAATCATCTTACAGCAGTTTCTTTTCGTTTTCAGTTCCAGATTTTTTCGATCGAATTTCGTTTAGGATTTTCTATTAAGTTTTTCTCTCAACCTGTTTAGTTTCTACTAAATTCATCTACGCTACCTTTTATAAAATTTGATTATGTACAACTTTTGTTTTTTAAGTTTTGGTCAATTCGAATTATTTAAGTATGAAACGATGCATTTTTATACTTCTTCAACAAGTTACTTATGATTAAATTATACTAACTTTATTTTTTTGCAAAATGGTAGGTCTTACTAACTTTTTATACAGGGCTGACCCACCATATTTTTATTTCTATTTTGTTTATTTTATACTCAATTTATATTTCGTTGTGTATGGGCAAGAAACTAAATGCCACCGTATCTCGGGAAACTACCCATTCGTCTCGGTGCGGATGGAACTACTTATTTTGTCCTGTAACAAGAATTAAATGTATTTTCGTTTGTGTCTAGTGAACACGTGGGTGTCAAATAATTGTACTCATACCAGTATACTTGTATACTGACCCGTTTTGTCTCTTGCCATCTCGGGTGCATTCTATTTGAACGCAGCTGAGCTTCCTTTGCAGGATTAGTTGAGGCTACAGTGGTGAAGAGAAATAACTATAATTGTTGGACATGTCGTTTAAACTTTTTTTATTTTCTTGAGTTTAGGGTTGATATTAGTTTATGTATTTATTATTATTATTTATGACCTTAGTATTTTGATAATTTGGCATGGTTTGTAACTTTACATTATTTAAGTTATTTTGAATGTTTATTGTTACTTTAATGTTTGAGGTATTGATTAGTTATAAAATTGTGGTGGATAGTTTGGTTGGTGTTTTGTTAGTTTTTTTTATCCCTTGTAAACTTTTGAGAATGGAAATTTACTTAAACCCTTTAGAGACATGAACGTTTAGATTTTGTTTCACCCCTAGGATTTAGATGATGGAATATTAATTGGGGTTTAGTCCTAATTTAATATTTCATTGTCCAAATTTTGGTTCGTGACATCTTTCTCCTTCGATCTCTCAGTTTTTCTACTTTTTCTCTGCTATACACTTTTCTTTTCCTATTTTAATGGATAAATTTTTTAAATTCTGAATAAGTTATTTTTGAATTTTGGTTACAGGCAGTAAAAATTGTAAAATTTTACAGTTTCAGCTTTTTTGTGCTGAAATGAATCATAATTTAAAAATTGAAAATTTTATAGTTTCATAACATGCTTTAGAATTGTATGTTATGAAACTGTAAAAATTTTCAATTTATAACATGTTTTTCAGTTTGACTAATAAGAATAAATGCTTAATAGAATCATACTTCAAAACTGTAACATTTTACACTTTCGAAGCTTGTTTTTCAATTTGTTCAATATTGGAGATTATTTGCTTAAACCCTACAAAAATTGAAAAATTACATTTTTTTTTCCTATTGTTGCTATTTATTGTTGTTATTTTTTTTTCTTTCAATTTATTAATATTTAACACATTTTGCTTCTTTTTTTTTTTGGCTCTAATTTCTCTATTTATTTTTATTTTTTTTAGTAATATTCTGGACATTTCGATGAGTTTCCGACGATGTTCTTGACGTCCAACAAATGTTCTCAACATTCTAGCGACTTCCAGTGATGTTCAGAACACTTTGACGATACTCCAGCAAACTTCCGGCGATTTCCTGGTGATGTTGAACATTCTGGTGAGAAGAATTTTTTGTTAACAATTAAAAATATATAGGACTAATTGATGCAAGCGTTTTGTTTTGAAATTAGATGAGTTCTAAATTTTGCGTATGGAACCTACTGGTAAGTTCTCCTTAATATAATAGGTTTCGCATGAATTTTATTAATATGCAATGATTATAATTATATTAAACGAGTTAATATTTGAAATGTGGTATGCTTAGATAATAAAGGACACTCGGTCCATAAATCCAAATTCGAATTTTGTTTGATGAACAGTCCAAGTGCTAAAACTGTTTGTCTTTCAAGCAAAATGACCAAAATACCTTTACTTATATATATCTCACAAACCTAATAGACTTACACACACACTCTATTACTTTCTCTCTCTCTCATCTGCCTCTTGCTACGACGCCGTCACCTCCTCTTCCGCCACCACGACCACCACTGTTACCGTCATCTCTCTCTCTCTCTCTTCTCCTTTTCTCTCCACAAACTGATTGAGGCAACATTACGACCTTTTGATGACGATGCTACGACTTCGACCTCCCCGTCGACGACTCCTTATCCACCATAGTCACTCTTTATCAGCCGCCATCAACAATGGTGCACCACCACCTATTTACCACAACAACAACAACTTATGTGCCGCCACTGTATATCACAGCCTAGATCGGTATCGGCACCAGCATACTTCTACTCTGTCAAGCTTACAGCCACTTCTATAATCTACACATTCACCCACGACGAGATTGGCGGCGGCGGCATAACAGCGGCGGTGGTGGATGAAGCATTTCGTGACCTTGATCTACAACACCAAAAGCAAGATCCAGAGAACAGCTTACTGATCTATGAGATCTTAGATCCGTAACCCCTCTTCTCCAGATCCACCACATCCGTCGTCGCGCTGGCGTCTCTGACGATACTTATTTGTGTAATTGTTTGACCATGTCTTAATGATCTCAGTGCAATTCGATTTCTTGTTCTCTGATACGTATATGTTTTTGTATCTATAAGCGTTGAAGTTTGAACGACTTCGCCTCCGTTTGGGAAGTGGGTTGGCTTTTGACTTTTTGGCTTTTTTGGCTATTTTAGCCTGGGCTAAAAAGCTTGGTTTGAGAAGGGCTTTATGGCTTTTTGGCTTTTTTGGCTTTTTTTGTGAGAGAAGAGTGTAATAATTATGGGTTAGATGTGATGTTTTGCTTATTGTGGCTAAAATAGCCTATTTTGTCTTTTGTGGCTAAAATAGCCACAAAACCCCTTGCTAAACAGAGCTGAAGTTTCATGTGCTTTCATGAATTTCTCTTAGCCGTGTTTTTCAAGTTTCGCTTAAATTTCTTTTGACGACCTTTCGAGTCTTCTTTCTCTCTTTCTTGAATAAAAAAATCTTAGTCTTCGATTTATGTTGTTGCTAGGTTCATTTCACTGTTCATCAAGTCGACCAAAGCTTTGATTTTAGGCGTTTTTGCTTCCTTCTAACTCTCTCAATGCTCTTTTAGTATGATCTAGATTTGAGGTTTTTTTTTTTTTTTGTAGTTGTTGATGATTGTGGTGGATGAACAGATAAAAAAAAAAAACGAACATATATATGTTTATGTACTGGATTATATTTGAGTGTTGGTGGTGGGACATTTCAATAGATAAGGGTTGGTTTGGCTATCTGTAGACGTCCCCGAACGTCCCCGGGAGGATGAGTCCCGTTCTGTTCATTTTGGACTCACTACAGTTCGGACTCAAATTGTTACGGTTCTTAATCTGAACCAAAGAGTCCAAATCCAGCAAATCGTTTTGAGAAAACAGATTTTTGAAAGAAGTGCCAAACATGGACTGCTTTGCCAGATACAGAATCGCCACCTAAATATTTTGTTTTGGGAAATTTAGGAAACCCTGACTCGTTTGCCTAAGGTCACGTGTCCGTCATCACCAAAGTTGCCTCGGCTCGGGAACTTGGGTACGATTGGGGAAGGTCACTTCGTGAGCACCCCCGCTCGCCCGATCAAAGATCGGCCTCTACTAACCATGATATCTAGTTTTGAAAACATTATGTGTTCTTATTCCAGTTATTAACCTAGATTTACTATGTGATGCGCACAGCATACAAGTATAGACTGAGTCGCCTGAATTGGAACAAAACATTTCCTGTTTATTTTTTAAAATGGTTTGCTACTCGCAAGTAGGCTTAAAAGGCGGATTTTGCCACCCTTAGGTGGGCTTAGAAAAGATGGTTTTGCCACTATCTAATGGGCTTAAAACTCACAGTGAATGAATTGTTCCAATCCAAATAACTTAACCTTCACCCACAGGCATTCAGGCAGTTATATCACATAGGCACATAGCCTCATGGTAAGCATGCTATCATGGCAGTCACTCACGCGTATGCAAGGATGCTAAAGCATAAAACTTACCGAGTACTCCAAGCCAAAGAAAGAAGCTAATTAGAAATCAATGCATGATCCTAACTATACAGAAATGCCTAATGCAACACATGCAAAATGCAACTAAGATAGGCTCGGCTATTCTAAAGATGACATGTGAAATGTTACAACTAACAAGTATTCAACTCGGAATTGAAATACAATGCAGTTAATATGATGCGCCGAGCCCGGTGCATGCAAGACAGATGAATGAATGCAAACATGCTATCATACTGTATGCTAATTGAAATATGCCCTAATCTAACCATCATAAACTAGTAAATAAAAGGGAGAAAGACGTGGGGTTGGAAGACATACATCACACGCACGCACACTTATTACAACATTGCCCTCGCCCGGAGGGTCCGAATAAATAATACAGTCCCAAATAAATAATACAGTCCGAATAAGTACAAAACCCTAATTAATTAACAAATTAATCCAGGAAAGCAGTAAATTAGCATGCAAGCCTATGGACTGCCTCAACTCTGCTCCAGATGATGAATGATGCATGGTTGAGTTGTTTCACGCAGAAATCCATTGCGATTCCCCAATTAGCCTCTGTTTACAATTAAGCCCGGAATATTGCACGAAGCTCCAAAAGACTGCCGGTTTCTGATTTGCTGCAACAGAGAGCAAGAAAGGGGCATGGCAATGCATTTTCTCATATGTATGCTTGACTACTCTTCAGGGAGTGTAGTCCTCGATCCTCGTGCCACCAATCACGCATCTCGATGCATGATGGCCGAGGAGTCGAATTGCATGACTCAATGTGAAATGAATGCACATGAAAACACAACAAGACCGAGACTCCATCATGGATAATCCGGAGTGTCGATGACCGGGAATTGAGACACGTTCCGTCACTCGAAGTACGAACGTCCCTCGTCTCCCGTGCTTGGGCTAACTCCTATCCCAAACACAATGCAAATGAGATGGCATACACAATGCGACTAACATACAACCTAGCATGCCCAATACTATGAAATGGCATACACAATGCTCGATGTAACATGGCATACACGATGCTCTAACATGCAACCTAGCATACACAATGTTATGAATTGAAATGGCATACACAATGCATGATGGACTTACACCAACATGAGTGGACCTCAGCCACACTCACATCAGTAGCCATAAGATGAAAATGAGACTATCGAAATGCGTGCACACATGCACGCAAACCGAGGACTGAACCTAAGGCATAGTATGCGAACCTAAGGCATAGTATGCAACTCTAACAAGGCATGGCAAGGCATGAAAGATGGCATACAAGCATGTAATTTCCAGCACTAAAACATGATGCTAAATGGCCCCGAAACATGGAAACATGGCACCCGATGCATGAGATGAGCCCCGAAACTCAAAACTAGGCATATGTATTGACTTATAGCTATACAAAGTATGCATTATTTGACCATAAGGCACAAAGACAGAGTCAAGGCAGTCCCAAAACATGAACATTTCTAGTTCAAAGCATGACCACAAGATGCTAGCATGATGGACTAAAATAGCATGCAACCTTGACTAGCAAACATGGTTTACATGGCATGTATGTGAAGCATGTGAGATCTCATCAAACCAGCAAAAATCAATGAACAAAACATATGAAAATATGCCCAAATAACCACTGAAATGCAGCCAACATGTGCAAAAAATGATGAGCTCCTTTAAAGGGCCATACAAGGGGTTATTAAGCACATACAAGATAGACATGAAGCATAGCAAAATCACCTCTGGAAATGGACTATGACAGTCCTAAAACTCACCAAATTGGCCCTGGAATCAGCCTCAGAAACATGTAAAGAAAGGCCTCTTTGAAAGGCCTTGAATGGGATTCCTCTACACATGCAACATAGACATAAAATATGGCCGAGAGGGCCTCGGACAGAGCCGAGGAAGACCTCAAAACCCTCATAATAAAGCCTGAAAAGTGACTTCGATGCATGCAAAGTAGAGTCCCTTTGGATGGCCAAACATGCTAGTAAAGAGAATGAGGGGTGAGAGGGTCACCCCTCCATGATTTCAAAGCTCAAATCCTCATCGAAGCCACTAAAAATCCATTGGATTTTAGTGGCTAAGAGGCCAAAACAAGACTTATGCAAATGCTCGAATGCATGGCTCAAAGCATGTGGAAATGAAGCATGCAAGGAAGGAGATGACTCCAAACAGAAAAGTGACCTCAAACAAACTTAAAGAGAAGGTCAAAACAAGACTTTTTCAAGTTTATATCAAGCCTCAAAAATATTCACAAGTAAGGCTAAAATATGATGCAAAAAAATGACCCTAAAAGAGGGATAGGGGACAAGAGGCAGAAGATGGCCTCAAACAGCAAAGAGCCCTTCAACAAAGTTGAAGAGGGGCTCAAAATAAGACACTTTACAGTATGGCTCGAAGCCCAGAAATGCTCAAAAGTAAGGCTAATGTATAATGCAAGATAAGCCCTAAAAGAGAGATAAAGCACAAAGGGGGAGTAGAAGACCTTAAACAGGGAAAAGTCCTTGATCTAACATGAAGATGAGCTCAAAATAAGACTATTTCTAGTTCAGGTTAAAGCCCAAAAATGCAAGCAAAATGGGCTAAGATATAGAGCAAAAATATGCCAAAAAGAGGGAAATAGGAGCTTACCCTTGTAGAACTGAACTCCAGCAGCTTTTGGTCTAAGTTGATGAGCTTTCAACCTCTGCAAATGAGCCTCAAAGTGTTGGAATGGAGGATGGAGGTGGTAGGCTATGAGTTGGTGTGTAAATGGTGCAAAAACAAAGGGGGTTTGGAGCCTTGAAGTATAGATATAGGGAGTGTATGTATACAATAGCCTCAGCTAGTTTCTAACCTCTAGAAATGAGGCTCAAGGGTTGGCTTTATAGAGGAGAGAAGCCAAGGGAAAGGGGGGGAAAAACCAATTCAAGTTTCCCCCCAAAAGGACAGACCCTCGGGCAGAGGGTCTGGTGCAAAATAGCTGGCACAGCTGGAATGCACCAGGAGAGAGAAGAATGGCCGGCCAGGTGCAAAAGGTCCAGGTGGCCGGCCGACCAGGCAAAGTGGTAGGCCGACCAGTCTAAGTGGCCGGCCGACCACGGTCAAAAGGGTCAAGCCCTAAAGCTGGTGGTCCATGTAGCCCTTGAAGTTAGCTTTCCAATGCCGCAAACCTTGCATCAAAATTCCTCCTGTGGAAAAAGTTATGCCAGTTTTGGTGAAGTCGCGCAGATTCGGTCCAACCGGATTGATCCCCTACTTCAACCAACCATATCTCCCCCACCCGGACTTGTCCTTAGGAGATTCTTGAGTGTAAAATGAAGCCCCGAAAGTAAGCTTTCCAACGGTGGTGGCCTTATATCTTAATTCCTCCTGTGCAAAGAGTTATGCCCGTTTCGGTGAAGCCGCGCAGATGTTTTCCTCCTTCCCGGATTTATGCTGAACCACTTTTGACCAAAAAAGCTGATTTTTTTAGAAAAATTGCTAGTCTCCCACCCTCCTACAAGCTTTTTAACAATGAAAATAAGGTCCCTGCCAAAAATGGACCAAGACGGATGCAAAACGAAGATTCGGGGGCCAAAACACGCAGTTTGGGGCCCCGAAAACAGGCTGTTAGGCACCGGAAGTGGCATTCGACCATGAAGGTGGTCTCCCGGGCCACAGTGTCTCTCAAAAGAGAGGAAACAAGGTGTGTGCCAAAAATCGGAGCAAACGGAGGTAGTTAAGCGATCCCGAACCGAGGCACACGGCCGACGGCTCCGACAATCGAGAACTGGGCTCCAAACGGGAAAAATAGCCTACGACCACGAAGCGTAGCCTATGGCCACTGAGAGATGGTCTATGAGACCTCTCCCTCCTTTCGGGAAGAGAAAACAGAGAAAACTGGGCCTGGTTCGCAAACCGAGGCAAATCACAAAAGAGCCCCGAAGTCCGAAGGCAAGGCTCGCAGCCGAGACTCTAAAACCTCAGAACGAGCACAATATGCAACATCACCAAGCGCTCAATCGGTGACGTCTGAGTCTTAAGGTCGGTCAAAAATGGGGTGTCTACACTATCTATTTCAACATATAGAATTTAGTTTTGCTTGCTATTTCAACAGATAGAAAAAAAAAATTAAAAATGAACAAATACAATTAATTCATGAGAAAAAATTGAACAGATAATAAACTTTGGATAGATATTTGAACAAATGAGAGAAAAAAATTGAACAAATAGTCAAAAAATTTAAACAGATAAAATAAAAAGGAACAGATAGTTAAAAAATTTGAACAGATAGAAAAAATTGAACAGATAGATATGAATTTGAACAAATAATCAACGAAAAGTCAACAGATAAATAAAGAGGTAAAATTGAAAACAAAATGTCTTTCAAAATAAAAAAAAGGGACTTCTCATTAAACTATTTCACAAATGATGGATCTCTCACTAACAAAAAATATTTACTAGATTTAATATCTTATACCCTTCTTATCTTGGATTTTTCTACAATTTTCTTGATAATAAATGTTGCATTTGTCATCTTTTTGAAGGAGTTCGGATGTAATGTCCAATGACTTCACAGTTTATTTTTATGATTTCCTTTTTGAAATTTTTTTAATAGGAAGTCCTTTATATAAAATTTGTACCTTATGATATCACAAAGATGGAAATATCTATTCTTACAAAAATTTATATATAAATCTTGACAGAGATGATGGCACAATATCATTATTATAAATAAATTTATTTTTAATATATTTTGTTTTAAAATAAAATATCCACAATAAACAATATCATTATCTATAAAAATTATATATAAACTTCCTACAAACTTAAAAACAATTTTAGTAGATGGACTGTCCGCATCATACTCAACAACTTTTGTGTCAAACTTTTACTCTTTTTATTTTTTATTTTATGTTGTCACTTTTTAAAATATATCATCAATTATATTTTTTTAATCTTAGTCTATTTTATTTTAAAAACTATTTTATTATCCATTTTTTTAATGAATAGTACTAAAACAACAATGGCACCAAATCTATTAGTAAAAATTATTAATATTGAATAACTAATTAATAGTACCTTTGTTGAGGTATTGTAGCAACAATAAAGTAATAATTAGACATAAAACTAAGGGTAAATTACACTTTACTACCTTTATATTTGGTCACTTTTTTATTTTGACCCTTATAATTTATTTTTTCCCACTTTGGTTCCTCATATTCTAAATTTTTCTCAATTTACTCCTAAAGTTAATTTTCATTCACAATTACGTAGAAAATGTCACAATAACTATCACATAATATAAAAAATATATTCAACTTGTTTGGTTTACACCGTTTTTCAAAAAATTGAGTTTTTTGTTTTTCATTTTTTTTTAGTGATTTTTTAAAAATATTTTATGCAAAGTTTTTATTTTTTTAGGTAAATACACTTAAAATGTATAATATTTGTGAAAAAAAAACTTTAAAAAAAGGAAAAATTACACAAATAGTCCCTATAGTTTGGGGCTTGTGTCACTTTGGTTCTTGACTTTTCAATTGTGACACATTTGACCCTAAATTTTGAATATTATTCCAAATAAGGACAATTGAAGATATCATTAGATTTTTCAAGAGTAAAATTGTCAATTTGATAAAATATAAACTAATTTGACAAAAATAAATGTCAAACAAATATTTTAAATTTTTTAAATTATTTCTACCCACTAAAAATAAAATTATGTAAAATTGATAAATCTTTTAGATATTTATTTATTTTTTTTACCAAATTAATTTTTATTATGTGTTTGGATGATAATCATGTAAAATTAATTTTAAAAAATTAATCATGTAATTTTTATTAATTTTACATAATTTTATGATTGGTGGATAAAAATAATTTTTAAAAAATTAAAAATATTTTTTTGACATTTATTTTTGTCAAATTAGTTTATATTTTATCAAATTGACGATTTTACCCTTGAAAAATCTAATGATATTTTCAATTGTCCTTATTTGGAACAAGATTCAAAATTCAAGATCAAATGTGTCACGATTGAAAAATCAGGGATCAAAGTGACACAAGTTCCAAACTATAGGGACTATTAGTGTAATTAACCCTTAAAAAAATACACCAAATACAAAAAATTTTTTTTTTTTTTTAAAAGTTCAAAAAATTTAGTACGTATTCAATGAAGTTTGTAAAGATTTTTGTACAAATTTTATACTTTTTAAGGGGTTGTCTGGGATGAACTATACAAGTGCACTTTTTGACTTGTCGGATAAAAAGGTAGAGGAAAAAAATTATGGTTGTTTAGGATAATTATTTGACTTTTTACAAAAAAATATGTATTAAAATATTGTAAAAAATAGCAAAATTATCAAATTACCCCTAACACCCCCTATGCGTGTACTAACAGTGATTGTTTAGGAAGCCAATTAGCTACGTTGTTTTGAAGTTGTGTGGTGGACTAGACGGTGTTGTTCTGCCCGTGGAGCCCCACCACGGGTCCTGTTTTGATAATCCGAACAGTTCAATGTGTACAACTCGTCGAGTACTATATTCTTATAAAAAATCAAGTTGATCGGATATCGATAACTATCTCATCGGATCAGTTTTTTATTAACTATTAATTTGTTTACCGTCTATTTTTTTTATACAAAACTGATTTGATCATATAACTATCGATATCCGATTAACATAATTGTTAATAGGCATATAGTATTCGACGAGTTCTACACATTGACAGTTCAGATTATCAAAATGGGACCCGTGATGGGCCTCCACGAGCTGAACAGCACCGTCTTATGAAAATTTTTTGTGCACCGCCTGTGTAAATTTGCACCAGCACTTCACAGTGTACCATCACTACAGTGACCACAGTTGGCTTGTACTTTTTTCCTATATAAATTTGTTATTTTTATATTTTTTTTTGAAAAAAGATTGGGAGCTCTAATTTGTGGTGGACTCCATGTGATGTGATGTTTTGGTTTTAGTTTTATTTTTATTTTATTTTATTTTTTTGGGAATTTCCACATCACTGAAGTTGGGTTTAGAGCCCCAACTCCAGAGCTCTTTATCATTTCTGATTTTTTTGTGAATAGTGATAACTTTTTAACTTTTTTTTAGTAACTTTTTGGTTTTTTTATCTTTTATAGAATATGCCAAACAAGCACTAAATATATCAAGATTAAGTAGATCAAAAAGTAAAAAAAAAAATGACTAAAATATTTTTAAAAAACACTGAAAATACGAATTGAAAACTCTAAAAACTATTTTTGAAAATTTCAAACCTGATAGAGTGATTATTGGATTGGGATTTGAATTTGTGTCAGATATGTGAGTCATATATAATAAAATATTTTTATATCACGTTATTGCTAATATGTCATTTTCTATCTAATTTTTAACATAAGTCAACTTTAGGAGTAAATTGGAAACAACTTAAAACATGAAGGGCCAAACTGAGAAAAAATAAACCTTAAGGGTCAAAGTGAAAAAGTGACTGAATATAGAGGGACAAAGTGAAATTTACTATAAAATCATGGGACAAAATTTTCATGATTTATTTGTTTTGTTAGGTAAAATAAGTTAATTTATACTAAAAGAAAAATGACAAATCACACCATCATATATAACACTTGACACTCTAGTACTAGAAGAATGATTTATTGGTTTTATTAGTATTTAAAAAGAAAAGTGTGTATACCTACTCTCTCTCTCTATTAGTATTTTTTTTTTTTTTAAAAGTGTGTATACCTAATCTCTCTTTCTCTCTCTTGTTTAACATTTACTTGACACTTTATAAATTTAAAATAAAATAATGCTATATACACTAATTAATATATTAATTAGTGTATCAATTGATAATATAACATAATTTAAGAAATTTTCGATATTTATAATTTATATAATGAGTGAGATCAATAATAATATTATAACTAGTATTGATACACTAATTAATACATTAATTAATGCATATAATACCACTACATTATGAGGGCATCAAAATTCGCTCACCATATTCACTCGTTTATTATCAAATTTAAGTCCCATATTTATACAAAGTTTTTTTTATTATAATTTTATATTTTAATTGTAATTCTATTAATATGTATCTACACCTACTGTCTTTACACGCAAATTTTACTAATTAACTAATAATAAATTAATATTATATAAAAAAATTCATTAACTATGCTATCAAAGTCAGTGTTCACTTTACTCTTTTAACATTAATATAATATATATTTATTTAAATTATATTTTTATAGTGTGATTGGATTAAGATTATTCTCCTACTTTTCATACATGGTAAAATATTTTTAAAATAATTTTATTTATATGTACATATAAGCATACACATAAATAATACGTCACAACATAATTTTTTTAATAATTTCTAGTGAAGTTACACTGTCATATCATGATAGGGCCAAAATTATTCTTCTACATTGCATACATCACAACATACTTTTTAAAATAATTTTATATACACAAATACACCGACATACACAAAATTAATTTAACTAAATTTATAAAATATATTTATTTAAGTTATATTTTTATAGCAAGAAATACTAAAATTTTTCTCCTACATTACAAATACCGCAATACACTTTTAAAAATAATTTTATATGCATATATACATTGACGTGCACATAAATAATTTAATTGAAATTATCACGTACATTTATGTTAGTTAGATTTTTATAATACAAATTATTGTTTTACATTGCATACATTGTAATATATTTTTTAAAGCAATTTTATATATGCATGCACATACATTTATATATAATTCAACCAAAATTTTTGAAAATATTATTTTTGTCAAACATTTTAACGAGTGACTATTTGGTGGTTGTGGAATAATACTCTATATCATTTAGGAAAATCGTTCGTAGCTCGAATCTCTCTGTCCCGAATGGCTCGACTGCCCAAAACGACGTCGTTTTGGGCAGGGTTTTTTTTTTTTTTTTCTATGTCTGAAACAAAGAGCAGAGAAAGAAGAGAGAAGAGAAAAGAAAAGGAAGAGCAAGAGAGAGAGGGAGAGAGAAGAGAGGGAAAGAGGGAATAGAGAGAGAGAGGGTCAATCGCCACCTCCGATCTCCGATTCTTCTCCACCGCCAGGCCTCTGATCTTTGATCTCCGCCTTCGATCTGTATATAATGATGATGTGTTGAAATTTTTTCAGATTTTTACATTTTTTTTTCGGTTGATTTCTATGGTGGGTTTGTTTTTTGGTTGATCTTTATGTGTGATGATGATGATGATGTGTTTGGTTGATAATGATGATGCTTTCTCTCTCTTTCTCTACTATATTGATGATGATGTGTTGGGTGGGTTTGATTTTGGTTGATGATGATCTCTCTGCTCCTCTCCTATTTTCTTCTTCCTTCTCCTCTTTCTTTTTCTTCTTCATTGTTCTTCACCCAGTTATGCAAAGAATGAAAAACAAAAACAAAAAATAAAAAAATTCAAAACGACGTTGTTTCGAATTCGGGCCAAATTCGAGCTCGGCAATTTCGAGCTACATAGCGAAATTGTATCATTTAATACTTGCACTTATCACGTAGTCTTTCATAAACTAAACAAATTAGTTAATAAAAATCAAATGGAGACGTCACATGGACTTATGTCAAGATCACCAAATAATTTTCCCGGAACAATCTAGTTAAATCGCAAACTACTCCAACATGAAAGCAAAATATGCATATGACAAGAAAGAGAAAAGTGATTTGTATTCAATTCATGTATATACAATACAAAGCTATCAGTATATAAATAGGACTATGAGGAGTGCTGTATAAGGGAAATAATAAGGAAAGGAAAGAATAAGGTAAGGAGAGAATAAGGCAACTTTTGAATATACCTAATAGGGAGGAGCCTATAATCTAAATATGAAATACAGAATACATAGAATAATATATATATATATATATATTTCATATATTAACATCCAGCCTCAAACTCAAGGTGGTAGGGTAGAAATCAACTTGAATTTGGAAACCAAATCTTGGAAACGCCCAGGTGGAAGTGCCTTGGTAAAGATGTCAGCAATCTAATCAGCAGTAGAAATAGGAAAAAGATTAATAGTTCCTTGAGCAACATGTTGGCGAACAAAATTACAATCAATCTCAATGTATTTGGTTCAATCATGGAAGACATCATTATATACAATTTGTACAGCACTACGATTGTCATAGTATAGAGGAGTGGCAATGGAAGAAATAACACCCATATCTGAAAGTAACCAGCGAAGCCAAAGGAGCTCCTAAGCGGTATCAGCAAGAGCACGATATTTAGATTTAGTGCTAAAGCGAGAGACCAAGGTTTGTTTCTTGCTATGCCAACATATAAGAGAATCTCTCAAGAAGAAATAGAATCCTATGGTAGAGCGACGATCAATCGAATCACCAGCCCAATCAGCATCGGAATAGGCACGTAATAAGAGTGCAGAACGAGAGGAGTAGTGAAGACGAAATAAAGTGCCTTTAACATAGTGAAGAATGCGGAGCACAATAGCATAATGTGTAGATCGAGGAGCTGACAAAAATTGGCTAACAAGGTGAACAACATGTGCAATGTCAGGTCGAGTAACAGTGAGATAAACAAGACTACCTACTAATTGTTGATACAAGGTGGCATTGGGAAGAGGTGTGCCGTCCAGAGGTGTTAGATGTTCATTAGGCTCGAGAGGAGTAGAGACGGTTTTGCTGTCAGTGAGGCCAGCCTTTGCTAGAAGATCATAAGCATATTTGGTTTGAGAGAGATAATAGCCATCGGAACTAGAGGAGATCTCAAGGCCCAAGAAATATGTAAGAGTACCCAAATCCTTCATCTCAAAGTGTTCACTAAGAGACTTTTTGAGTGCAGAAATTTCGTGAACATCATCACCAGTAAGAATCCTATCGCCTACATAAAGAAGAAGAAGAAGAACAATGCCATGTTGAGATTTGCACATAAAGAGAGCAGAATCATAAGAGCTGGAAGAGAAACCAAGGGCCTGAATGGTGGAACTAAACTTTGCAAACCATGCACGAGGAGCTTGTTTGAGTCTATAGAGTGTCTTTCAAAGTTTACAGACCTAATTGGATGAGTGAGGATATCCAGGAGGTGGTTGCATATAGACTTCTTCTTGAAGATCACCATTCAAGAATGTATTTTTGACATCCATCTGAAATAATGTCCATTTTTTGAATAGCAGCAATAGCAATTAAACTTCTAACAGAGGTGAGACGAGCCACAAGTGCAAACTTTTCTTCATAGTCAATTCCATATTCTTGGGTAAAGCCCTTAGCAACCAGACGAGCTTTATAACGTTCGACAGTTCCATCAGACTGTGTCTTAATCTTGTAGACCCATTTGCAACCAACAAAGGGCTTGTTAGTGTAACAACCCTCGTACTGATTACTGAATTATGTACTGATTACTACTAAACTGAATTGATAATGACTGATAATTGAATTAACTGAGGTACTGAATAGACTGAGTGAAATCGAAACTGAAATGGAATGAGTTTATGTGTTGCATTGCATGTCGCATCTGTTTGATTGAGTGAATATCTGTTTCAATTTATATGTTTAAACTGCTAATTGAAGGCCTTATCGGCGGTCGATTTAGAAATCGTTTAGTGTTTTGTAATCAGGAGAATATTTGTGATTTAATGGTATATTTATCTGAAAATTGATTAGGAATGATTAAATTAGATTAATTTAAGCCTAATTAATAGAATTGCCAAGTTTAGCTTATTTACCAAATTGCCATGTGAGTGGCCTCTTTGTTTATTATCATTGGAAGGCCTTATTACACTTAACAAACAATTGCTCAGCCCCTATTCTTGCATCCCAACCGACCAAACTTAGAGAGAGTGAGGGAGAAGAGAGAATTTAGCTCAAATTGTTGAAATTGCTAGAAGAACTTGAAAATTTGAGGCATAGATTGTATAATTGAGCTTGTCATCTCATAATTCAAGACTAAGGTAGGACATTCATCTTCTTGTTGTTGAATTAGAGCTAATTCTTGTATAAATCATGTTTCATTTTTGAGTTGAGGCATGTTGTAGCTCATACATGGTGAATTGGAGCTCAAATGTTACATGCATGCTTGAATTGATGCATTTTGAAGTTGAATTCATGATACATTCAACATGCATGTCCATGTTTTTATTATAGACCATGTTTCCACATTGTTTTCAAAGATTAGAGCTTAATAGAGCAAGATTTGAAGGTTGATTTTGGTTTAAAGTTCATGCATTGCATGTTTAAAGATTGTTCATGAAATGGGTTTGAATGTTGGATTTAATTGACCAACCTTTGGGGCTTGAATTCATAAATTGAGCTTTAAAACTTGTTGTACTATGAGTTTGAAATGTTTTCCCAGAATTTGGGCCCAAGAGGTTGAGTTTTGGATGGTAGAATGCTTGGTTCGAACTTGGAAGACAAATCTGGAAATTCCAGATTTTGCTTCCTCGCTCGAGCGAAGGATTCCTCGCTCGAGCGAGCACCTTTATTCAGGGCTCCGCTCGAGCGAGCATCGAGCGTGGTATCGCGCGTAAAAATCCAGCAACCAGTACTTTTACTGTTCATGCAGGTCGCTCGAGCGAAGGATTCCTCGCTCGAGCGAAGCCTTTGATGTTGGAAGCTCGCTCGAGCGAAGGAAGGCTCGCTCGAGCGAAGGAAGGCTCGCTCGAGCGAGGCTCCTATTTTCAGCAACTTTTGAAAAATGCCTTCCAAGTGTATTTTTGCATCCTCATCCCATCCTAGGCATTCTTAGGCCTAGTTTAAGACATCTTAATGAGGATTTGGACATAGAACCACACCGAGGAAATCTAGGGATTTAATTATCATCCTTTCTGACTGTGAAACTTAGTGTGTGTTCTATTTATTGACTGTTTAGGGTTGGCTTTCGGGGACGCGCTCTAGCTGCTATTAGCCCAATCTCTGTGAGTAACAGATTGTGTAAAGATATGTTCAAAATGGTTATCTTTTGAATACTGAACTGAATTGTTTATTGAACTGATATTGTTTATTGAATGAATGTATGTCCTGTATTGTGAACTGTATTGTGGCATCCTTAGCATTGACTGTTACTGTTACAGAGCTCTGTCGGTTCCCTTGTGGAACCATACTGTTTACTGACTGATGGCCATCACTACTGTTGGGTCTGTTAAGACCCGGTCCTTCTGGACCTACTGTTTATAGGCTAATGGATGTACCACATATGATTGTTTGATTGAAATACTGATCGACTAAAATACCGAAAGATCGAAATACTGTATAATGAATTGATTTCATTACTGTAAGGACATTCATTCATAACCTCTTTACACTTATAGTTATTCACTGGGCTTTAGCTCACTGTTTATATATATATGTAGGTTCTCAGCAGCCAGACCGGAGCTAGGAGCGTGGGTTAGTCCCCCAGTTTTGTCAAGCCAGCCTATATGCCTCACTGCGAGGTTCCGAGACGCCATGCTATGGCTTGGGGTGTTTTTGTGTTCCCCACTTGTCTCCCGACTGTTTTGTATTACTGTATAAACTGTTTACTGTTTTACTGCACTGTTATCGAGGGAATAGATCCCCGCACTGAATGTTGTAAATGATTGTATATAGACTGTACTGTTCGAACTGAATGAATGCATGAAAAATGTTTTTGGCATACAGATTTCCACAGCTCAATGGACACTAGTTATTTACTGTAATGGCTTCCGCCAGGCCCTGTACTCTGTTTTACTGTATTACTGTTCTGCAGGCCTTCGGTAATCTCGGATTACTGGCCAGTTACGGTGCTAAACCCATAGGGCCGGGTTTGGGTCGTGACAGTTAGGAGGAAGGTCAACCAACTCCCATGTGCCAGTTTGGTCCAAAGGGGGTTAGTACTAGCCTCATGATACGAGTGAGGTTCATGTTGAGAGAAAATAGTAAAATAACAATGATAGTCACCAAGCAAGACAGAAGATTCTCTTACTCAGGTAGATTGACGAAGAGATATATTAGGAAGCACAGAGGATTCAGTGGGAAGCTCCGGAGGATCAGTGGGTGCAGGGACTTCAAGAGAAGCAAGAGGACTAAGAATAGGAGATGGAGATGCAGGACCTGCAGGAGAGCCAGACTCGGTAGAGGGGAGTGGACCTGTAGTAAGCTCATTGGTAGCATCTGTATCAAGCTCATCATATAGAGGAATAGAGGGATTCATGAAGAAAAGGGTAGTGGGAGAATCAAAGGTGTGGAATGGAGACATGGAAGAGAACATTTTATGTGCCCAAAAGACAACATGTCTAGAGACACGAAGGCGTTTAGAGATAGGATCCCAACAACAATAACCTCTGTATTCAATGCCATATCCCAAGAAGCAACAAAGACGAGCTCGAGATTCTAATTTGTTACGTTCATGTGGCTGTAATAAGACAAAACAAGCACAACCAAAAACATGAAGATGATTATAAGCCGGGGTCTTACCATAGAGACACTCATATGGAGTTTGATTGTTGATGATAGGAGAGCAAACACGATTAATAGTGTGAGCAATAGTGATGATTACCTCTCCCCAAAAACGTTCTGGATAAGAGACAGATATTAAAAGAGCACGACCAGTGTTAAGAAGGTGATGATGTTTGCGCTTAGCACGACCATTCTATTAAGATGTGCTAGGACAAGAGGAGTGAGGGAGTGTGCCATGGTGACGGAGAAATTTTAAAAAATTAGTTTCTTTATATTCTTGGGCATTATGAACATGAAAAATTTTGATGGTGCGAGAAAATTGTGTCTTGACCATATTAGCAAAATTATAGTAGTATTGTTGTAATTCAGAACGATTTTTCATTAGAAATAACCACGTAAAGCGAGTAAAATCATCCACAAAAATTACAAAATACCTAGATCCCCCCATGGTAGAATGTGGTGAAGGCCTCCAAACATCAGAATTTATGAGATCAAAAGGTGCATGGGACATAGAAACACTTCTATTAAATGGTAAAGATGGTTGTTTGGAAAGTTGACAAGATAAACAATCCACATAATTATTTGTAACATGACCTTACTAACCACTTGACACTAAAATACGTAAACGACTAAATGATACATGGCCGAGACGGGAATACCAAAGATCAAGAGTACAACTAGTGGAGGCGGTGACAGTAGGAGGAGAGAGTTGAGATGGAATGTGAAGATAAATGAGCTCGTATAAACGTCCATTTTTACGGCCGATCCCAAGAATCTGTTCTGTCCGGGGAGTCCTGTACAACACAACTAAAGGAAGAGAAAAGAACAGTAAGACCAAAATCACAAAGTTGCCCAATAGAGATTAGATTGAGAGTAAGATAAGGAATTAAATAAGTGCTAGGAAGAGAAATAGTAGAAGTAGAGACATGGCCTATATGGCTAACATGCATGGGAGATCCATCAGCAATGTAAATGGTAAGAATATTAGAAGTAGACGTGGTAGAAGAGAAAATAGTAGAATCATATGTCATATAATTACAACAAGCAGAATCAAAGAACCATGAAGAGGTACCTGAGGTGACAGAAAGAGCAGTAAAGGGTGTATCAGAGGTAGAGAGAACTTGTTTGCCTATGGATTCAATATCATGAAGTGTGAAGGTTTGGTTGGGCTCAGGAAGAGCAACATCGGAGGAAGATGTGACAGTAATAGTAGTAGCAGCAGCAGAATGAGAATGAACAGCGGACCGATAGCGGTAATGGGGTCAAGATTGACCTCCTGTGGAACGATTGTCACGAGGTTGGCGATTGGGTTTTTTAAAGCAATCATTCTAATAATGGCCAGGACCAGTCTTGTTATACCACTTACAAATCCGAATAGGACATGTAAGTAAACCATGATCAGAGTTATGGTAATAAGTACATGAATGGGCAACGAACGATTTGCTAGGCTGATGAGAAGTCATAAGAACATTATGAGCCTGTGGAGATTTGAGAGAACCAAAACGAGTTTCTTCAGAAAAGAGCTCGGAGATGGCATGTTCTAAAGTTGGAAGTGGATGGCGGTGGAGAAGAGAAGCTCGAACAGGTTCAAAATCATCCCGAAGAGCCATCAGAAAGGATATCAAGTATTGTTCATCTCAATATGTGGAAAACTAACTAGCACCTGCCTTGCAGCTCCATTCAGGTTCAGACAGAGACAATTGATCTGAAACGGCATACATCTGGGACAGAAAAACACTGATAGATTGACCGGACTCTTGGCTCATGTGATGAGGTTGGCTAAGAAGTTGATATTGGTGAGCAAGAGCAGTGGTGCTATAACGAGTCTTTAGAAAATCCCAGATTTCCCAAATTGAAGATTAATGGAGACAATGGAAGTATTACGGCACCATGTGATGGCCTGATGGTTTTTACTATTCCAATTATCAAGTCGTTCTTCATATTAAATGGCAAGTTCATCAGTATTTTTGACAGGTTTGGCAATATCACCAGTAACAAGATGCCACAACTTCTTTCCTTTGAGAAAACTAGATATGGCTTGAGCCCAAATGGTGTAATTAGAACCATTAAGAATGATGGAAATTGGTTGGGCCATGTCAGAACGATCCATAGAAAGCAACAAAAAAATAAAATAACAATTTTTTTTTTTAAAGAGGAAAATAAATTAAATAGTAGCAAAAGAAATAAGACAATAAGTGGGGCAGACAGTAGCATAGTGAGGTGCGGCGCACATTAGCGTAGTGAGGCGTGGCGCATGTTAGCAGGAGTGGCGTAGAGTCTAGCTGGTGCAGATGCCGAATGTGCTGACATTAGCAAGCAAGAGGCTGACACATAGGGCTGACGTCAGGGAAAGGCCAGAGGGGCACAAAGAAGGTGCGTGCGACGCATGAAATTACACGCAGAAGTTGAGGCGATGCGTGGGAGCGCATGAAAGGTCAGTTGGCCTTGAATTTTGCACCGTTGTACTCCTAGTAATGAGAGGAAGAGTTTTATGTATTCAGAAGTTGATTTTGACAACTTTGGTTATTGGGCAGGTTGAGAAGAATAAAGACGTGTTGCTAAATTGTGTTTAGTGGATGGAGCAGTATTTGTGTACTGCCAGAACTAAGAGGATCAAGGATTTTGACCTAGCTCTGATACCATGAAAGCAGAATATGCATATGACAAGAAAGAGAAAAGAGAAAAGTGATTTGTATTCAATTCATGCATATACAATACAAAGCTATAGGTATATATATAGGACTATAAGGAGTGTTGTACAAGGGAAAGAATAAGAAAGTAAAGAATAAGGTAGAGAGAAAATAAGGCAACTTTTGATCATACCTAATAGGGAGGAGCCTATAATCTAAATATGAAATACATAATACACAAAATAATATATATATATATTTCATATATTACCAAACAAAGTTCCCGTTCAAAAAATACTAAACAAAGTTCAAATTAAGAGTTTTTTTTTTTTTTAAAAAAAAAAAGAAATTTGTACTTCTACAAGAACTTATTTCTTAAATTGAAGAAATTTTTAATTTATTTTTTCAATCTAAATTAGTTTATGAAATTTTATTTTGAAAAAATATATAATAAATTAATTGAAGTCAGTGTTTTCATCTTACAATCTATATCTATTTATTTATATTTATTTATACCACATATAAAGTGAACAACTTATTTGGTGTCCTGAAGTTTCTTTTTCCCTTTTGGACAAGTGGATTTTTCTAAAACTTGAACTTAAGACCATTGATCAGGTAAATAATAACTTTACCACTTGAGTAACACATTACATGTTTTTAATTCAAAATCAAAATTTATATTTTATAGATTTGATAGCATACCCATCGGGTGGGCACACACTCACTAATAGTATTATAAAGTGAACATCTCTTATGGTGTCTTGAAACTTCTCTCTTCTTATGCCAAGTGTTCATTAATTGTTAGTTTCATTAAAATTGCGTATTGAAAACATAACTTTAAATTTGAACTCATATTTTAAATCCACAACATTTAAATAAAAAAAAATAAAAATAAAAATAAAAAAACCAAAACAAAAAAAGTGTTTGAGAAATATTATATCTACTTAATTTCGATATATTTATTTAAAAAATATATGAGATTCATTAAAAACGCATTAAATCAAATTTATTATTCTCTTCAAAACATAAAAAAGCTACCATGTTAAATCTAGTACAATACAAACTTGAGTTGAGGTTAAGAGTACCTCCAATGTGAAAGATGAACAAACAATGGCTAAGTGATCGGTGATCCCGTGAGAGTATTTATCATGCAAGATGGAATTGATAATCTGGAGACAAAACAGGGTGTGAATGTATGTTGATTTTTAATGCAAATCAGTGAACCCAATATGTCAACTATTTATAAGTATCTTGGCTACCATTGCCAAGAGTCACCACTTGTTTGGCAATGATCACAATGCTTCAAATATGATGTGAAGCATTGTGTCTTTTAGTGTTCAAATTCAAACACCCTATTTTTGTTTCTAGATCATTCAATTACCTTGCGGAAAGGTTTCCAGATCACCTATATCAAGATTTGATTCAGTATGGAAAGGCACACCACATTATGGTGTGGTCACACTTAATCTAACATCTCCCACTTGATCCCATCATAATGAGGTGACAAACCTAAGTTTAGCATGTTTACCTTGGTACCAAAATTTTGCCTCATGCCAACTTTCATCTATGAAATGTACCTCATAGATCAACGTCCGATCGTGACTTGGCCATACGTGCGCACGTCTTTGCCACCAATCTGACTGCACCCGTACGAATGTGTTCTCTCGTTGACAACACACTCCGAATGACTTCAATTCACTATATTTCAAATGAACAACATCAATTTTCAGTGCTGGGTTCATAGTCCATACCTAATCACCATTGACAACTTTAGCCACACACATTCCTCTTGTGTTGACCTGCGTCGAAATTATTATTAAGTACTTCCTCTAAGGCCCATTCTTGAAGGTTTTCCTTAACACACCTTATCAACGACTTTATTGCTGAACAAGCAGACAACATCATCTAGTCAGCACGTTGCATATCATGGACTTTACATCTCATGCTAACTATGATGTCCATACCTTGTCAATTCCTCTCTCTTATTACCTGACCAAACACATGTTTCCATGCAAGATAGAGTCGCAAAACATTGGTTATCTAGGTGTCCCTAGAGTCATCCAACTATGCTTTTATATAAGTAGCTAAATTGCCTAACTAGGCATTTTTCAATCCCATATTAGCTACGTGTTCTCTGAATTTTTCCAGAGACAAACCTTTGGTCATAGGGTCAGCCACCATCTCTTCTGAGGGTATATAGTTGACTTTAATTTCACCTCTCTCCACTATGTCCTAAATATAGTGGTAACTTACATCAATATGTTTTTCCTTAGAGCTATTCGCTCCACTTTTTATTAATGAGATGGCGGACTGATTGTCACAAAACATATTGACTGGTCTAGCAGGTATACCTAATTGTAAACTGTCAACAAATCGTTTTATCCAGACCGCATTACTTACGGCTGTGCTGCAAGCTATGTATTCAGCTTCCATAGTGTACTTTGCAACACAACTCTGTTTCTTACTTAACCAAGAAACTGTTGTTCCACCAAACAAGAACACATGACCACCAGTAGATTTTCTATCATCTACATCTCCTGCAAAGTCCACGTCAATGTATCCTTTTATGTCTAGATCACATAAACCAAAACAGAACTTCAAATTTTTAGTGCCTTTTAAATATCTGAATATTCTTTTGACTACTTGCCAATGTTCCTTACCTGGATTGGATTGAAACCTACTTACCAATCCAACTGCATGACAAATGTCAAGTCTTATACTTGTCATAGCATACATTAGACTGCCTACTGCCTAAGCATATGGGACATTTCTCATTTCCTCAATGTCAGACTTAGTTTGAGGACTCATACTTTTATTAAGACTTTGTCCCTTGCAACCCTTGTAAACAGGCGTGCTTAAAGAATTACAGTTATCCATGTTAAATCTTTTGAGCACCTTGTCTAGATATTTCTCTTGATCTAGATATAATAATTTTGAATTTCTATCTCTTGAAATTCTAATTCCTAGAACATAGGTTGCAAGACCCATGTCTTTCATTTCAAATCTAGATGCCAAGAAAGTTTTGGTTTTTATAATCATATCTGGACAATTTCTTGCTAACAATATGTCATCCATGTATAAAGACAATATTGCTAACTTGTCATCATTTTTCCAGATATAAACACAGTGATCTAATGGACTTACAACATAGCCCATTTCTAAAATGGCTTGGTGGAACTTCAAGTACCATTGTCTTGAAGATTGTTTAAGTCCATGCAGAGATTTCTTCAACTTGTAGAGTTTATCCTCGTTTCCTTGGTTCTGGAAACCATCAGGTTACATCATATAAATTTCCTCTTTTAATTCTCCATTGAGAAAAGTTGTTTTAACATCTAATTGATGCAATTCCAAATCCATCCTGGCTACTACCGCCATTAGAATCCTTATTGAGGCAAATTTTGTAATAGGGGAATATGTATCTATGAAGTCTATTCCAGGTTGTTGAGTGAATCCTTTGGCTACTAACCTGGCCTTGTATTTCTCCAAACTTCCATCTACTTTGAATTTCTTTCTAAGAACCCATTTGCAACCAATGGCTTTTCTTCCATTCGGGAGGTTGGTTAATTCCCAAATATCATTTTTCTTGATTGAGTCAAGTTCTTCATTCATTGCCTCAAGCCATTGTGTAGCATCACTGCCACTCATTGCTTTATTATAACTAGTAGGATCATGTACTAAGTTATTAAGTTCTTCAACTTGAAAAACATAATGATCTTTCAAAAACGTAGATGGACGCCTTGCTCTTTTACTCCCACTTATCTCAGGATTCGAAGCAAGTAAAACAACGTCATGTAATTTGCGTTTTCTCCCACTATTAGATGGTTGTAGAAGAATATGTGGATTGTGTGAAAAAGAAGGAAGAGAAGAATCCTGAGATACTTTAGAGGGCAATTCAATTTGTTCAATAGGAGTAACATGATTAGTAGATTCAAGAAAAATAGCATCTCTACTTTCTATTAATCCACATTCGGGATGGTAAAAACAATAACCACTCCCATTTTCAACATGGCCAATAAACTTGCATTCCCAAGTTTTACTTCCCAATTTATCCCTTAAAGGTTTGGGAATAAGCACATGTGCTTTACATCCCCAAACTTTGAGATTATGAACATTAGGTTTAGCATCATACCAGCATTCATAAGGAGTTAGAGGTTTGGCTTTTGTTTCGACTCGATTTAAAATGTATGCAGCGGTAGACAAAGCTTCTCCCCAAAAATGAATAAGAAGATCAGCATGAGTCATCATAGACCTTGTCATTTCCATTAGAGTACAAATTCGTCTTTTCGGCAATCCCATTTTGTTGTGATGTGTATGGCATTGTAAACAAATGTTTTATACCATTGTCCTTGCAAAAAGAATCCATAGCTTCATATTCGCCACCTCTATCATTATTCAAGTTTTTAATGGACCGACCAAGTTATTTTCCTATCTCTAATTTATATTCCTTAAACTTTTCAATTGTTTCTGATTCATGTTTAAGAAGGTAGATATGTCCATATCTTGAATAATCATCAGTGAAAGTAATAAAGTATTCCATGCCTCGATGAGTTTTAGTTCTTAAAGGGCCATAAATGTCAGAATGAATTACTTCAAGTAATTCCGATAGTTTCCAATGTTTTAAAAACAACTTACTAGTCATTTTTCCTTTGATACATGGTTCACATATATCAAAATTATCAGAACACACTTTAGGCAATAAACCACTTTTAAACATTTGAGACATTTTATTTTTATTAGTGTGACCTAATCTGAGATGCCATAAATAAGAACTATTACTGATAGAAACAGACAAATAACCATAAATACATACTTTATTTTTATTATCAATAGGAAGAGAGTACATGTCATTCACTCTTACACCTTTTACAACTACATTCCCTTTCTTAATCAACATTGTGTTAAACTTAAAATTAATCTCAAAACCCTTTTGGGTTAACACTGGAATTGAAATTAAATTTCAGTGAATGTTGGGTACATAAAGCACATCATGAAGCATAATAGAAGTTCCATTAATAGAGAATTGACAGTTGTCGACGCCCAAAACATCACTATAGGAGTTGTTACCCATGTAGATTTTGTGTTCACCAATCTTCTTTTCTTTAAACTCCACGAACATGTCTTTATTTTGTACAATATGCCTAATTGCAGCAGAATCAATCCACCATGAATTTGATGAAGGTTCAAGCACCATTGCTTCAGAAACTGTCATGGCAACAGGGTTATGATCATTTTTCTGCTTTTTCTGAGGACAAGTGGCTTTGATATGACCTTTTTTACCGCACTTGTAACATGAGCTAATCTGATGCTTGTGATGTTGTTCTTTTGCCATTCTTGTTGTTTCTTTCATCCTTTCTGAAACCCCTTATACCATTTTCTCTTGAATGAAGTCGTCTTTTTCTTGTTAAATGGTGTGAGAGAATTATTAGTTTTCTGGGGATACAAGACATTGGTGATGATTAAATAAACAAACGGAATTCACCAATGCCAAAGATTGACGGTCAATAATTTTCTGAATTTTCGGTAAAAGGAGTTCGGAAACTTTTCGTTCTTCCGGACTATATTTCAACATTTGCAATAATGTGTAAACTTGCTCTGATACCACCAAAAGATGAACAAACAATGGCTAAGTGATCAGTGATCCCGTGAGGGTATTTATCACGCAAGATGGAATTGATAATCCGGAGACAAAATAGGGTGTGAATGTATGTTGATTTTCAATGCAAATCAGTGAACCCAATATGTCAACTATTTATAAGTATCTTGGCTACCATTGCCAAGAGTCACCACTTGTTTGGCAATGATCACAATGCTTCAAATATGATGTGAAGCATTGTGTCTTTTAGTGTTCAAATTCAAACACCCTGTTTTTGTTTCCAGATCATTCAATTACCTTGCGGGAAAGTTTTCAGATCACCTATATCAAGGTTTGATTCAGTATGGAGAGGCACACCACATTATGGTGTGATCACACTTAATCTAACACAATGGACTCTTTAAAATAAACATGTTAGCTATTATAGCTAATTCCATCATTTTTTATTCTTTCTAAGGCTGGCTACTGCAATAGCTATTTTAATAAAATTCTTCCAAAATAGCTACATTTTAAGAGCCTATGAGACTCTTTAAATTATTTTGTATGGATATATATTTAAATAAAGAGTAGCATTGTATCACATATATAAAAAAATAATTAGATAAAATACAGAGTATACCCTTTTCATACGTTAGTTTCTGAAAAATAAAATGTAGCATTGGAGTTGGCTCATTTTTAAGTGAAGGCTGGGAGTACGAATTTATAGAGAAACATATCAAACTCTAGTAATCTAGCTTATTAATGTATTAGCATTCTACCTTACACACACACACACACACACACACACACACACACACACACAAACAAAAGTCTAGCACAATAAATAAATGGGTAAATTACCCTCTGAATCACTCTATTTTGATTTAAATTTCACTTTGATTTCTACTTGTTTAATTTGAATTTTTAGTCCTTACACTTAAAGTTTGGTTTTAACTTTAGAGAAATATTATAGTATGTACTATATGCACCTTATAATTAAAAAAGAAAATAATATAACTTCATATTTTTTGAATTATAACTAAAAATAAAAATAAAAAAGTTATAATCAAACATCACGTAAAATATAACTAAAAATTTTATGAGTTATAAATAAAATAATGTCATAACTAAAAAAGAAAATTGATCATAACTAAAGAAGAAAATAACATAACTAGAGATACATATGGTACACCTTTCAAGAGGTGTGTATACTAGAATTTCCTTTAACTTTAGTCCTATTCAAATTGAACATTAAAATGAAGGACAAATCACATCAGTAGTCCTTACAATTAAAATTAATAATTTTGTGACAATTGTCGGTCTTTTAAAGTATACATGTAAAAATAATTAAAGGTAGTTTGGATGAAAGAACCAAATTATTTAAATTTAGACAATGAAAATTATTGTAAAATTTAAATCAAACTACAAAGGTGAAATGTGTAATATATCCTTAAAAATTTATACATTAAGCGGTATTTTGAAAAGTTGATAAAAAATTGACTTTTTAATTTTTTGTAATTTTTTAACTTTTTTGTATGAAAAAAGTATAGAGGTGATATAACTCAAAAAAATCAAAAAATTAAAAAGTGAGATTTTTACTATGTTGCCAAAACGCTCTTAAATCACTCGAGTCTCACATGTAGTGTGGAGTCTTTGTCTTTTAGATGTCCACACATGTTTGAAACTGACGGGAATAGTTGAATTTATGACAAATTAAAAAGGGTGAATTACATTAATAGTCCCTATAGTTTAGGACTTGTATCACTTTGGTCCCTGACTTTTTAATTGTGACACATTTGACCCTGAATTTTAAATTTTGTTCCAAATAAGGACAATTGAAAATATTATTAGATTTTTCAATCAAAATTGTCCATTTGATAAAATATAAACTAATTTTACAAAAATAAATGTCAAACAAATATTTTTGAATTTTAAAAAATTATTTCTATCCACTAAAAATAAAATTATATAAAATTGATAAATCTTTTAAACATTTTTTTTTTTACCAAATTAATTTTTATTATGTGTTTGGATGATGATCATGCAAAATTAATTTTAAAAAATTAATCATGTAATTTTTATTAATTTTTATCAATTTTACATAATTTTATCATTGGTGAATAAAAATAATTTTTAAAAAATTAAAAATATTTTTTTAACATTTATTTTTGTCAAATTAGTTTATATTTTATTAAATTAACGATTTTGCCCTTGAAATTAAACAATGGTAACTTCAATTGTCCTTATTTGGAACAAGATTCAAAATTCAGGGTCAAATATGTAACAATTGAAAAGCCAGGGACCAAAGTGACACAAGCCCCAAACTATAGGGGCTATTTGTGTAATTTGCCCAATTAAAAAGGGAAATGTTTTGTAGCTCGACACATTTGGTTCGAAATGGCTTGAAAGAGTGGACTCACGCGCGGTCTCTATCTCTTTTATCTCAGACCCCCTCCACTTCGCTATCTCTCTACTTTTCAATCTGTCTACACCCAAAGTATGAGCTCCTTCTCTTTCCTCTCCATCTGAAACCCTCTTCTCCACCCTCATCCGACTGCCCTTCCAACACAAACATCCGACTCCATACTCTGCTCATTCTCCTCCGACTTGGTGGTCATACTCTGGTCATTATCCTCCGACTTGGTGGTCAGCGGGATACTCCTCTCTTTCTCCTCTCGTTCAACTACGCTCACTTTATAAAGCTTCCCATTTTACATTTGATCAATAAATGAAAGTTGACAGAACACAAAATCATGCTAAGAAGCCCCCAACATTCCATGCTTTGAATTCATATTTTATTATTGATGAATAAACCAAGAACAAACAGCAGTAGCGATTTGCACACAAGCTTCATCCAAGAATTCATATTTTATTATTGATGAATATTTTAGTTTAGCTACCAGCCATGGCAGCAACAATCACAGAGCAATGGAAGAGGAATGGCACAAGGGGAAATAAAACGCCAAGAGGAAATACCTTATCCACAACTCAGTGAATAGTCCGATTTGCACACAAGCTTCGTCCTCTCCCACTCCAATTAAACAGCAGTAGCGACGCCACAAAGAGACGGTTCCGCTAGGTTACGAACAGACCAGTTCGAAATCAGTGGAGACTCTCGATTGCTCTACGACACACAAACTTTCTCCTCTCCCACTCCGATCAAACAGCAGCAGCGACCAGACGGCTCCACTAGGTTACGACAACACCGTGCTTAGCTTTCTCTCTACACGGTGCTCTGCTCTGTTCGTTTATTTTTTTATTTTTTGTTTTTGAAATCAAAACAATTGTGGGTGTATCCCACGTAGCAGAGCAGCGAATTCATCAATTCGAGCCACTCTCGAGCCTCGCCTTTCGAGCTACGTAGCGGGGTCGTTAAAAATTAATACAAAATTTATTATATTATTATTAATAAGATATATTTTAAAAATCTCAAACATTTTTTCTATTATTATTGTTATTTTATTATAATAGTTACACTCATGCGAGTATTGACGTGGACTGATCCATGCCATGCCAGCTGTGTTGTGGGTCTGTAACCCCATTTTTGCACATGGCCATGGGGATTATTAATGTCAAAAAATAAAAATAAAAAAACATGAATTTATTCATAATACACCAATTCTAATTGATTCAAACTAGTGTATATCTTACTATTTTTTATCAATCAAAAAATATATATTATTCATATACTTAAAACGAATGTAAACAAAATCGAACTTCAAATAAAATATATAAAATTTATTGATATCAAACTTTGTGGTTGATTTGTGAAAAAGGCCTTATTGCACTTTTTTTTTTTTATGAGAGGGTGGTATTTGGTAATCCAATTTAACATATAAAATTGAATGAATTCAATGAAAATTAATTAAATCAATTTGATAAATTCCATCCGTATCACTTATAATTTTGAACATCTCTTAAAAGTAGATCAAAAAATTTAAGTTACGAACTTCTTACTAAATTCTTAATATTAAAATTTTAATATATTATGCTTATATCACCACTAAAATGTACCGTCATCACCCTATTAATACCATCACAATTATTGTCATCATCCAATTCACCACTACAACACCACCGCCTAAAATGTACCGTCATCACCCTTGGGCAACCCACCTCTTGCACCCCTCTTCAGCAATGTACAAAATATGTTTTTTTTACGTATTTTGAAAGAATATGTATACTAATATGTAATTTACTTTTTTTTTATCTTTTTAGTAAAAATAAAAGAAAACTAATAACATTATCAAACGCTACCTTAACTTTTGCACATAAAATAGTGGTATCCTGGTGAATTTTTTTAATAATATTCTGAAATTCAAACTGATGATGCAGTGAGTCTTCGTGAATGGGTTGGACCGATCCGAGCTCCTCAAGCCCACTGGATAACCTGCAAGCAAGTTCAATCGGGGAACGGGGTAGTCCCCCGGCGAACCCTCCGGCGTGTGAATTAGTAAGGGTGATAGACAATACGTAGGAAGAGTCAGGGAGATAGAAAAACTTAACCTTCTTCTTGTCTTCGAGCTTTGCTTATATCCTTTTGTAATCATTTCGTTGTCTCAGCCGTTCTGACCTTTTTTCTGAAAGCTTGCGCCGTGGTTCGTCTTGTTCAGGGTGAGAGGGCGCCATTCCGGCTGAGGGGTGTTGTCGCAATAAATGCTGTGATGGGTTGCATTAATGGTGATGTGCTGTGGCAATAACTTTGCAGATCTTTGTCTGCTGACATGGCCTGTTCTGCACCCGCCACGTGTCCGAGCATCATCGGCCTTCCCTGCTCAGTTGGCCTCCAGCTGTGCTGGGTTTCACTGACCGGGTTGTGCCACGGGGGTTGGATGGTGGGCTTGGGTTTACGCATGGTGGGCCGTGGGCCGTGGTCCTTGTGGGCCTATCCCTGTCAGTAGTCCCCCATTCCCGAGTGCAGCTTTAGTCCAACGAAGGGAATAATGATAAGGAGGATGGTGGACGAGGCCGAGCAGGAGGGTGATCGAGCGGACGAGGCCGACCGCAAGGGTGACCGAGTGGATGAGGCCGACCGCAAGGGTGGCCGGGTGGATGAGGCCGACCGCGAGGGTGACCGAGTGGACGAAGCCGACCGCAAGGGTGACCGAGTGGACGAGGCCGACCGCAAGGGTGACCGAGTGGGAGGGAAGAGGAGTGTTGGGCCTCAGGAAGGAGGAGTTGGCCTAAGCACGGCGATTTATCATGCACGGGCGGTGGCTGAAGCGCTGGAGGGAGGAGAAGGCTCCGCCAGGGCGGGGGCTGACCGTCTGGTGAGGATCGTGGAGGAGTCAGCCCTCCGAGCTGCGTCCAGATTCAATGAGGCGGACCTGTTCAGGGGTCTGTGCTCTGCACAAATGGAGGTGACAACTCTGGCAGGGGCCCTCTTCAGAAAGGCAGGTGCTGCCAAAGTCAAGGTGGAGGAGGCCAAGGCACAACTTGCCGAACTGAAGGAGGGAAAGGCAAGTTGGGAGGAGGCCCAAGCGGAGCTGCAAGCAGCCAGGCTGGAGTTGGAGGATGCACGCCGCAAGGTTGTGTCATTGGAATTCCAGCTGGCTACTGAGCAGAAAAAGCTGGACGAGTCCCAAAGGGCCTGTGTCATTGCCAACGACAGGCATGAAGAGGCCATGAGCAACAACGAGGAACTGGTGAGGCAGAAAGACGAGGCAGACGCTAAGGTGGAAGCTCTGCAGAAAGAGGTGAAGGAAGGGCTTGCCAAGGCAGAGGAGGAAAAGGTGAGATTGAAGAGGGAGTTAGAAGTAGAGATGGGGAAGGCGCAGGCGGAGAGGGAGGGCTTGCAGAAGGAGCTTGATGAGGAGAAGAGGAGGGCAGCCACTGCGGGTGAGGCTCTGCAAAAGGAGTTGGATGCAGAAAGGGCAAGGGCAGCCTCTGAGAGGGAGACCCTTCAAAAAGAGCTGGACGAAGTGAAGGCGAGGGCGGCCTCGGAAAGGGCAGCCTACCCTGATCTGTGTGTCGCAGCGGTTGCACAATTCAAAGGGTCTCCTGAATTTCAGGTGGCGGTAGACGCCGCAGTGGCTGCCAGCTTGGCTGGGATGGGGTCTGGGGGTGCTGGGTCATCAGGGACAGGTGCTGGGGGGAGGACAGAGTCTGAAATCATCAACAGTTTCCAGCAATCTGACTACTACAAGCACGAAATGGCTGAGTACTGGGACAGCGGTTGGAAGATGTTCAAACGCAGGGCTGAGGAGCTGTTTCCAGACTTGGACCTGAGTAGTGTGGTGATTGGAGAAGATGACGTAGCCCAGACCCCACTGGACGAAGGGATTGAAGAAGCTGACCTCATTTCGAGCGAAGAGGAGGAGTGATGTGCATGATGAGTAGGCTTGGGAGTTTTGGTTCATGGTTTTGTTTTGGTTTTTTTTTTTTTTTTTTTTTTTTTTTTTTTTGAAGAGATGTAAGTAACTTGTACACACATTTTTGAATGACTAAAATGGCACTTATGGTTCTAATTGATGATTTCAGTATATTTCCCCTTGTATTGGTTTGGTCTTGGTGTGTTTTTCTTGTGATGATTTTGTACACTGATGTTTTCAGCAAATGTTTGTGTGAGGTAGTAGAACAAGGTGAAACTAAAGTTATGCCAAAATCCAAGTCAGAATAGGATAAGGAATTTTCTTACTACAGAGTGAAATAGCAGAATTGTTTAAGTGTGGAGGGAAGCTAGAACGTAATGTTTCAAATCGAACGAGCATGGAAGTAGACTGAGGTGTAATGTTGAAGATGTGATTTGCAAATGAAAGATGGGGGAACATCTGTAAAATATGACTAAGTGTCGGATTATTTTGCAATTGTGTTTAAGCGTCCGATTATGACTGAGCGTGTTGTTTTATGAGCTTTCATTCATAGGTCTGACTGGGGGTTGTGGAAATGCTCAGGTTTGGCTGAGGCTTTTGAAAGTGCTCAGGTCTGCATGAGGCTTTTGAGAGTGCTCAGATCGGACTGAGGCTTTTGAAAGTGCTCAGGTCGGACTGAGGCTTTTGAAGGTGCTCGGTCTGGCCGAGGCTTTTGAAAGTGCTCGGTCTGGCCGAGGCTTTTGAGAGTGCTCAGATCGGACTGAGGCTTTTGAAAGTGCTCGGTCTGGCCGAGGCTTTTGAGAGTGCTCAGGTCTGCATGAGGCTTTTGAGAGTGCTCAGATCGGACTGAGGCTTTTGAAAGTGCTCGGTCTGGCCGAGGCTTTTGAAGGTGCTCGGTCTGGCCGAGGCTTTTGAGCGTGCTCAGGTCTGCATGAGGCTTTTGAGAGTGCTCAGATCGGACTGAGGCTTTTGAAAATGGCGCTGCAAATAAAAGTTTCATGGAAGCTACATTCAGACAGCTGGATTATAGAAAGTGGGAACTCCAGTCGATATTTGTATTATGTATTGAAAGAGGAAAATACAACAATTTTAACAATACAAAAGCAAGGATTCATTGATAGTAACGCTTCAGATGTTCAGCATTCCAGGGATGAGGGAGGTCGCGGCCGTCCATGTCTTGAAGTCGATAGGTGCCTGGTCGTGGTCGGGCTTTCACCACGTAGGGCCCCTCCCACTTGGCTGCTAATTTGCCTTCGGTCGGATTCTTGGTGGCAAGAGTTGCTTCTCTCAAGACAAGGTCCCCTACTGAAAACTCCCGTGGTCGGACCTTGCGGTTGTAATGTGTTCTCATTTTCTGCTGGTACGAGGCCAATCTGACAGCAGCAGTCTCTCTGAGTTCTTCGATGAGGTCCAGGTCCGCCCGACGGAGCTCTTCAGTCAACGCTGGGTCCGGGTGTAAGACTCTGGGGGTTGGTAGACCAACTTCTACTGGGATAACCGCCTCAGCACCGTATGTTAGGCGAAAAGGGGTTTCCCCGGTAGGAGTCCGAGCAGTAGTCCGGTAGGCCCAGAGCACGTTTGGTAGTTCCTCTGCCCAAAGTCCCTTGGCAGCTTCCAACTTAGTTTTGATGATCTTCAGGAGTGAGCGGTTGGTGACTTCGACCTGGCCATTGGCTTGCGGATGTCCCGGGGAAGAGAAGCATGGTTGAATTTGGAGATCCGCACAAAATTTCCGGTATCTAGCGTTGTCGAACTGTTTGCCGTTGTCGGAGACGATGGCCTGAGGGATGCCAAATCTGCAGACAATCGATTGCCAGATAAACTTGGTGGTGTTCCGCTCGGTGATTGTGGCGAGAGGTTCTGCCTCGACCCACTTGGTGAAGTAATCAATGGCAATAATTGCGAACTTGGTCTGGCCGCGACCAGTGGGGAGTGGACCAACCAGGTCGATACCCCATTTGGCGAACGGGTAAGGGCTGCAGAGGGTGATCAGCTCGCTAGGAGGAGCATGGGGGATGTTGGCGAAGCGCTGACACTTATCGCATTTCAGCACGAAATCAGAGGCATCTCTGTTGAGGGTCGGCCAGAAGTAGCCTGTACGCAGTACTTTGTGTGCGAGAGACCTGCCTCCCGAATGATTGCCACAGATTCCCTCATGGATCTCTCGCATTACATAGGTTGCTTGGGCGGGGCTGAGACATCGCAGGTACGGTCGTGAGAAGCCGCGCTTGTAAAGGAGACCGTCGATCAGAATGTAGTTAGCCGACCGAGCTCTGACTTTGGCAGCTTGCTGTTGGTCATCTGGGAGCTCTCCGGTGGTCAGGAAAAAGAAGATGTCGGAGGCCCAAGGGATGGGTTCCAACTGGAGGAATTGCACTTCTTGCAGGTCGGGTGAGATGGCCGGGTGAGTCAGGTATTCGAGGCGAACTCCATGGCTGAGGTCGGATTGGTCGGCGGAGGCCAGCTGGGCCATCTCATCTACTTTGGAGTTTTCCGCCCTGGGTATGTGTCTGATTTGGAAAGTGTTGAAGAGACGAACAAGGGTGAGTGCCATGTCCCTGTAAGTTCGCATTGTGGTACCCTTGGCATCGAATTCACCCGTGATCTGGCCGACGATGAGTTGGGAGTCACTGAATACACGGATGTGGCTGACACCAATGTCTGTGGCTAGACGAAGTCCTGCTATCAATGCTTCGTATTCGGCCTCGTTGTTGCTGGCCGCAAACAAGAGGCGGAGGGCACATTTGAAGTAACCCCCTTCGGGGGATGTGAGGATGAGACCGGCCCCGCTTCCTTCCCTGCGGGACGAGCCGTCAACATTGAGTGTCCAACAATGAGGATCTTCAGGCTCTGGCAGAGTTGGTGGGGGTGGAGGGTTAGTGTTTGGGGTTGGATTGGTGAATTCCAAGATGAAGTCGGCTACGGCTTGCCCCTTGATTGCTGTCCGGGGGTGATAGGAGATGTCGAACTGGCTTAGTTCTACTGACCATTGCATGAGTCTTCCTAAGAGCTCCGGTTGCTGCATGACCTTCTTCAGGGGCTGGTCGGTGAGAACCACTATGGAATGGGCTTGGAAGTAGGGGCGGAGTCGTCTGGAGGCGGTGACCAAGGCCAGAGACAGCTTTTCTAATAGGGGGTAGTTCTGCTCCGCTCCCCGGAGAGCCCGGCTGATGTAGTAGACCGGCCGTTGGACTGAGCCGTCCTCTCTGATGAGTGCTACACTGATTGCGGTGCTTGATACTGCTAAGTAGAGAAAAAGGGGCTCGCCGGTAATTGCCTGTGAAAGGAGAGGAGGATTGGCCATGCACTGTTTTAACTGTTGAAAGGCTTCTTCTGATTCAGTTGTCCATTCAAAAGTCTGCCGCAGGACTTTGAAAAATGGTAGGCACTTATCCGTCGCGCAGGAGATGAAACGGTTGAGGGCTGCCACTCTGCCGGTGAGCCTTTGGACCTCTTTAACGGTTTTGGGTGACTGCATCTCAATCAAGGCCTTGATCTTCTCTGGGTTGGCCTCGATGCCGCGCTGACTGACCATGAAACCCAGGAATTTGCCAGATCCTACGCCAAAGGCGCACTTCTCTGGGTTGAGCTTCATCTGATATTTGCGAAGGGTGGCAAAAGTCTCTCGTAGGTCGGTGAGGTGGTCAGTGGAGAGTTTGCTCTTGACCAGCATGTCATCCACATACACTTCCATGTTCCGTCCGATCTGATGGTGGAAGACTGTATTGACTAAACGTTGGTAGGTGGCCCCCGCATTCTTTAGTCCGAACGGCATGACACGGTAGTGGTAGGTGCCTCGGTCAGTGATGAAAGATGTGTGTTCCTGGTCAGATGAGTGCATCACGATTTGGTTGTACCCTGAAAAAGCATCCATGAAGCTGAGCATTTGATGACCGGCCGTGGCGTCGACCAGTAGATCAATGCGGGGGAGAGGATAGCTATCTTTGGGACAAGCTCGGTTCAAGTCGGAGTAATCGACGCAGAGACGCCACTTGCCATTGTTCTTGCGGACCAGGACCACGTTGGACAGCCACTTAGGATAATCCACATTTCGGATAAACTGGGCCTCGAGAAGTTTGTCAACTTCTGCAGCTATGAGATTGTTGCGCTCTGGATGGAAAATACGCTGCCTTTGTCGGTAAGGTCGGAAATGAGGCTCGATACTTAGGCGGTGGGTGATGAAAGAGGGGTCGATGCCTGGCATGTCTGCATGAGTCCAAGCGAAGACGTCTCTGTGTTCGGTCAGGAGAGCGGTGAGGTCGGCCTTTGCTTGGGAGGGTAGTTGGCTGCCGATTTTAGCGGTTTTGAGTGGGTTGGTGGGATCGATGTTAACTTCGACGAGTTCCTCCACAGGTTCGCCTCTGATCAGCTCGTCCTCATCTCGGACGTCAAGTCCTTCAATGATCATTGCTTCCTTCAGTCTGATCTCTTTAAGTGAGGCCACATAACATTCTCTAGCGACGGTTTGTTCCCCTCTCACCGTTCCGACCCCGAAATCGGTAGGGAACTTGAGGGCAAGGTGGTAGGTGGATGTGATGGCTTGGAAGGCATTGAGGGCGGTGCGGCCGAGGATGATGTTGTAAGCAGAGGGGCAGTCAACAACAAGGAAAGTAAGCAACTTCGTGGTCTGCCGTGGGTATTCTCCAATGGTGATGGGGAGATCAATGGAGCCGACAGAGGTCACCCGGTCGCCGGTGAAACCGACCAGGGGAGTTTGGAGTGGGGACAGGCTTTCTTCCCCGATCTTCAGTTGGCGGAAGCAGTTGAGAAAAATGATGTCCGACGAGCTGCCGTTGTCAATGAGGACTCGTCTGACCTTATAGTTGGAGAGGACGGTGGAGATGACAAGGGGATCATCGTGAGGATAACGGATGCCTGCACAGTCGGCGTCCGTGAAGGTAATGGGCTCTGTCCACTGTTTGGGTTGCTTGGGGGGTCGGTCGACCGTGGCGACTGTCTTGTCTGAGCCCTGTCGTATCTTTCTAAGCTCTGCCCTCTGAGCTGAGCGAGATGGTCCGCCACAAGCAAGACCACCTGAAATAACTCTGATTTCACCAACTGGCGGGGGCGGATTGCCTTGGGGCCGAGGTTGTTGGTGGGGTCGATCATGTCCCTGGTCTAGTTGAGCTGGTCGCCGTGGAGGGGTATGCCTGTGATTGTCTCTGCGGGGCTCGGTCCTTTGCCTTTGCTGAGGGCGGGTATCTGTGAAACGGCTCAGGCGCCCCTGGCGAATGAGGGTCTCCACCTGGTCTTTGAGGCTGATGCAGTCGTCGGTGTTATGGCCATGATCCTGGTGGAAACGGCAATATTTGGACTGGTCTTTACGGTTGGAAGGGTTCCGCGGAGGAAGAGGCCACTTGAGGGGGTAGTCCCGTTGGATCTGGTTAAGAACTTGTTCCATGGGAGTATTGAGGGGGGTATATTGCTCGAACCGACCGGGGGGTCTGGTTGGGGCTGACCGGTCGGCGCGAGGGGGTCGGTCGGCATAGCGGGGTGCTTGGTTATGATGCCGGGCGTTACTGGGTTCTTGGTCTTTCCTCTTTTCTCTGGGGGCCAGATATTTAGTCGTGGAGTCCTGCCGAGCGGCTAGAGAATCCTCGGCGTTCATGTACTTTTGGGCTTTGGAGAGCAAGGCTGCCATGGATGTCGGGGGGTTCTTGGAGAGGGAGAAAAGGAAATCGGATGACCGCAGACCAGCCATGAAGGCCGTGAGGATGACTTTATCGTCATTTTCAGCAACTTGTAAGGCTTCGGTGTTGAAGCGAGTGACAAAGCTGCGTAGTGACTCCCCCTCGGTCTGACGGATGTTGAGGAGTTGGGTCGCCGGACGTCACTGGCGTTGGGCCCCAATGAAGTGGCTCAGGAAGGAGTCACTGAGGTGTTGGAATGTGGAGACCGAGTCCGGTGGCAACTGGCTGAACCATAGCCGAGCCGACCCCCTCAGTGTCACGGGAAAGGCTCGGCACATGATTTCGTCAGGGAAAGCATGGAGGATCATGAGGGTACGGTAGGTCTCCAGGTGGTCGACGGGGTCGGTTGTTCCGTCGAAGGGGTCGATGGTAGGCATTTTGAACTTGGGGGGTAAGGGTTTGTCTCGGATGGAGGCGACAAAAGGGGAGTTTGCTGTAGTAGAGGGCTTATGTTGGATGTTCTGCATGACCCCTTGGAGTTGGAGTTTCATGGCTCGGAGTTCGGCGTCCCAAAGGGGAGTGTTGTCACCTCCAGAGGGAGATAGATGTTGGACGCTGCTAGTTTCTCCCTCGGGAGCTGGGGCTATGACTGATGGACGCGGGGGTGGAGGAGGAGGATGTATATGCGGGTGAGGGGGTTGCAAGCCCCCCGAGTTGGGAGGATCGGGTTGTGGGACAGTATGGCCTGGAACTTGTTCTGGATGGGGCGGAATATCTGGAGGTGGTGGAGGAATAGGGAGGTTCCGTTGGAGCAGAGCGTTGATTAAGGCCTGGTTTTGTTCGGCCATACGGTTAATGCTATTGGTGAGCTCGATGAAGTACTGTGGTGGGTTGTTCGGGTTGGGAGGGTCGGTCTGGTGATCGGCAGTGTTATGGTGGGAAGCCATGGATCTGGTCGTTACCATACACGTGACGGACGAGGTAAAAAGGGTTGCTAGGAAAGGGTCTCCGGCGGCAATGAACACAACTGGCGCACGGACAAAAACCGGATTCCCACAGACGGCGCCAACTGAGGATGCAGTGAGTCTTCGTGAATGGGTTGGACCGATCCGAGCTCCTCAAGCCCACTGGGTAACCTGCAAGCAAGTTCAATCGGGGAACGGGGTAGTCCCCCGGCGAACCCTCCGGCGTGTGAATTAGTAAGGGTGATAGACAATACGTAGGAAGAGTCAGGGAGATAGAAAAACTTAACCTTCTTCTTGTCTTCGAGCTTTGCTTATATCCTTTTGTAATCATTTCGTTGTCTCAGCCGTTCTGACCTTTTTTCTGAAAGCTTGCGCCGTGGTTCGTCTTGTTCAGGGTGAGGGGGCGCCATTCCGACTGAGGGGTGTTGTCGCAATAAATGCTGTGATGGGTTGCATTAATGGTGATGTGCTGTGGCAATAACTTTGCAGATCTTTGTCTGCTGACATGGCCTGTTCTGCACCCGCCACGTGTCCGAGCATCATCGGCCTTCCCTGCTCAGTTGGCCTCCAACTGTGCTGGGTTTCACTGACCGGGTTGTGCCACGGGGGTTGGATGGTGGGCTTGGGTTTACGCATGGTGGGCCGTGGGCCGTGGTCCTTGTGGGCCTATCCCTGTCACAAACTATTGTCCAAATTGAAAAAGGACAGAGTGAAAATGTGTTTGATTTGATTTTCAGAAATTTGTTTCCAATTTTTTTTTCTAAAAGTTAACAATTAATTTGGTAAAAAGTTAAAAAATAAAAAATACTTATTATTTTTATATAATTTTATCTTTTGAGGAGCTATAAATAATTTTAAAAATTTTAAAAATATCTTTTTGATATTTATTTTTATCAAATTAATTTTTATTTTTTTGAGAAACGAACCAAACAAGACCAACTGTCAAGTCTATCATAATCGAATTGTAAGACGATAATTATCTAATAAAAATTTATGATGTCATGCCTTAGAATTTTTTAAATGACCATCTTACCATTTTTTCCTATCATTTCTTTTTCTTATGATCATGACTACACTCTACAACTCTTCATCATTAAATTTAGGGGTGTAATTTCGACCCAACCCACCAGGGCCCAAGCTAGGCTGGCCAGCCTTTGGGTCACATGAGCCCCTGCCACTTTGCGGGCCAGGCCGAAAAGTGGGGCCCAAGCCCAAGCCCACTCAGATTAGGACCAACGGGCTTAGGCTCGAGCCTAGACCTGGGCCACGGGCAGAGCCTGGGGGACTTTTTTTTTTTTGCAAAAAATAAACAATAGATATACTATATATATAGATTATTTCTAAGAGATAAAAAATAAAAGGAAAATTGTATTAAAGTATTTTAGTTAAGATTAATGAGCGGTTTGGTTATGTTTCATGTGGTGGTATTTAATTATGCATGACTTATATTTTTTTTTTTTTTTTGTTAACTTATTACTAAAAAAGTATGAAGTTAATAATTATGTAATTTTCTTCTTTTGAAATGCATAATTTTATATATATCAAAATGAAACGAAATATTACAATCTTTAAATTAAATAGATAACATTTATTTGATGAATAATTTTTATTTCAAAATAAAATAAAATATTACAAAAATTTATATCATTAAATAAAATAGATATAGATTATTAATTATGGTAGAGCAATTGAATCAATATAAGTCAAGTACATCCCAACTAGGTTGGCACCTACTAGCATATTATTATTTGCATTATACTTCACCTCAATAATCAAATAAAAACATTACAAAATGGAATAGTGAAAAAAAATGTTTATCAAATTATCAGAGGAGTCAGACAATTCACTCACGTTGCTCGATGATATGTTATTCAAATCACCTTGAATTCTGTCATTTTCATTTTAATTTTGTCTTCTCGTCTACGCATGTATATGATCTTTGGATATCATCAGTGCCTCAACCATTTGGGGTGTAAGCCTGCTACAGTAATCACTTAACACCCGTCCACCTGCACTAAAAACTATTTCACAAACAACTATAGAAATAGAAACGATTAGTAGATCACGAGCCATCTGTGAAAGTACACGTCACATAGGTTCATTTTGTTTCCACTAATCCAAAATATCAAAATCTTCGGTATCATCCACTAGTGGGCTATCCAAATAGAGTTGTAATTCAAAACTACTTATGGTGAAATATTTTTCTACTTTTTATTGCTGTAAAAACACTTAATCTTCCGCCTCGAAATAAGACTGGTATAGTCTGTGAAGGTGTATTTGCAGATACAACTGCCTTGTATTCTTCAAATAATTTTTTGCATTTTTCATAATAGAGACAAGTTATTCTTGATCAATAAAAATACGTAAGTTCTTTACACCTAGGATCAATTATTATGACTAAACCTAAAAGATGAGATACTGGATCAAAATATTTATCAAATTTTTCTTTCATTGCAATAATAATAGTTATATAATATTTATTAGTCATATATATTGTGAAAATTTTCATTATTTCTGTTAACATAAGTAAAACAAATAGTGAAGTAGGAATATATATATATATATATAAGAAAATAATTTTGTTATAGTATCAAAAACTTTTAGAAAATCTTTATATAAGGTTATTTGGCGCGAATTAAATTCTGTGGGAGTCAGTACTCCTTCTATTAATGTTGATGCAAAAAATAAATCTACTACTTTTCTTTGTTTACAAGCTCTATTTAACATATTATACGTTGAATTCTACCTATTGTCTATATCTAAAACTAATTTTTTAAATGGCATACTTTCTCATTAACAAATTTTTCTGTATTCTGAAATTCGATTAGCAGAAGACATAATAGTAAAAATTGCATCTTTTATTACTAGTACAGAAGTCTTGTATAACTTCTTTAACAATCAAGTTTAAAATATGAACACAACAACAAACATTAAATAAATCACCATCAATAAATAATTGTAAAGTTGATTTCAAACGATCTACAGTCTGATTGTAATATGTTACATTATCTAAACTAATGTTAAATATTTTATTTTAAAAAGCCCACTCATATAATACATTTTTTATTTCTACTCTAAATAAATGACCAGTGTATGAAAATTTAACTAATCTAAATGAAATAATTCTGTTATTTAATTTCCAATCATTATCAACAAAATGTGCAGTGATACGTTGATGTTCTAAACTATTATTTAACCATAGATCAGATGTTAAACAACTCTTCCATTCAAAATTTTGAAAATGTTAAATAATTCATTTTAATATCCTCAAATTTATTTAAAATCCTATTTCTAGTAGTATTTCTTGAAAAATTTTAATATTGCAGTGCAAAACCTTCGTGAACCATTTTTAAAAAATGGTGACATTCACTATTAATAAAAGGTTGTTCTTCTTTTAATAACACTAAGGGTGTGAGCTCACCCAATGGATGTGCTTAAAATATAAATTTTAATTTTAAATTGATAACATATTTTCTATATTATTTAAGTGACAAAAGTGTTCTTTAGTAAGTTAAAAGAATGATCTTAGTTTCAACTCTTGTGTCCCTTTTTTAACTACTATTTTTATTTTATTTTCCTTTTGGATGGAAAAATTGACACTTGGCGTAAGAAAAGAAGGCCACTTGACAAAAGGAGGAAGTTCAAGGATAAGTGAGGTGTTCACTTTTAATAATAGTATAGATAATCAACTACAGAATTTTGTGCACGTATAGGGTCATGTGAAAATATTTACAAATTACTAGTTAATGAAGTCCCTAATTGCATTTGAGTTCTAATATCAGGTTATTAACTTTGTAAATGTCTTTGAGCATGTGATTTTGGATGGCTAGTACCCCTTACAGATTCAGCACTAAGTAAATGCGCATAATATTTATATTTTGCTTTAAATACAATTGTACCATCAAGATTAGTTATATGTACTCTTTCAAAATGCTCCCAAAAAGTACTAGACGTACCCCTAGATGATGATGATATTGTTGGAAAAGGGATATTAGGTCCAATAAAAAGGAGAATTAACTGATTCATGTTGTGTATATGCATCAATATCGACATAAACATTAAGAATATTATGATCCATAGTAATATAAGTAAAATAATATATATGAACTAACAATTAATTAAAATAATGAGTAAACAATAATAAATTTCAGAATAACAACTAATATATGTTACAAAATAATTAACGTAAAAAATGAGTGAGTAATAAATATTAATTCAAATAATTAATATTATCAACTGGCAAATGCGATACAAAAACTAACTTCTTCTAATAAAAAAAATTTCTTGTAAAATTGCAATTGTCACTTAAGAATGAAATTTCAAAATTAATTGAGAGAGTTAAGAGTTAAGAGTTGAGAGAGAGATTTATTTGTGAGAAATAAAATGGGAGAGAGATGATATTTATAGGAGTTGGGAGGTGATAGAGGTTGATTTATAAATAAATAAATAAAATCGTGGCCATCGTGGAGAAACGGTCATTTGATTGTTTGAATCCTTTTTCCTCTTCTTTTTTTCAAATTTTTTTACCATTTCTGGTAGCCTGGCAAGGAACCATTGGGGGACGGGCCAGCAGTTCAGGTAGGACCAAACGGGGAAAAAAAAAATTTGAGCCAGACTGGGCTGTGAAACAAATAGCCTAGGCCTAGGATCCTAGGTTGGGCTCAAGCCCAAGCCTACCTGGGCCACGGGAGACCCACTGCCCGGCGGGTCAATTTTACACTCCTACTTAAATTCTACCTGAATATATTCTTATTAAATGATGATATACAAATGTAAATTTTATATAAAATTTTCAAACACAATGATATAGCTTAATGGTGACATTTCACTTTAAAACAAAACACTCATAAAGATGATTTATATTTACAACAATATCACTATCATATCATTTTTATTATATTTTTTGTATAAATTTTTATATATGAATAAAAAAATTTATTTTTATTTCCATATCCACCGGCATTTTTTACATCTTACTATTTTATACCAATCAAAAAATGTATACTATTCTCTTTTGCCAAGATTGTAGAATGTTTGTTTTTGTTACTAAAATTAGATTACAACCTAAAGGAATCACCGATGTTCTATCAGTTTGAACTTCTAACCTTCCCCTCACCACATCTTATGGTGTGGTTACAAGATCACTAGACCAAACCCAAGATATATATCATTTACACACTTAAAAAATATGTGAGCAAAATCGAACTCCAAATAAACTACCCAAAATTCATTGATATCAAACTTTGTCATTGATTTGTAGGAAAAAAACCTTATTGCACTTTTACCATGCATAATTAAGGGGTATTTGGTAATCCAATTTAACATTCAAAATTAAATGAATTCAATGAAAATTAATTAAATTTGTTTGACATTTTCAATTTGTATCATTTATAATTTTGAACATCTCATAAAAATAAATTAAAATTTAAGTTACGAATATCTTACATAATTCTAAACATTATGTTTAATATATTATGATTACATGCCACTACTAAAATGTACCGTCTCCACCCTATCAATGCCACTACAATTATTGTCATCATTAGATTCACCACTACAACACCACCATCATTACTCTATCACCACCTTCACCTCCATCTCTAATATCACTATTGCCGCAACTACCCCACCATATCATTACCAACACAATCATATTACCACCACTGTCACTACTATTGTACTATCACACCACCACACAACCATAATCGTTGCAAACACTACAACTATCAGAACTCTATCATCATTTTACTGTCATTACTATCACCGCTACTAATCTCTACTTCAACCATCACGTAGCCACTACAATCATAACTACTCAATTACCACCACTATTGATATTATCACTGCAATCACTGCACTATTACTACTTATATTCCACCTCACACAACTACCACCACCACAACTACCCTACAATAACAATTGTCACACCATAATCACTTGGTGGAATGCTAGCACATGATTAGGCTTGCATAGTGATGCCAACGTTGGGATTGATTTGTCTAGCTATGATGCTTTCCGCATCCACCATCATCTTCGTGTAAGTTGAATTTCATTAATAAAATCAACTTTTCTTAGTTGATGAAAGAAAAAAAATACACAATTGTTATACCATAATCACTATCTTACCACCAAACAACCAACGTCATTACTACCTCCACTCGCACTTCATCATACTACCGCCACCACTATGTGATTATTATATCACTACCACAAAAGAAGTACAAAAGAGAAATTAAAATTTTGTAAATTTCAAATATATTTATATATTTACGTATCAAACAACTTAAATAAATTCAACAGTTAAATTTAAATAAATATTGAATAGTTTTTCACAATAAAATTTTTAACATTTAGTTTCAGTATTTAGTATTTATTTTTTGAATTTTAATTTTCTAATTTATCAAATAGGATGTTAGTTCTGTATTGACATTGCAACCCTATAAAAAGAGGATTCTCTTCAGTTGTATATTGGAGATTATGTTGGGTCTTATATAGCTTAACATAGGCCCACTTAAATGATCTGAATTATTTATTTTGTTCAACTACACATATAGATCATCAATGGAAAAAAAAAATCACATTTATTCGATAATTATAACTACGTATTTGGACAATATTTTTCAGGCAAAAGTGGACGATAAAGATAATTTTAAAAATAATACTGTTTATTTTTTTGGGTAAATTAAAAACACACCTCCTGAGATTTATTTAAATTACGAATTAGCCCTGTAGTTCTAGAAATTACAATATGCCCCCTAAGGTTTCTAATTTCATAACAAATAAGTCTTTTTATTAATAAATCATCAAGTTAATTAACAGTTTTTAATGATGTTAAAATTTTATTTCAATTAATAATTCAGATAATTTTATTATTGTATGAGAGAATAGTTAGAAATTTTATTTTTTTGTTAATTCTATTAAATAAAAAATTCTGACAGGGTAGTATTTATAATTTTTCAAACCACAGGGAGCAATTCATATTTTAAGTAAACCTTAGGGGGTGTATTTGTAATTTATCCCTTTTTTTTAAACAAACAAATCTAATAAAATCTTGAGTTATAATTATAGGGTTATTTTGATTTTTTTTTTTATGAGTAATCTACTTACATAATAGACAAATAAAGGGAGACACTATAATGTGTTTCCAAAAGGATGCATATGGTATACCTTTTATAATATCATCAAACAATTTCATAATGTTTCATGACATAAATTACAAAATGTCATAATTTTTTTTACTACAAAATTCATATCTTTATTCATCATAAAATGTTATAACAAAAATCACAAAGTTTCATAACAAAAAATCACAAAATGTCATAATATTACAATTCTTAACCTTAAGGTGTCATAACTTTTTTCACCACAAAATTATATGTTTATTCATCATAAACTGTTAGAACAAAAATCATAAAATGTCATAATATTACAATTCTTAATTTTAAAGTGAACACCATAAATTTATTATTAGTAACTTAGGTAAATTACAAATACACTCCGTGAGGTTTTGTTTAAAATACTAATTGCCTCTTGTAATTCTGAAAATTATACCTTGCCTCTTTAAATTTCAAATCACATAACAAATGATATGGTGCGGCTTCTATGCGGAAGGCACAACAGCTATTGCTATGCGGCTATTTAGGCCCGTTTTGTTACTCGTTTTGATAATTCGTACCGTTCACTTTTTAGAGTATATTGAGTATAACATACTTACGAAAAATCAAATTGATCGGATATCGTTAGCAATTTCATTGAATCGTATTTGTATTTAGTTTTATACTTCAAATCAAATTTGCTATTCATTTTTGTATATACAAATGTAATTCGATGAAATGGTTAACTACATCCGATCAATTTAATTTTTTACAGGTATGTTTTACTTAATGTATTCTAAAAAGTAAATGGTTCGGATTATCGAAACGGGCCGAAATGGCCACATAACAATGTTTGTTGTGCCTCCTACATAGCAGCCACACCACGTCACATAACAAATTACTCATTTTATTAATAAATCATTAAGATAATTAATAGCTTTTGATGATATTAGAAATATTTTTCAATTACCAATTCTGATAATTTTATTGTTGCATAAAAAATAGTTAAGAATCTTTTTTTTATTTTTATAATTTTATTAAATAAAAAATTATGACAATGAAATATTTGTAATTTCTAAAACAATAGAAATAATCTATATTTTAATCTCAAATTTACCCTAATAATTTTATTACAAAATGTCATAATATAAATCACAAGGAAACACTATGCATCATATGCACTTTATAATTTTAATTTTTTGAGTCATAACTAAAGATATAAAAAAAATGTCATAACTAAATATAACATGAAACATAACTAAAAAAAATTCATGAATCATAATTAAAATAATGTGATAACTAAAAAAAATTTAATCATAACTAAATAAAAAAATAATATAATTAAATGAAAAAATTACTCATAAATCTCATTTAGAGAAATGTTAGTCCATTTAGTCCTACATGTTTTTTTATAAATTAATTAGTCCTTTTTATTTGTAGTATGTATTATTGATTTGATTTAGTAATATTAGAGTTTACTTGTTTGCCCTTGTTTGAGATTTGGTTTTGATTTTTTTTGGGATTTGGGTGTATGTGGGTAAGGTATGGTTTAACATTTCCATTTTTTAAGGGATTTCGTGGAGTGATTGTGGGGATTGTTGATATTACCTACTTGGTGTTAGCCTAAAATGATTACATAAATTTTAATTGACAAAAAATAGTGGGCTTCATATCTACAAAATATATTAACCCACTAAAAAGTGTAATACTTTAATGTAACATTCAACCGTAATACTCCAATGTAATACTCAAAACAAAATCTTAGTGCAATACCCAAATATAACACAAAAAAATTCAACAATGAAATTTTCTCAAACGTAACACTCCAATATAACATTCCAAAAGAATTCCTTAACGTAATACTCTAATGTAACACAAAAAAAAATTCTTTATTGTATTTTTTCCAAACGTAACACTCTAATATAATACTCCAAAAAACCTCCTTAGTATAACGCTCTAATGTAACACACAAAAAAATTTCTTGGTATACTTTTCCTAAATGTAACACTCTAATATAATATTCTAAAAAAACTTTTTAATGTAACACTCTAATCTAATACACAAAAATTCCTTAGTATAACATTCTAATATAATATACAAAAAAATTCCTTAGTGTACTTTTTTAAAACGTAATACTTCAATATGACACTCTAAAAAAATTTCTTAGTGTAACACTTTAATGTAACATACAAAAAAAAAAATTTGGTATGATTTTTCCAAATGTAATACTCCAATGTAACACCAAAAAAAAAAAAAAAAACTTCTTAGTGTATTTTTCCCAAACATAACACTCCAATGTAACACCAAAAAAAAATTCTTAAAACGTAACACACAAAAAAACTCCTTAGCGTACTTTTTAAAAACGTAACACTTCAATATAACACTCTAAAAAATTTTCTTAGTGTAACACTTTAATGTAACACACACAAAAACTCTTTGGTATACTTTTCCTAAACGTAACGCTCAAAAAAAAAAAAAAAACATTCTTAGTATATTTTTCCCAAACGTAACGCTCCAATGTACCATCAAAAAAAAATTCTTAGTGTACTTTTTCTAAACGTAACACTCTAATGTAACATTAAAAAAAAAAAAGAATGTGTGATTTTTCAAACCATTCTAAAATGAGTACAAATATTCCTTAAGTTTTAAACAAATGTATAATTTCAAACTGTGAGTATTACGTTTAGAAAAAAAAAATACACTAAGAAGTTTTTTTTAGTATTTTTGTGTGTTATATTAAAATGTGTTACATTGAAGTGTTACATTTGGGATTACACTGATTGAATTGTTACGTTTAGAAAAAGTACGCTAGGGATTTTTTATTTTTTATTTTTTGGATTACATTGGAGCGTTACGTTTGGGAACAGTACACCAAAGATTTTTTTTTTTTTTTGAATGTTACGTTTGAGAAAAGTATACCAATGAATTTTTTAGTGGATTATATTGAAATGTTACGTTATTAGAGTGTTACATTAGAGTGTTAGATTTTTGTTCGTAATGTGGAATTTGTTCTAGAATGAGGGAAAATCCAAAACTTCTATAATGCAAATTGTCTAAATGTATTGAGAGGGTAATTTATATGAAATTTGGGCCGAGCTGGGTAATGGGTCGTTATGGACCAACAGTGTGAAGGGCTGAGTAAAAAGGTCAGAAAGTTACTCTGGTCCGCAAGAGATGTAAAGTTACTCCGGTCCGCAAGAAGCTTGAAGTTACTCCGGTCCCAAAGAGCTTACAGGTGAGTTCGGTCGTCACGCACCAAGTTATACCAGTCAGGACCGGAGTATTGGTTATACCGGTCAAGACATACCATGGTTAACGTTGGGAGAGCCGAAGTAAGAGCAATGAATATGAAGAGCCGAGCTAAAGTTATCTCGGTCTAATCTGCGGCTAAGCATAGCCATGCTTACCTCGGTCATACTGAAGTCTGACCATAGTAAAACCATCTCACTTGGTTTATGCAGTGAGGGGAGTGTTAAAGGATAAGCATTATCTTTCAGGAGTATGAATCCTAGGAGGACTCTATATGGAGGAGTAAAAGTCCTACTATGATTGTGCCACACGGAACCTACAAAAGCTCACAAACATCACCTATGGAGAGGTAACACAACTTTGATTCCCGAATACACAGAGCTTTTTGTCTATTTGTCTATACTTCTGACTTAGGCATCGGAGAGGTATCCGGCACACCCCCGCCGGCTAGCTCACGTTTGTGTTTTCAGGCAGTAAAGCGACGTCATACGGAGGAGCGCAATCTTGATTAACAGGATTATACGAGAAGGTTTATTTCTTTCCCGTACATGTATAATTTTACATTTTGAGAAATTCACTTTTATTCCTAAAAAATTAAACTCAAATATATAATTGACTACTCTTTTATGTAATTTTCACTTTAATAAAATTTTTAGATTCATAAAAAAAATAAAGGACTAAACAATTTATAAGATCATATCTGAAGGGTTATTGGCGCTTTACCGTAACTAAATGGGCATATTACACACCCTTGTCATTACTTTTCATCACTTTTCCCAAATCCCAAATATTCGTAACTTTTCATTACAAAAAAAGGGTATGGCTTCTGTCCAGTCCGGGATCGGACTGGACCGTGCTGTTGGGTCCGTGGGGGTCCACTACGGGTCCCGTTTTGATAATCTGAACTGTTCAATGTGTAGAACTCGTCGAGTACTATATGCCTGTAAAAAGTCAGTATTCATATATTTTGTGAAAATTTTCATTATTTCTGCTAACATATGTAAAACAAATAGTGAAGTAGGAATATACGTGTATATATATATATCTATATAAGAAAATAATTTTGTTGTAATATCAAAAACTTTTAGAAAATCTTTATATAAGGTTACTTTGTGCCAATTAAATTTTGTGGGAGTCATTACTCCTTCTATTAATGTTGATGCAAAAAATAAATCTACTACTTTTCTTTGTTTACAAACTCTATTTAACATATTATACATTGAATTCTACCTATTGTTTATATCTAAAACTAATTTTTTAAATGGCATACTTTCTTATTGACAAATTTTTCTGTATTCTGAAATTCGATTAGCAGAAGACATAATAGTAAAAATCGCATCTTTTATTACTAGTACAGAAGTCTCGTATACTTTCTTTAACAATCAAGTTTAAAATATGAACACAACAACAAATATGAAATAAATCACCATCAACAAGTAATTGTAAAGTTGATTTCAAATGATCTACAATCTGATTGTAATGTGTTGCATTATCTAAACTAATGTTAAATATTTTATTTTGAAAAGCCCACTCATATAATACATTTCTTATTTCTACTCAAAGTAAATGACCAGTGCATGGAAATTCAACTAATCTAAATGAAATAATTCTTTTTTTTTTATTTTCAATCATTATCAACAAAATGTGTAGTGATACATTGATGTTCTAAACTATTATTTGACCATAGATTAGATGTTAAACAACTCTTCCATTCAAATTTTTGAAAATGTTAAATAATTCATTTTAATATCCACAAATTTATTTAAAATCCTATTTCTAGTAGTATTTCTTGAAAAATTTTGATATTACGGTGCAAAACCTTCGTAAACCATTTTAAAAAAATGGGGACATTCACTACTAATAAAAGGTTGTTCTTCTTTTAATAATATAAGGGGTGTGAGCCCACCCGATGGATGTGCTTAAAATATAAATTTTAATTTTAAATTGATAACATATTTTCTATATTATTTAAGTGATAAAAGTATTCTTTAGTAAGTTAAATGAATGATCTTAGGTTCAACTCTTGTGCCCCTTTTTTAACTACTATTTTTATTTTTTTTCCTTTTGGATGGAGAAATTGACACTTGCCGTAAGAAAAGAAGGCCACTTGACAAAAGGAGGAAGTTCAAGGATAAGTGAGGTGTTCACTTTTAATAATAGTATAGATAATCAACTACAGAATTTTGTGCATGTACAAGATCATATGAAAATATTTACAAATTACTAGTTAATGAAACCCCTAATTGCATTTAAGTTCTAATATCAGGTTGTTGACTTTGTAAATTACTTTGAGCATGTCTTTTTAGATGGCTAGTACCCCTTACAGATCCATCACTAAGTAAATGCGCATAATATTTATATTTTGTTTTAAATACAATTGTACCATCAAGATTAGTTATATGTTCTCTTTCAAAATGCTCCCAAAAAGTACTAGACGCACCCCTAGATGATGATGATGTTGTTGGAAAAGAGATATTAGGTACAATAAAAGGATAATCTACTGATTCATGTTGTGTATATGCATCAATATCGACATAAATATTATGAATATTATGATCCATAATAATAAAAGCAAAATAATATACATGAACTAACAATTAATCAAAATAATGAGTAAACAATAATAAATTTCGAAATAACAACTAATATATGTTATGAAATAATTAACATAAAAAATGAGTAAGTAATAAATATTAATTCAAATAATTAATGTTATCGACTGGTGAATGCGATATAAAAACTAACTTCTTCTAACAAAAGTTTCTTCTTGTAAAATTACAACTGTCACTTAGGAATGAGATTTCAAAATTAATTGAGAGACTTGAGAGCTAAGAGTTGAGAGAGAGATTTATTTGTGAGAAATAAAATGGGAAAGAGATGATATTTATAGGGGTTGGGAGGTGATAGAGGTTGATTTATAAATAAATAAATAAAATTGTGGCCATTGTGGAGAAACGGTCATTTGATCGTTTGAATCCTTTTTCTTCTTTTTTTCAAATTCATTTACTGTTGGAGTCTGGTAGCCTGGCAGGGAGCCGTTGGGCGACGGACCAGCCGTTCAGGTTGGGCCAAACAGGAAAAAAAAAAAATTTGAGCCAAACTGGTCTGTGAAACAAACGGCCCAGGCCCAAGATCCTAGGCTGGGCTCAAGCCCGGGCCTACCTGGGCCATGGGAGACCCACTACCCGGCTAACCAATTTTACACCACTAATTAAATTATGCCTGAATATATTCTTATTAAGTGATGATATACAAAAGTAAATTTTATACAAAATTTTCAAACACAATGATATAGCTTAATGGTGACATTTTATTTTAAAACAAAACATTCATAAAGATGATTTATATTTACAACAATAACACTATCATATCAGTTTTATTATTTTTTTGTATAAATTTTATATATGAATAAAAAAATTTATTTTTATTTCCATCATTATTTTTCTTTCTCGTCTATCCACCTGCATTTATTACATCTTACTATTTTATACCAATCAAAAAATGTATACTATTCTCTTTTGCCAAGATTGTAGGATGTTTGTTTTTATTAGTAAAATTATATTACAATCTAAAGGGATCACCGTTATTCCATCAATTCAAACTCCCAACCTTCCTCTCATCACATCTTATGATGTGATTACAAGATCAATGGACCAAACCCAAGACATATATTATTCACATACTTAAAAATATGTGAACAAAATCGAACTCCAAATAAACTACCCAAAATTCGTTGATATCAAACTGTGTCTTTGATTTGTAGGAAAACGCCTTATTGCACTTTTTCCATGCATAATTAAGGGGTATTTGGTAATCCAATTTAACATTCAAAATTAAATGAATTCAATGAAAATTAATTAAATTTTCTTGATATTTTCAATTTGTATCATTTATAATTTTGAACAACTCTTAAAAATAAATTAAAATTTAAGTTACGAATTTCTTACATAATTCTGACCATTGAATGTTTAATATATTATGATTATATGCCATTACTAAAATGTACTGGCTCCACCCAATCAATGCCACCACAATTATTGTCATCATTAGATTCACTACTACGACACCACCATCATTACTCTATCACCACCTCCACCTCCACCTCCACCTCCATCTCTACTATCATTATTGCCGCAACTACCCCACCATATCATTACCAACACAATCATATTACCACCACTATCACTACTGTCATACTATCACACCACAACACAACCATAATTGTTGCAACCACCACAACTATCAAAACTCTATTATCATTTCACTACCACTATTATCACCGCTACCAATCTCTACTTCAATCATCACGTAGCCACTACTATCATAACTACTCAATTACCACCACTATTGATATTATTACTGCAATCACTGCACTACTACTTATATTCCACCTCACACAACCACCACCGCCACGATTACCCTACAATAACAATTGTCATACCATAATCACTTGGTGGAATGCTAACACATGATTGGGCTTGCATAGTGGTGCCAACGTTGAGATCGCTTTGTCTAGCTATGATACTTTTTGCACCCACATCATCTTCATGCAAGTTGAATTTCATGAATAAAATTAACTTTTCTTTGTTGATGAAAGAAAAAAAAAATACACAATTGTTATACCATGATCACTCTATTATCACCAGACAACCAACGCCATTACTGCCTCCACTCGCACTTCATCATACTACCACCACCCCTATGTGATTATTATATCACTATCACAAAAGAAGTACAAAAGAGAAATTAAAATTTTGTAAATTTCAAATATATTTATATATTTACTATCAAACAACTTAAATAAATTCGACAGTTAAATTTCAATAAATATCGAATAGTTTTTGACAATAAAATTTTTAATATTTAGTTTCTGTATTTAGTATTTATTTTTCAAATTCTAATTTTCTAATTTATCAAATAGGATGTTAGTTCTGTATTGACATTGCAACCTTATAAAAAGAGGCTCATCTTCAGTTGACTTTGCATATTGGAGATTATGTTGGGTCTTACATAGCCTAACATAGGCCCCCTTAAATGATCTGAATTATTTATTTTGTTCAACTACACATATAGATCATCAATGGAAGGGGAAAAAAAAAATCACATTTATTCGATAATTATAACTACATATTTGGACAATATTTTTCAAGCAAAAGTGGACGACAAAGATAATTTTAAAAATAATACTGTTCATTTTTTTGGATAAATTACAAACACACCCCCTAGATTTATTTAAATTATGAATTATCCCTGTAGTTCTAGAAATTACAATATGCCCCCTACGGTTTCTAATTTCATAATAAATAAGTCTTTTTATTAATAAATCATCAAGTTAATTAACAGTTTTTAATGATGTTAAAATTTTATTTCAATTAATAATTCAGATAATTTTATTATTGTATGAGAGAATAGTTAGAAATTTTATTTTTTTTTGTTAATTCTGTTAAATAAAAAATTCTGACAATGTGGTATTTGTAATTTTTCAAACCACATGGGGTAATTCGTATGTTAAGTAAACCTTAGGAGGTATATTTGTAATTTACCTTCTTTTTTTTTTTTTAACAAACAAATCTAATAAAATCTTGAGTTATAATTATAGGGTTATTTTGAATTTTTTTTTTTTATGAGTAATCTACTAACGTAATAGTCAAATAAAGGGAGACGCTATAACGCGTTCCCAAAAGGATGCGTTTGGTTACCTTTTATAATATCATCAAACAATTGGCTGTTTGGGAAGGGCTCCCAGGCTCATTGAGCCACATAATGACAAAAATGGTGCATTGAGCCAAAAAAAGACAAAAGATGTACAGGAAATCCAAAACAACACTGGACAAGGAAAATTTACAATACTACCCCCATGACAAAGGGACACGCGTCCTTTCACACAAAAAGTAAAAAAAAAAAAAAAAAAAGTTTAAATTTGGTTTCAAGTTATGTGTTTGGTTATGTATTTTAAAAATAAATTATTACTTGCGTTTTATTTTATGTATTTGGTAACGATTTGAGTGTAGAGTTGCTTTTAAATTTAAAATATTAACATTTTTAATAATTTAAATTAATTGAATATTTACATTTTTTTGTTAAAATAATTTTTTGAATATTTAAATTATTAAAAATTTTACGATTTAAATTTTTTGAATATTTATTTTAATTTTTTACTTATTAAATTTTTTGGTCATGTGTTTTAAAAATAAATTATTACTTGCGTTTTATTTTATGTGTTTGGTAACGATTTGAGTGTAGAGTTGTTTTTAAATTTAAAATATTAACATTTTTAATAATTTAAATTAATTGAATATTTAAATTATTTAAAATTTTTTGATAAAATAATTTTTTGAATATTTAAATTATTACAAATTTTACGATTTAAATTTTTTGAATATTTATTTTAATTTTTTACTATTGAAAGAATTTTTTAGATTATTTACATTATTTAAATACTTAAAATAAAATTAAAAGTAAAATAAAAATTAAAACGCAAATTAAAATAAAAATAAAAATAAATATTTAAAATAAAATTAAAATTAAATTATGTAAAATACAAAAAACGTAAATTAATAACATTAATAACATTTTAAAATAATTTACAAATAAAAAATTAATAACATTTTAAATAAATACAAACGACAAAAATGTAAATTAAACATTTTCAAATAAAAAACGACAAAAACGACCAAAATACGTAAATTAATAAAAAAACGACAAAACCGTAAATTGGTAATTAATAAAAAAAATTACAAATAAAAAATAATTTTTAAATAAAAAAACGACAAAACCGTAAAAACGACAAAACCGTAAAATCGCAAATTAATAATTTTTTGAATATTTTTTTAAAATTTTTGCTTATTAAATTATTTAGATTATTTACATTATTTTAATACTTAAAATAAAATTAAAGAACAAGAACTAATTAAAGTATAAAAAAATAAAATAAACAAAAACATAAACATAAATTTTTTTTAAAAAAAAGCTAAGCAAAACACGCCAAATCCAAAATAAATAAAAAAATTATTTTACCAAAATAAGCCAAAATAAAACCCAAAATAATAAAATAATAAATTTTAAAAAAATACGCCAAATCCAAAAATAAATAAATAAATAAATTATTTTACCAAAATAAGCCAAAATAAAACCCAAAATAATAAAATAAAAAATAATAAAATTTCAACAAAATAAAAAAACGTAAATTGGCCAAATCAAAACCAAAAAAAAAAAAAAAAATTAAGCAAAAAACGCCACATCCAAACCCAAAATTAAAATAAATAAATAAATTAAGCAAAATATGGGAAATCCAAACCCAAAATAAAAATTAAAAAAAAAACAAAAGCAAAAAAGGGCAGTTTGGTAATTTAACAGGATGACACCTCACCAAAAAGCCAAAAAGTCAAAAAAGCCAAAAAGTCCTTCCCAAACCAGGTTTTTGAGCCCAGGCTCATATAGCCAAAAAGCCCAGGCTCATAGTGTTTCATGACATAAATTACAAAATGTCATAATTTTTTTTACTACAAAATTCATATCTTTATTCATCATAAAATGTTATAACAAAAATTACAAAGTTTCATAACAAAAAATCACAAAATGTCATAATATTATAATTCTTAACCTTAAGGTGTCATAACTTTTTTCACCACAAAATTATATTTTTATTCATCATAAAATGTTAGAGAAAAAATCATAAAATGTCATAATATTGCAATTCTTAATTTTAAAGTGAACACCATAAATTTATTATTAGTAACTTGGGTAAATTACAAATACACTCCCTGAGATTTTGTTTAAAATACTAATTACCTCTTGTGATTTTGAAAATTATACCTTGCCTCTTTAAATTTCAAATCACATAATAAATGATATGGTGCGGTTTTTATGTGGAAGGCAAAACAGCTACTGCTATGCGGCTATTTAGGCCCGTTTTGTTACTCGTTTTGATAATTCATACTGTTCACTTTTTAGAGTATATTGAGTATAACATACCTACAAAAAATTAAATTAATCGGATATCATTAATCCTTTCATTGAATCGTATTTGTATTTAGTTTTATACTTCAAATCAAATTTGCTATTCATTTTTGTATGTACAAATGTATTTCGATGAAATGGTTAACTACATCCGATCAACTTGATTTTTTACAGGTATGTTCTACTCAATATATTTTAAAAAGTAAATGGTTCGGATCATCGAAATGGATCCAAATGGCCGCATAGCAGTGGTTGTTGTGCCTCTGCACAGCAACCACACCATGTCACATAACAAATGACTCATTTTATTAATAAATCATTAAAACAATTAATAGCTTTTGATGATATTAGAAATATTTTTCAATTACCAATTTTGATAATTTTATTGTTGCATAAAAAAATTGTTAAGAATCTTTTTTTTTTTTTCACAATTTTATTAAATAAAAAGTTATGACAATGAAATATTTGTAATTTCTAAAGCAATAGAAATAATCTATATTTTAATCTCAAATTTACCCTCATAATTTTATTACAAAATGTCATAATATAAATCACAAGGAAACACTATGCATCATATGCACTTTATAACTAAAAAAAAATGATATAATTTTAATTTTTTGAGTCATAACTGAAGATATAAAAAAATATCATAACTAAATATAACGTGAAACATAATTAAAAAAAATTCATGAATCATAATTAAAATAATGTGATAACTAAAAAAAATTAATCATGACTAAATAAAAAAAATAATATAACTAAATGGAAAAATTACTCATAAATCCCATTTAAAGAAATGTTAGTCCATTTAGTCCTACATTTTTTTTTATAAACCAATTAGTCCTTTTTATTTGTAGTATGTATTATTGATTTGATTTAGTAATATTAGAATTTACTTGTTTGCCCTTGTTTGAGATTTGGTTTTGATTTTTTTTTGGGATTTGGGTGTATGTGGGTAAGGTATGGTTTGACATTTCCATTTTTTAAGGGATTTCATGAAGCGATTATGGGGATTGTTGATGTTACTTACTTGGTGTTAGCCTAAAATGATTACATAAATTTTAATTGATAAAAAATAGTGGGCTTCATATCCACAAAACGTATTAACCCACTAAAAAGTGTAATACTTTAATGAAACATTTAAATTTAATATTCCAATGTAACACTCAAAACAAAATCTTAGTGCAATACCCTAATGTAATACATAAAAAAATTCATTAATGAAATTTTCTCAAACGTAGCACTCCAAAAGAACTCCTTAACGTAACACTCTAATATAACATCAAAAAAAAATTATTTACTGTATTTTTTCTAAACGTAACACTCTAATATAATATCCTAAAAAACCACCTTAGTGTAACACACAAAAAAAAAAATTTAGTGTATTTTTTTCAAACGTAACACTCTAATATAACACTCCAAAAACCTCTTTAGTGTACCGCTCTAATGTAACACAAAAAAATTTCTTAGTATACTTTTCCTAAATGTAACACTCTAATATAATATTTTTAAAAAATTTCTTAATGCAACACTCTAATATAATATACAAAAACTCTTTAGTATAACATTCTAATATAACATACAAAAAAATTTCTTAGTGTACTTTTTTAAAACGTAATACTTCAATATAACACTCTAGAAATTTTTCTTAGTGTAACACTTTAATATATCATACAAAAAAACTCTTTAGTATACTTTTCCCAAATGTAACACTCCAATGTAACCAAAAAAAAAAAAATTTCTTAGTGTATTTTTCCCAAACGTAATGCTCTAATGTAACACAAAAAAAAAATCGTAAAATGTAACATACAAAAAAACTCCTTAGTGTATTTTTTTAAAACATAACACTTCAATATAACACTTTAAAAAAATTTCTTAGTGTAACACTTTAATGTAACACACAAAAAAACTCTTTAGTATATTTTTCTCAAATGTAACGCTCAAAAAAAAAAAAAAAAAACTGCTTAGTGTATTTTTCCTGAACGTAACGCTCTAATGTAACATCAAAAAAAATAAAAATTTCTTAGTGTACTTTTTCTAAACGTAACACTCTAATGTAATATTAAAAAAGAAAGAATGTGAGATTTTTCAAACCATTCTAAAATGAGTACAAATATTCCTTAGTAAGTTTTAGACAAATGTATAATTTCAAATTGTGAGTGTTACGTTTGGAAAAAGTACAATAAATTTTTTTTAGTGTTTTTGTGTATTATATTAAAGTATGTTACATTGAAGTGTTACGTTTGGGATTACACTGATTAAAGTGTTGCATTTAGGAAAAGTACACTAAGGGTTTTTTTTTTTTTTTTTTTTACATTGGAGCGTTACATTTAAGAAAAGTACAACAAAGATTTTTTTTTTTTTTTTTAATGTTACGTTTGGGAAAAGTACACCAATGAGTTTTTTAGTGGGTAATATTAAAGTGTTACGTTATTGAAATATTACATTAGAGTGTTAGGTTTTTATTCGTAATGTAGGATTTGTTCTAGAATGAGAGAAAATCCAAAACTTCTATAATACAAATTATCTAAATGTGTAATTTTACATTTTGAGAAACTCACTTTTATTCTTAAAAAACTAAACTCAAACATGTAAATGAGGAAAAATTCAAAACTTCTATAATGTAAATTGTCTAAATGTATAATTTTATATTTTGAAAAATTCACTTTTATTTTTAAAAAATTAAACTCAAACATATAAATAACTACCATTTTATATAATTTCTAGACCTTTAAATTCATTAAAAAAAAAATTAAACAATTCACATGGACATATCTTAAGACTTATCGGTGCTTCACTCTAGCTAAATACTCTAACTACACCCTTGTCATTACTTTTCATCACTTTTCCCAAATCCCAAATATTCGTAACTTTTCATTACAAAAAAATACACGTTGCCCATAAGGCTCCAACGTTATCATTCGTAACTCATCAATATATGACCGTTGGACGCTCTTCTCAAATTCAAAATTTCATCACAAGTCTCCCTCTCGAATTCTCTCTCTTACATTCTGCAATTTTCTTTGAAGTCCATCAATGTCCATGATGAGATCAGATCGCAAGCCACCACTCCCTAGATCTCCTTTGCATCTTCATCCTCGTCGCGCTCTTCGCTCCACTGAGAACACCATCCAAACTCCTCTCGGTAAGTTCAAACTCAGCACAACCAACACCTTCAAATTCGTATCTTTCAATTTACTCAAATTCATTGCTTAATTCACTGAAGCAGGTTCTTTGACGAAAACCCAATTACTGAATCGATCTTTGTACACCAAAGAATCAGAGATTCGTCCCGAATACAACTCGATTTCTGTCGAATTACAGGCATTGACGAAGATGGTACAAGACGAATTCGAAAACCCAGGTTCTATCAATGTTGGGTTTGGTAATTCAATCAGTGCAACTTCGAGTAGTGTGTTTGAAAGGGGTAGGTTTTACGAAGAGTACTCTGCAAGAAGGAATGAGAGGCTGAAGAGAAAGAAGGGTGAAACAGGGGATGAGAAGAAGAAGAAGACTGTGTACGATCTTGGAGTCAAAGTTGAATCTGCGAAGAAAAGGGATGTGAAAGGATTGAGAAAATCGGTACTTTCTACACCCATGGCAACGATGGATCGGAGAGAGAATCAGAGGTATTTTCTGAGAAGTAGCATTAAGGAAAACAAGAAACCTCCTTTGCCTGTGAATTCTCAGAAATCTGGGCTTGGTGGTGATCGGAAAATCGTAGCACGAAGGGTTCTGAAAAGCTGATTTTTCTTGAATCTGAACTGGGTTTGTGTGAAAAATCCATATGGTATTGCCTTCTGCTTTAGGGGAATTGGGTTTTTTTATTATTATTATTATTATTATTATTTTTATGGTTTTGTGTTATTTTTATTTTTTTTTTAACTGCTTGTTTGATGCATGGTGCTTGTGGTTTAAGGAACATGAGTTTTTTTTTACCATAGAGAAATCCATCTTTTCTTCTTCTTCTTTGGTTTTATAGTTTATAAATTTGTTTAGAGCATCTCCATTTCTTACTCTCTCTTTTCTTTTCTTTTTTTCATTTAATCTGAGTGAAAATTTAGTTGAAAGCAGCAATCCACAATTTATTCTCTTTTTTTCATCAAATATTTTTTAATTAAATTTTAAATTTTAATGTAAAATTTTCTGTTTTAACCATTTTTAATAATAATAAATAAATAATATCTCCAATCATTACACTTTTTAAAATTTCATCAAATGTACAAATATGAGTATTGAAAATTTGGTAAAGGATTTGATTTATCCTTGATTTGGTAAAAAAATTGTCTCACCCATGATTTTATACAGATTTGTTTTACACTTTTTTTTTTTTTTTTCTTTTTCTTTTAAAGAAAACTTTGAGTTGTTCTTGTTCTTATTCTTGCCATTTAACCAAACATAGAGAAGCATTTTCATTTAACCAAACACAGTTGAGTCAAGATATGGTATATGTGCTAAGAATAATGTTAGAGACCGTAAAAATTTTATTAAAATTTCTATTAAATGTCTCACATCGGTGTGGAACCTACACCATGTGAGTCTCATACCAGAGGAAACATTTGGTAAAATTTTTAAGATTTTTAACACTTTTAATCTGCTAATATGATTATCAAGTTGAAATTCGTAATAAATTGGGAGGTGTTATCGAAATCATTCCCGGCCTCCACTTTACCGTTGGATCCATAAAAAGCTTGGTAAATGATGATGCAGAGGAAGGAAAATGTTGAGGGACATTTTAAACAGCATGTTATTAGAATGATGATGTTTGTAAGGACCGTCATATCAACTATGAAAATATTTGGAAAGTTAATGTATGATATAAATTTAAAATTAATTGTATGTGAGTCACACTTACAATGATTTTAATTTTTTTTTAATAATTTGTCTGAATTTATAATATTGTTATTAGGGACTTCAAATGTTCTACCAAATATCTCACGTGTAGGACTCACATGATGTGAATCTCACATACATATAAGACATTTGGTAAAATATTTAGAATCTCTAACATTTTTCTAGTAGTATTGTTGTTGTTAATGGGCTGTACTGTGGTTCTATCCAAAAGTGGAGTTTTAGCTGTGTTTGATTTTGAATTTTTACACGAAATTTATGAGGGAAAATAAAAGGGAAATTATTAATTAGGGGTACTATCAAAAAATTATTATAGATTGATGAAAAAGTTTATGCCTCTAATTATTAATACTAATAAAGTTTACCATTTATTTGTAATTTTTTATTAAAAAAAAAAAACCTACTCTGTATTGAAATTTTTCCAAAGTAAAATGGAGAAGAAATGATAAGAAAAAAAATAGAAGCTAATTTTATTTATTTATTTGGTAGGGTGGGAATATCAAATCAGTGAGAGTTTGAAAAAATAATTATAAATCAATGATAAATTTTTTAAATATTAATAATTCAAATTATAAATTTTTCTATAAATTTGTAATTATTTTTTGAAAGGTAGGCTGATTCGTAATTTCTCCTAAAAAAAATGAGTATCACCTAAATATTTCTATCTTTCCAGAATGTATTTTTTCTGCATATAGCATTGCAAGACTAAACAGGTTGGTGGATTGCCCTTCTAAAAGGACAATTAGCCTATATTTGATTAGAAGAATGAAAAGAAAAAATGAAATACAATTCCACTTTTTATTTAGTTATAATGAAAACCATGAGCTAACTTCGTACAATTCTCTTTTTTTTTTCTATTTCTCTTTTCATTTCTCTTGTCAAATCTAACAACCAAATGCAATCTTAGAAAAACAAATTATGGTGGTTTCGCCATTGGAATTAAGTATTAACTCAGATGATTTAGAACTATTAAACGAACTAAGCTGCTTGAGCTCAACTCATTAAAATCTCATTTGCAATCGACTCGCTTTGCCAACAAGCTAAGCTTCAACACCATTTTAAACTTACTAAATTTTCAAGTCAAGCTTGAATGACTTGCTCCTCTGCTCGATAAACTTATATGCATTATAAAAAATCAAGTTATTCAAGGTTAACTCGTATTTGACTCATTAAAAACTTGTTCAAAATCAACTTATTATGTAAATAAGTCAAGTTCGAACACAATTTTATACTCAAATTATCAAATTAATCTTGAACAATCTACTACTCGGCTCATTTTCTGCCCTAGGGCAATCAATCTCCCTTGAAAATTCACCACAAAAAACCGTCTCAATCAAAGACCCCTTTGGCAGGTGGAAGTTCCCTCTCAAAACATAAAATAAAATCCATGAAATCATCATCCAGAACGAATCACATGAAGTTGCAAAAAGTAGTCAGCAAAAATCTTCATGACCTCAACAAATTCATACCAACGAATCGCATAAAGGTTGCATAAAACAGGTCACAATCATATAAAAAAGCTTGATGTCTCAACAAATCCATCATTATACAAAATAAAACACATGAAGTAGCATAAAATAGTCACAATCATATTATTGAGCTCCATGATCTCAACAAAATCATTATTATATGCCTAACTACCTACCCCATTCCTAATTGCTTTCACATTCAATAGGTCTCCCTGCAAGCCACCAACTCCTGCATTTTGCAAATGGAGGTGATACCATTGATCTAAACTACCAGAAGAAAACACAGTTGCATAAAATAGTTGCAATTAAAAAAAGCTTCATGATCTCAACAAATTTTTTGAAGTGTGATAAAACACTAACCACTGACATTATCTATCTGATAATGTACACAACCCAATGAATATCAAATGGACACCCTAAGTTCAAAAATGCCTTTGCCCCCGGACATCACAAAGTTGAATGCACGATCTTACAAGAGAGAAAGCACTTTATGACTAATAATACAAGTAAAAAGCAAGAGAAAATTGGGCAGGAAGAAGATAAGATGCTATTGTTACTGATCAGATTGATTGCATTAGTTGTATGATTAAAATTTTTGACTAGCGCAAAAATGACTCTACTGCAAGTGAAGAAGATCATATGAGCTATTATCTCCACTCCACTTCAAGTAGTAAGCAAAAGATACACGAGGCCCTTGAGATATTCTACTATTTCCGATCCTCCGAGCTTTGAACTTCCGTACACCCTATCAACAAAAGTAATTGGAACCTGCGAACAGATGTAAAACTCAAGTCAAAATTTCAAGCCATAGGCATAAATTTTAAGTCAGCAACTTCAAAAGAAATATACATATATAGATATATATATATATATGGAAAAAAAAAAAAAAAAAAAAACTCAGAGGATAACTTAAACTGCATTATGACATCTAAAAAGTACAATTAGTTTTGAAAAGCACAATAGAAAAGTAGTCAGAATTTAGCATGGTAGATAATATTTTGAGCAATCACACCCTGTTTAAGATGGAATCAACATCAGCACATGAGGTTGTTATGTTCCTCTTTATCTACAAATAGCTTAATCGTTGAAGCCATAAAAGGATATAAGTAAATATGTTCCTCTTTATTTTTTGAACAGATGGTCAAAAGTTATGCTGGTTATTGATCTAGATATTTCCAAATATCGCAAACCACTGCAGCTGATACACTATTCAGACACCACAGCTCTTGTAGTCATTTTATTTGATGAAATACACATGATTTATTTACTTCCAGGACAAAATAACCAAGCATTATAAACTTTAAACAACCACTTGGTGTTATAAAAACATTAAAAATCTGCCCAAAAGACGTAAATGCAGGAAACACGAAGTCAGCACTGACCCATGCTATCCTTGATGTCACTTAGGCAATATGTGGCAATGAACAAACTATGAAGAGATGAGATATGCATAATCATGCATAAAGCAAACTAACCCTTATGTCCCACTCAAGTGAGGTTGATTACATGAATCACTTTTCATCGTTCTGCTTATGCTCAGTTAAATTATATAAATTCACATTTTTTTCCCCCTTGTGCATACAAGGGAAAAACAAATGTTACCAGATATGGAGAATTTGCATTGTTTTTCGTAACTACTTTATGAATGATCCATATGGGCCTGAGGCATAACAGGGTAACCTTACAGTGAATTGGTGACACAATCAGCAGGCCGGACTCACAATTTGTTTTTTTTTTTTTTTTTTGAACTACGACTCACAACTTGGTCTACAAACAACATTATGTATCTCACAAATCAATGCAAAACTCGCAGAATATTTTTATGCAAACACATGAACCACAAAGCCATCCATGTCCAGCTCACAAGTAATGAGTTGCAGGATAAGAATTTAATACTAGCTCTTCAATATGACAGCCAGAAAAGTTGATTCCAACTCACAGTTTGTCAACCACGACCATCAACTAAGAATAAGAATTTAACATTACCTCTTCAATATGGTAACCTTTCCTTGAAGCCCTAACAATCATCTCCATCTGGAAAACGTATCCCTTACTAACACAGGAGCTTATGACATCTTCAAGCACAGATTTCTTGTAGAGCCTTAAAAATACACAACAAATTTTCAGTTTTTGAAGTGTTAAAAGTGAAACAAATAAACTGTTTGATATCATAAGATATTCAATGTACCGGAAAGATCCAGTTAAATCAGATACACCAGGCCAAAGAAGTGTATGTGCAAGGACATTCGCTCCCCTACTTGTCAATTTGCGCATAAGATTCCACCCATGCACACCACCACCTTTGACATACCGGGTACCAGTAACTATACTTGCACCAGTCTCCATCTGTTTCCTGCAAAAGTATCAAACAAACATAATTTGGAAATAAATTTTGACTACCAAGCACATGATAAAGTGTAACTCCAAAACCTAAGTGGAAGCTTTCTTACTTGATGAAGCTTGGCAGGTACTTTGGCTGTGCAACAAGAAACAGGAAAACCAAATGAATTGAATATTAATTGTTTTGGGGTTAATAATATTAAAAGAGATGACAAACAAAAACAACTCTTGTAGTAAATGCACTTCCTGTGGAGATAAGCAAAACATGAAGAGTTACACAAAAATGCATACACGAAGAAATTACCCCAAAAGTTCAAAGTGGGCATATTTGGTGGATTATTGGATTTACTTCCTTTTTTATTGGGTAACTAAGCTTTTATTACCAAAAGAGAGAATAAACAATGAAGCTCCAAACACAGACCCAAGTGGACTCAAGGACATGACTAGAAGACTAACCTTGCAAAGAGGTAACAGACCTAGCCTAGGAAAAATAGCTACTTACAAGCTAGGGGACTAGGCCAAAGCAAAGAACTCCCTCTTACAACCCAAGAGGGATAGGCACAAAAGGCTCACCCCAAAGCACAAAACAACAGGACTAGACCATCGAAGAACAAACCTCTCACAACCAGAGAGCATAGGCATAGAAACATACCCTCTCACAACCTGATAGGCTAGCCACAAACAAAATAACAAAATACAACTCAGCTTACATCTTCCTAATTGCCAGACCTACCAACTATTTTTTTATGTCCTTGACATTTTCCTCGTGGAAAAAATTTTATTTCATAGTTTTGGATATTAAATAAAATGCCACAGCATGGGTTACATTTTGGCATTGGAAGCATATTACATGTTAGTGCAACATTCCATAATCCAGAAAAATCACTACTTGATAGAATCCTTCAAAAGAAAAGGAATCTGGTGATAGATCTGATGATTTCAACGAATTTTACACAATAAATAACCTAGAATGTAATATGCTGAATGTTCGTGGCATGACCATCAACATGAGTTTTCTTTCAAAGTAACTAATTGATTTATCAATAAAAAATAAAATAAAATAAATAAATAAATAAAACAACAACAACAGGACCTAATTGTCATTTATATCCAACAGAACATACTTACATGGGAGCTTCTATTTACACATCCCCCTTCCCCTCTTTGCACACACTTCATAAAAATTATTTTTATTATAAATTTTTTTTCAAGTGAAATTACTATTATGGACATCAAACAAACACATTCGGAAGTTGAATGTCGAAAAAATGATAAAAATTTAGAAGTCTACTTCTGAACCAATTGTTTATTTTTGGAAAGCTACTTCCGAACCAATTGCTTATTTTCGGAATGCTACTTCCGAACCAATTATTTATTGAAAAAGATGTGTATAGAGTGTAATGGGTGTGTGCAAATAGAAGCTACCTACTTACATGGTGTGATAAGTCAGCATCCATGATCACAACAAAATTGCCTGAAGCATGCTTCAAACCATGTACATAAGCAGTCCCTGCAATTAAACTGCATCAAGAACCAGCTCATTGTTTTCATTTCAAACAGAAGAGCACAAATACATACCTAATCCGAGCTTCTTAGGTCTAGCTTTCAACAGCTGCATTTATAGAGAGTCAAACGTAAGGGTGGTTGACAAGCTAAGAATAAACAAAACATTGATCAACAAAATGACTGTATTTGTTTTTGTGACACTTACAATGCGATCTTCTCCATACACCTCCTGCAACTTTTTGACTACATCTTGAGTTCCATCAGGACTTCCATCATCCACTATTATCACTTCAAAATCAACATCCCTAACCAGACAAAACAAATGTTACGAGCTCGAAATGCTCTATATACTGGAAATTTTAATCAATTTTTTAGCATGCAGTAAATATATCTATTGCTAAAATAATTCTGCAGAAGACACATGCACAAAGGAGTACAATCACCATTGAGAAGTTTTTTACCAAACCCAAGTGGTTTGGAATCTTATTTCCCAATCACGAATAGTTTTCAACTTATTTACAAAACCCATTGTTTCATAAAATCATGTTTACAAAACACAACTCCTCAAAATTCATGTTTTCAAAACATGGCTTCAAAGAGTTTTATAGCAAGTGTGGTGGGCAAAAGTTGAACCACTAGGCTGTGGCGGTGCTCCAGCGACTGTTAAGACTTTTGTGAACCTGAAAACACTCACAAAAGGTGAAGGGTCTGGCTGGGGAGCAGCCTGGGGACTCTCTGATGCCTAAGTTAGTAACCAAGTAGACAAAGGAGCAAACTATGCGAGTAAAAGTTCAAGTAGGGGTATTGGAATGTGTACCTCAACCATGGTGGCTATTTCTATTTATAATCTGCTCGATTTAGCCGTTGTGGGCTGTTAGCCCTCCTTCCACTCCGCACGTCAAGCTCTTTTCTTTAGGGATCATGCTCCTCTACATGCGGAATTCTAGAAGGTAGTTGGACCTAAACCTTAGGAACACGCTTTGACTGAGTCTGCTCCTCAAAGGTGCGCTCCTTTTGTTATCTAGTTCTGACCTTAAATATTAAGATCTGAATCCTCAGTCCTGGTCCTGATTTTGATCCTGGACCCTCATGCTGGATCCAGGTCTTCTGGACCTGGATCTTCAGCATTCTGGACAGCAAGCCATCTGTCCCGCCAAAATATCATTCTGGACCTAAACTCCGGTCCTGCTTAGGTTTGACGAACCGTTGACAAAAAGTTTCCAACTCTTGGGATCCCTAACATACAGCTTCCAAGTCGTCTTGTGTTTCTGAGCTATTTGGGCTGTATCTTTTTGGGGTTCCAGTGCAGGTTCTGGTTCTTGGAGTTGTGTTTCCAGGGCTATTGTATCCTCTTGCCCCTCTAGTTCTGTTGTTGATGAATCATCAACCATTGAACTCAACTGTTGATGCTCCATTGAGAATTCTGCTACAAAATCTGCTAACACTCAGGCCTTGATTGTTGTCCTTGGCTGAAAGGTTACCTCAAACTCCCCCAATTCTACTGCCTTTGCGCTTCATCCAGTAAAGTTTGCTTTTTGAAAAAGGCTTCTCTCAATGGGTGTTGTGTGATAACTGTGATTGGGTGTCCTTGGAAGTAATGCATCAGCTTCCTTGCCAGTCATTAGGGCCAGGGTCAGCTTCTCAAAAGGTAGATATCGGGTCTCAGCACTGTTGAGTGTTTTGCTGACGTAGTATACAGGTATATGAGTTCCTTCCACCTCCCTGACCAAGACTGAACTGACCACGTCCTCAGATACTACCAAATAAAGGTAAAGCCCTTCACCCTGCTTTGGTGTTGAAAGCAAGGGGGGTGAAATGAGGTATTGCTTCAATTCCTCCAGTGCTTGATCGCACTGTTTATTCTAGTCTACTCCTCCCTTCTTGAGGAATTGAAAGAAGGGTTTGCACTTGTCTAAGGAGTGGCTGATATAGCGATTAAGTGCTGCTACCATCCCAGCCAACTTCTGCACCTTTTTGAGTTTGCGGAGGTGGCCGTAAGTTGAGGATGGCCTTTATTTGCTGAGGGTCTGTTTCAATCCTTCTCCTTGTTACTAAGTAACCCAGAAACATACCTGAGCCAACCCCAAAAGCACACCTAGCTGCATTCAATTTTAATTTGTATGCCTTAAGTATGTCAAAGGTAGTTTGAAGGTTCTTAAGATGTTCTACTTCTTGCTTGCCTTTAACAACCATATCATCAATATAAACTTCCATGGTTTTTCCAAGTTGGTCAGCAAACATGGTAGTTACTAGTCGCTGATAAGTGGCTTCAGCATTTTTGAGCCCAAAGGGCATTACCTTATAGCAGTACAGGCCCCTAAGAGTTATAAAGGTAGTTTTTTCCTTGTCGGGCTCATGCATTGCTATTTGATGATAACACTCATTCTAGCATGCCCAAAAGTTGCATCCACCAATTGGTCTATTTTGGGCAAAAGGAAGAATCTTTTGGGCAAGCTCTGTTAAGGCTGGTAAAATCTGTACAAACTCTCCGCTTTCCATTTTTCTTTTTGACAACAACAGTATTTGAGAGCCAGGTGGGGTAGTGTATTTCTTTTATGGCCGTAGCATCTAAGAGTTTGTCAACTTCCTCAATCACCGCCTGAACGTGATCCACGTGTGACTGTTTACTCCTTTGTACGACTGGTTTATACGTAAGGTCTATGTTTAGGTAGTGGCTGATAATACTAGGGTCTACACCAGGCATTTCATATGGGGTTCAGGCAAAAAACTCAATATTATCCAACAGAAATTTGATAAGGAGTTGTTTTTCTTGCTCAGATAAGGAAGATCCAAGCAAAAAGTACCTCTCAGAACCATCAGGCCCAATACAAACTTTGTGCAGTTCCTCCACTGTGTGCTCTTCTGGTTCCTTTCCAACATCTTCTAAGACTTCCTGGTCTGGAACCTCAACTGAGCAAACAAGTTTATGCGCCTTTTTCACCTCATTCTGGCCCAGTGCCAGCATTAAGCAACGACATGCAGTTACCTGGTCCCCTCTAATTGTTTCGACTTCTCCTTGATCATTTGGGAATTTCAGGACTTGGTGAAACATTGAGGGCACCCCTCTGAGCTAGGGCAGCCATTGCCTCTCCATAATTGCATTGTAAGGCGATGGTACATCAACCGCTAAGAAACAAACTCAGAAGCAAATAGATCCTGCCCTCACCGACAGCGTTACTTCCCCCACTGGCCAGACTAGGTTAGAATTGAAGCCCAAGAGTAGCAAGTCCACTTTTCTCAAGTTCTGCTCTTTCAAACCTAGGCTCTCAAATAGCTTGTAGTACATGATCTCTGCTGCACTACCCTCGTCCACTAATATTTTTTGTACTCCAAAACCGTCCAGGTCCAACCTGATAATGAGGGCATCTAAATGTAGTTGAACCAATCCGTCTAAATCCTCCTCTGAAAAAGAAATGACTGGACCCCAATTAGAAGATTCAAACTCTTGGTCTCTTGTACCCTGGAGGGTATTTTGCTTGGTAAACGTCCCTGAGATACGCAGCCTTCTGCATCTCTCCCCTGGCTTGTGCTATCCTTTTTAGGTGTGCAATTCCATGTATTACGCTAATTATACCCTTGGGGTGTTCTGTAGTCCATTCATTTCCTCCTTGTTGGGCATTATACCCAGTAGCTTGCTTATCCCCAATAAACTCATTCAGGCGCCCAGCTACAGCCAATTCATCCAAGTGACGTTTGAACAAGAAAGAATCTTCTGTCCTATGTGCCACATCATTGTGGTAGATGCATTTTGCCCTCTGGTTCCTTATTTTTGGGTCTCTCTTCATTTTAGCTGGCCATTTGAACCAAGGCTTATTCTTTATTTCTAGTTGGATCTGCCATATGAGAAGCTTGAACATTGTCTAGATGACATAATCTGATTCCTTATCCCTTTTCTTGCTTGGTTGAGGTTTGTTTTCTTTCACCCTGCGCTGTACATTTGTCCTCTGTGCACTACTTGGTGCACTCCCCTGCTCTATTGACTTTTGGTCCTTCTCTAACTTGTTATACCTATCAATCCTTATCTAAAGTTCTGCGACCGTTTTGGCTAGCTTTTTGGACAATGACCGCCACAACTTCTCATCTAAAGACAGTCCCCTTTTGAACGTCGAAATGCCACTTTGTCTGAACAGTCTTCTTCTACCTCATGAAAGGTTTCCCAATACAGTTAAGCATATTGCTTGATAGTCTACTCAGGTGTCTTTCTCAGCGCCATTAGGCTTTCAAGCCCCTTGACACATTTACTGTTGGCTACAAAACGTTCAGTGAACTTGTCTGTGAGCTGCTTCCAATTGTCAATTGAGCCCTCTTGGAGCTTATCATAGCATGCGCAGGCTATCTTGCCCAGACTGGAAGCAAAAATTTTGCACATTAGTGCTTCATTCTCATTCCAGAGGGCCATAGTATGTCTGCAATGGCGCAGGTGGTCCAATGGGTCTGTTCATCCATCATACAACTCGAACTTCGGGATACTGAATTTCTTGGGAGGTTCTGCCGTGGAAATCCTCTTTGTAAATGGAGAAACCAACAGGACTGGACGTCTGTCAGTTGCCTTGAACACGATCCCATCAGACTCCTTCCGAGCGGGATTCTGGACTTCATGCTTAGGCTGGTTAACTTCCTCAGTTCGTTGGATAACCTCCCCTCGTGGAGTTCTGTGGCTTGTGTCCCTATGACTTGTAGCTTTGTTACTACAAGTCCTCTGGCTGGTCCTGCTGCGCAGTTCCATCTGCCCTGTGATGTCAACGTAGGTCCGGGTATGGGACATAGTTCGTTCCAAGGCTGCCTTTTCTTGCTTCCTGGAATTTAAGAAGGCTTTCATGTCATGGATTGGGAAATCAGAAACCTAGGATGGTCCTGACCCCTTTGGACGTTTTCCTCACGCAACTTCTCTCTTGTGCAAAAAGGACCTTACATCATCCGAGCAAGCGTAGTCCTCCATCTGATGCCCTTTTCGCTTAGAAGCTACGGGGACACTCTCTCGAGAACATAGTAAACTACTAGCGACATGGCTAGTTTCTCCTGCCCTCTGCATCAGTACAAGCCTTTGAGTTGGCTCAGTGCGATGCTTCTTTCTGCGTTAGTAAGAGAGTTTTTTTCCTAGAGTTATGCTAGGAACCCTAAATATTCTACCAAACCTCTCACGTGGGTGTGGGACCCACACACATGTAGATTTGTGTGAGTCTCACCCCATGTGAGAGGTTTGGTAAAATATTTGAGATACATAGCATTTCTTTTTTCCTAAGGGGTCGTGAGCCTCCCTCAGTTTGCTGTTCAAGCACAGGTGGTTGGTTTTATCCCTATTTTAAGGATCCTGAACTAATCAACCAGTTCCTTAAGCTGTTGGTCTATAATGTTGATGACCTAATCACGCTGAGCCAACTCTTATATCCAGATACTTCCATCAGAAAACTCAACCGTCGGTAGGTCATGCATTTCCCCGTCATGGTGTTCCTGTGACATCTCAACGTTGACTAGGTGCCTGTATCGAGTCAGGAAGTGTGGACCGGACCTTCTTGTTCCCCCCAAATTAGGAGATTAACATTTTCTGCCGCCATGGATGAACTGAACTCTTTCATAGATAGAACTAGGCTTTTCGCTGCAAAATTCCCACAGACAGCGCCAAATTGTGGTGGGAAAAAGTTGAACCATTAGGCTACGCGGTGCTCTGGCGACTGTTAGAATTTATGAACCTGAAAACACTTACAAAATGTTACGGGTCTGGCTGGGGAGCAGCCTGGGGACTCTCCGATGCCTAAGTTAGTAAACAAGTAGACAAAGAAGCAAAATATGCGAGTAAAAGTTCAAGTAGAGGTATTGGAACGTGTACCTCAACCATAGTCTACATTACATGGACTCTTCGTTTTTTGGGAGGTACCCGTGTCGACACAACACGGGTACGGGTGCGGGATACGGCTCTTTACAAATGGATACGGGAGAAGAAACGAAAGAGAAAAGAGCAAGGAGAGAACCTAGTCACCAACTTCGAAAGGGCAAGACATCGATCCCTCTGTCGCCGACTTCGATTCCTCTGCTCACGTCCTTCGACTTTGTCTTCATGGACTTCAACTTCATCTAGCGCCCTTTGACTTCGACTTCGACTTCGACTTCGTCTTCGACGAACACGACTATAAGCCCTCTCTCTCTCTCTCTCTCTCTCTTTCTCTTCCATTCCACCAACATTGATCTGCCTTTTGATCTGCCTCTCTCTCTCTCTCTCTCTCTCTCTCTCTCTCTTTTATTCTTTATTTATTATATTTCATCCCTCTATTTTATTCTTTTTATAAAAAAAAAATTAAAAATTGGGCTGAACCAGATAAATAAAATTTTGGGCCTACTAAAATTTGGGCCTATTAAAATTTTGGCCAACAAATCTTTTAATACCATGGGCTGTTATGTAGCTAATTTATATGTTTGGTCCATAAATTATATATAAAAAAATTAATGGGTTAACTTTTTAACTCATGTATATATAAAATATATATTTAAGAAATAATTATTTGACGTATCCCTATATCCGTATCCAAATTTGGATCCGTATTCACGTATCCTTCATTTTTAATTTTGAGGTGTCTGACCCTTAGATACGCACCCGCACCCGATACTCACACCCGAGTCCATGTAACGTAGACCATAGTGGCTATTTCAATTTATACTCTGCTCCATTTAACCATTGTGGGCTGTTAGCCCTCCTCCCACTCCGCACGTCAACCCCTTTTCTTTAGGTATCATGCTCCTCTATGCACGGATTTCTAGGAATTAATTGGGCATAAAACTTAGGAACACACTTTGACTGAGTCTACTCCTTAAAGGTGCACTTCTTTTATTATCTAGTTCTGACCTTAAATATTAAGATCCAAATCCTCAGTCCTAGTCCTGATTTCTCGCCCTGGCCATCCTAGTCCTGATTTCTGGTCCTGGACCTTAATGATGCTAAATGAAAAACTGGTTACATTAAATGTCAAATTTAATATATAATCAGTTATTCCCCAACCAGCCTGAGATTGAAATTCACCAAACCATGAAGTAAAGAGAAGTTGCATTAGAGATTAACTTCAGGAAGCTCCAAGAGCATAGCTTCGAAATAACAGAGACAATTTTATTTTATTTATTTATTTATTTAACTTTTGTTGTTGTTGTTGTTGTTGTTGTCTATTTTATTTTATTTTATTTTTTTTGTGTGTGTGTGTGTTATGCAATGAATAAATTAACTAACATACCAAAGATATAAATAAGGGACAAGTCCCATGCAAACATGAAACCAATCCTTTTATAGTACAGGAAAATGTATTGGAAAATTCCAAAATCCTCATCCCTTAAAATACCTCCAACCTTTAAACCCCATTAAGGAAGATTTAAGAATATTTTTCTTCAGTGTGTATGTTGTAAGAGAGAACCTTTTATATTGTGTGTGACGTTTTTTTCCCTTAAATATAACTCTTTTTCCTGAAGTTTATCTGCGGGAACTCCACATCTTAACTAGCATGTATATTCCGCTCTTCTTGAATGAACAAACTAAAAGGTCGAGGTGCTTTCAAGACTAGCAAAGTTCATCCAGATGAACCTTGAATTCTGTATCCTCCAATAAACCAACCACAAAACAAGGCATAACCCAACTCACTTCACTTATAACCAATAGTGAAAACTAAAGGAATCAAGCCAAATACATGCAAAAGAAGTGGATGACAATTTTGAATCATTTTGCACATGCAATGGCTATAAATTTCTAACCCCAATTAATTAAGTGATCAACAATAATAATCTCACCTCTTGCTGCTACCCATGCACCATATACATAGACTCTTCTAAGTTTGTGATGTACCCATGTCAAACACTAGAGACACAAAAGTTACGGTATGTGTATCTCCAACATGTCTACTTGGACATGTACCCAAAAAATATGTTTAAGCAGTTGAGTTTACTATGAAATTATCTTACATCAATGCATGAAAAGCTCTATGTTAGTTTGTAATCACTATTTTATCCAAAATAATGAAAGAAGTTTTTAAAAAAATATGTAGTTGTTATGTCCTCGTATTTTTGGCCATGAGAGTTAAATGGATCCGACACTCAGACACATCCACACCAAACACTCATACCCAAGTCCACGTAACATAGCCTACAAAGACAAACCCATCAAGAAAGGAGTTGTTGAGAAGTCCAAATAGCTTTGGCCAAGAAACAGGACTTCTCTTCTACCTATAACATCTCAAAGAAAGAGTTCAAAAAGATCCATTGTCGTTGTCATTCCACGCTCCCGCATTAAACTTCATTATATATACACATAGTGCTCAACATATGTGATATATCCTGAAGATAACATACATGATAATTAGAGACAAAAAAGCTCCTCGTCATTCTTGGGTACAGCCCATCATTATCAATCACTATACCACTATCATTCACGGGTACCTTAAATATGTATAAAAAGAAGAACTTTAGAAAAGCATGCCTGCACCAAAATGTCTTGCCAAAAGGAAATTCTAAAACCACTCCAGACCAAATCAGGCATACCCATAATCATTTTAAAACCCAAACCCCTGGAATGCCCACACCCATAAAAACACCAACCACCCGTCCCACTTCCAAAATAGTTACCAAATCAAAACAAACCAAACCAAACCAAACCGAGCCTTAAGTCCCATCAAATGGGATCGGCTACATGAATCCTTCTTCTCGACGCGGCCCTATCAAAGGCCATTTCGTTAGTCAAATTAAGTAGATCCATATCTCTATTTATAACGCTAGCTAACGCTAATCTAGGCCTACCCTGTCTCCTAACACTTCCATCTACCGTTATAGCATCGCATCTCTTCACTACAACCTCTGTTTGTCTCCGTTGAATATGACCAAACCATCTCAATCGATTCTCTCTCAACTTATCTTCTATCGGTGCTACTCCTACCCATTCCCGAATACACTCATTCCTAATTCTGTCTTGTCTTGTCTTGTCTAGTCTTGCCACACATCTACCTTAACATCCTCATCTCAGCCACACTTATCTTATCTACATGTTGTTTCTTGGTTGCCCAACACTCCGTCCCATACAACATCGCTGGTCTAATAGCCGTTCTATAGAACTTACCTTTTAGTCTAGTGGGTATTCGTTTATCGCACAGTACCCCAGACGTACTTCTCCATTTACACCATCCCGCCTTAATCCTATAGACCACATCTGCATCAATCTCCCCCGCTGTTGTGATAATCAACCCTAAATATCGAAAATGTTCACTCTTAGACAGTTCTTGGTTCTCAATCTTCACTTCTCATCTACTTTCATTATTATTGTTACTAAATTTACACTCCATGTATTCTGTCTTAGTTCTGCTTATCCGGAATCATTTAGATTCAAGAGGTTTTCTCCAAATCTCCAACTTTGTGTTTACTCCTTCTCTAGTCTTATCTACTAGCACAATATCGTCTGCAAAAAGCATACACCATGGCACGTCATCTTGAATATTTCTCGTCAACTCATCCATAACTAAAGCAAAAAGATAAGGACTTAAGGTAGATCCTTGGTGTAACCCTACAGTGATGGAAAATTCATTTGTCTCTCCAGCAGGCAATCTAATAGTGGCCACTACCCCTTTATACATGTCCCTAATCACATCAATGTAACCTTTAGTCACCCCTTTCTTCTCTAACACCCACCATATTATATGTCGGGGCACTCTATCATATGCTTTCTCAAGGTCGATAAATACCATATGAATGTCTCTTTTCTTTTCTCTATACTTTTCTATTACTCTCCTCAAAAGATAGATCACTTCCATTGTTGACCTGCCAGGCATAAACCCAAATTGATTCTCTGACACCTCTGTTATATCACGCAATCGGCGTTCCATCACCCTCTCCCACACTTTCATTATATGACACATTAGCTTGATTCCTCTATAGTTGTTGCAATTCTGAACATCTCCTTTATTCTTATAGATTGACACTAAAATACTCTTCCTTCACTCATCTGACATGTTCCTAGTCAACAAAATTTTGCTAAACAACCTAGGCAACCAAGCAACCCCTTTTTTACCCAAACACTTCCAAGCTTCAATAGGGATATCATTGGGTCCTAAAGCCTTATTTGATTTCATCTTCTTAAGTGCAATCTCCACTTCAAAGTTCCTAATCCTGCGATAGAACCTATAGTCTTGGTTTATCGTATTACTAGATATTTCTTCCTCTATTGTCATATCTCTATATTCCTCATTTAATAGTTTCTCAAAATAATTCTTCCATCTTTCCTTAATCTCTTTATCCTTCAGCAATACCTTAGAATCCTCACTCTTGATGCACTTAACTTGATTAAAAATCTATTGTTTTCCTCTCCTGTATTTTAGCAAGTTTGTATACCCTCTTATCTCCTTCCTTACTATCTAACCTAGTGTATAGGTCATCATAAGCTTTTAACTTAGCCTCTCTCACTACTTTCTTAACCTCCTTATTAGCCAATCTATAGCTCTTAAGGTTTTCCTCAGTTCTATCCTTCTGCCACTTTTTAAAGCACTCTTTTTTTGCCTTAACTACCGCTTGAACCTCTTCCCCCCACCACCAAGTTTCCCTAGAGCTGGGTCCCGTTCCTTTAGACTCTCCAAGCACTTCCCTTGAGATTCTCCTCATAAAATTGGCCATCGAGTTCCACATAGTGTTAGCATCATCTTCCAAAATAGTTACCATTCTTTTTTAATCCAATTCTTCCAAAATCCAAGCCAGGTTCAAAAAACTATTCATTCATATTGTTAATGATCTTCTTTATGGTCGAACCCTTGCCAAAATCAACATTATGACAATCAACCAATGCCAAGCTTGGAAAATGAAAAAACTTACATCGATTACATGAATTTGAAATGCTATACAGCGAAAATCTATAATCTATAGATGCAACAATTAGGAAAAGTAATATGAATTGAAATGTTAGGGAAGGTAAAGCCTTAAATTGACATGGGATGTTGCAGCAAAAATTATATGAACTCATTCATGCTATGTTTGGTTTAATAAAATAAGAGTGGAATGGAATGCTCATTTTATGGTCTCCTTACAGAATGGCCATTCCCTGTGAATGATGATTTCATTTGCAATGTATTTTTCATTATTTGTTTAGTGAACCAAACATGAGAATGGACATTATGGAATGATCATTTCATTCCACCTTCAAATGAACGAAACACTACCTTAATTTAATTAAGCGGTGCAATGGGAAAAAAATGTTCATGCAGCCAACCCACTTAATTTGGACACAAAGTTTAGTTTGGTAACGAAATGCAAGGGGTGCTTGTGGGTCGAAATCGGACGGTTGCATGTCATCCGTCACCCGATCGAATGGGGTTTGGGTTGAGAAAATTCCATCTGCAACCAACCACCCATGGTTTCGAAATTGATTGAGTGGGTTGAGCGGATTGACAGGTAAATGCGAATTAGGTTGGCAAATTGAACAAATCCTAATTTTACCAAAAAATAAAATCTACATTTTTACTAAACAAATCTTATTTTACCCACACACACGGAAAAAAAAAAACAAACAAACAAACAAACAAACAAACAAACAAACTTTTAACTAGAATAGGATTCTTTGCAATACTTTTCCTGCAATAATTCAAGATTATTGCAAGGATGAATGTGTTTTGGGCTTAAAGCATCTACTTACACTACCACTATTTATGTTTTAGGCTTAAACTAGTTACCTAAACTACCATTGCAAGATTATTGCAAGGGTGATTATGATAGAGAACCCTAGTCCGAACAAGGAGGAGTGAGGGTTTTGCTATTCTGAAAAGTGAAAAGCATCACTTCTAGATTTTAATACTTATTTTATTAAACAAATAGATAATATATACACATATCAATATTTATGACCAATTCCTAATTATTGGGTTAGATTTCGCAGATTAAAACTTTTATATCTGTTACCCAACCGAAACACACGACTTTTTTTCAAATTGCTACACCTGCATCCGTCCACCCGTTGCATTGGAACCACCCATTTGAGGTCGGGTTGGGTGGTTCAGCTGGATGTTTGCCCCAGCCCTATGAAATGCAACCCATCATCATATTTCAGGCCTCAGTTCCCATTCAAAACCAAAATATTAATGAAAACCCTTTTCAGCACATAACAGGCAATTCATGGTGAATTTCTTATCATTCGCAAAGCAGAGAAACTCTAACACCTAAGAATTGGCAATTAAAGTGACCAAATTTTGAGATCCCAAAAGCAAAAACTAGCCCAACAGCAGAAATCAACAAGGGCAAATTGCATTTCAGTGTATGAAAAAAAACAAATTGCATTTCAGTGGTAAACTTACCCACTTTAATAATTAAAGTGATAAACTTTTTCATAATTTTGCAAATTTTTTTTGGTCTTCTCACTGATTTTCAATTTCCCCAATCAACAAAGAGTTATCAATAATATAGTGCAATCACAAAATGAAAGAGACAGAGATATATACATATATATATATATATAGAGAGAGAGAGAGAGAGAGAGAGTACAGGATGTGCTTAAAGATGAGATAGACAATGAGGGCAATGTTGAGGCGCTCATTATAAGTTGGGACGATTATGCTGTACTTGTTCCTCTCATTCTTCTTCTGCTTCTGTTGTTCCTCCTCCATTACTGTATCTCTATATAATAGCCCCTTTGGAAACTCCAAAATTTGTTTTTTCGAAAGAGAATCAAAAAGTGATGGATCAGATAAGAGAAAGCAATGATCTAACTACGATCGCCTATCTTGATCGATCGACTTCTATGTAATGTAACCTTAACGACTCTCGCGAGTCACGACAACATTGAACGATCTCTCTACGCAGAGTTCTTCTCCAGAGCACAACCCAGATTCCTTCTTTTTCTTGACTCTTTCTCGGTGCGGGTTAGATCAGAAATAACCCGGTGAAAATAATTCGGGTTTGTGTTTGTTTGGCCTGCTATAGAAAGTCAAATTATTCAATCAGGATTCATTGTTAATTTTGGAAGATTCTACTTTGCACCCAAAAAAAATCAAAAAATCATGGATAAACTACCAATAGATCTCAATAATTAGACTTAATTTCCATCAAGTCTTATTGAAAATAAGTCTTGATAAAATTGTCACTAAAAATAATTTTTTGTAACGATTTTTTATATATGTCGCTAAAAATTAACAATTAGTGACTTTTTTTGTCATTTTTATAAATTATAGCTAAAACTTACAATTAGTGATGTTTTCTGTGACTAGTTTTTAAAGTTGTCGCTAAAAGTTGTGAATTAGTCATAATTTTTTGTGACGATTTTTTTAAACTGTCGCTAAAACTTATAATTAGTTGCATTTTCTGTGACAAAAATTTCATATTGTCACTGAAAATTAACAATTAGTGACGTTTTTTAATAGTGTTTAATAAATATCATTAATTATCATAGGACCTATTAGACAATAAGTCCACTTATTAGGACTAGGGGTGTGCGCGGTACGGGTCGGTGCAGTTTAGGAGAAAAATAGAAATCGTATGACGGGTGGCGGATTGATGAAAATGTCATTAGAATTAGTCATTTTTCTTATCAAAAATCGGCGGTTCGGTTAGCAAATAATGACGGATTTGTCTTAACGGTTCAAGCTAATTGGCAATTTATAAAAAATAAAATTAAAATTACAAAGCTTGAATCAAAAGTAAAAAGATCTAATTTATAAATTAAATGAAATTTATATGAATGATAAGTAAATAAATAAAAATTATCAATGATAATAATAAGTATATATAAATAAAAATTATAAACAAAAGAGAGAGAGCACATTCTGTATTGTCTTTACTGATGTTCAAGGGGAAACAATAGAAGTCGGAACAGAATATCAATTACCCATCTCATATTTGAACAAAAACTAATTACCAAAAATGAAAATTATCATGCTGCTTTTTGAACCAATGGGAAAATATTGAGCATTGTAATTCAAAGGGAAAAAAACAAAAAATGATTTGTAAGGTTGTCTGGAATACGAACTTTTAAGCCCAAAATCTCGTCTTTCACAAAAGAAATAAGTAGTAAACAGGGAATTCAAAGAAATCATAGATAATGAATTGGCCATGGTCTATGACTACTAAAGATTTACAGCCTAGCATTATTATAACCTCTTTATGAAATAGTATCACTGATGTTATATATATATAGAGCAGGGATATATATTGTGTGAGTGATTTTCTGACCATACTGCCCGCTTAGTAATTCAACTGTAGAACACTGGCAGAATAGATGGCACCTTGCTGACCTGCAACAGAAAGAGAAGGTTCCGGCGGTGGTTCTTCCACCCGGGGGTACTCCGACGATCAAGTCAGTACTCAATATCTCTCAAAGATAATCAATCATCTATTCAACTCACAAGCTTGAGCATAAAAACCATACTTTAGACCCATGGGGGTGCCTCTTATTTATAGCCAACTCAATCCTAGTCCCAATGAGAGCCTAACTCCAATGGACTCAGGATTACTGCTAACCTGGGACTCCCAGTGGGATTAGGATAAACTCCCTAAGAGTTTATCTTTACCCAAACTGAAGTCTTCTCCCAATCTAGGACTCTTGTCCCATATCAAAGTTAAGCTCCCTCTTCATTCTAGGACTCTTGTCCCTTATCCACTTATCTCAGATTCCGATATCTTCGGAGATAACCTCGGCCTAACCGAGATGACCTCGGCATAATGACCAGGACACGTGGCATCTCGACCAATACGTCGGCGTCACCTTGCCACGTGTTGGTACTCAAAAAATATATCCCCACATATATATATATATATATATGTATATAGAACAGAGAGAGAGCAGTGAAAGAAAAGAGAGACAGAGAGAGCATCGAGAGAGAGAGAGCAGCGAGAGTACCGACGAGTCGACGACGATGAGAAGAGGCTAACAGCGGTGAACCGATCGGCAAACCGATCGGCAAGGGAATGAGAAACCAGCGGCGGCGGTGAGGATAGACGAACAGCGGTGAGTCGATCTGCGGTGAATCGATGCAATGTTGTGCACAGCAGCAGCGATACGTGTGTGTGAATGAGATGAAATTGAAATGTGTGGGTATTAGGTTTAATTGAGGAATTATTGTGTGTGTGTGCATGCGCGCGTGTGTGTGTGAGTGAGAGAGAGAGAGTATAATAGGTTTTTTTTTTTTTTTTTTTTTTTTTGAAGCACAGGCGGGTGGGGTCAGTTAGACCTGCGGGTTGGGAAATTTCACCCACCACCCGCGCCGACCCGCCAGCACTGGGCCTCCCACCCGCCCAACCCGCCTACCAAAGTTGAAATTTTGCACGGTTCGGAGCAATTCGGTATGATTTTGACGATTTTGGCAGTATTATACATAGCCCTAATTAAGACCTACACGTAAGTCTGCACTCTTAATTTTTAAGTACATCATGTTTAATTATTTAAAATTTTATTTTATACTCATTATACTTTATTATTTTTTTTGAATTACCCTCAAGGTAAACTCAAATAATATATAATAAACAAACTAAAAAAATTAAATTATTTCAAATCTTTTCAATACAAAAAATAATTCTCAAACATAGAAGAAAAAAAAATACCAAACTTATAAGTACATAAGTATTATAAATACAGAAAAAATCAAACTTTTACATAAGTATTATAAAATTTTTCAATACAAGAAAAAAAAACTTTTACATTATAAATTATCCACAAGAATGCTCGTGAAAAAGTAAAAACCAAACTTATAAGCACATAAGTATCAGGCACTAACAAGAAAGAGTAGTTCTCAAATAATATACTATTTAAATGACAAAAGAAGAACAACTTTAATAATATGTTATTATCAATTTAATTACTGTGCCCTTTAATTTTTGTCAAAAAAACAATATAAAAAATAATTGATAGTGCTCTAGAAAAATTGTAAAACCCTTTTATATGAATACGTACCTTCTTTTTGATGGGTTGCTTCAAAAAACTATTCAGTGTGTTTGGTTTGAGTTTTTTGGATTAAATTTTTTGAAAACTGAGTTTTTTGTTTTTTGTGTTTTTTGTTTTTAGTGAATATATTTTAAGCATTTTTTTTTCTTTTTTAGATGTACCTTACTTAGATGTATCTAAAAACTAAAAAAATTGTGAAAAAATATTTTTAAAAATTAATAAATACATAAAAATACAAAAAATATACTAAATTCTCGTTTTTTTTTTTTTTTTTTGTATTTTTGGTAGTGAATTTTTAAAAGATTTTTTTCACAAAAATTATACTTTTTATGTGTATTTATGTTAGGTGTGTCTAAAAATTAGGAAAATTGCTTAAAATATTTGAAAATTTAGTAAAAACAAAAAAACACGGAAAATAAGAAAGTAGAATTTTCTGAAAATTGTTTTTGAAAAAATGGAACCAAGCAAGCTGATTTTGATTATTATTTTCATCCATTATTTGATTTTGTTCAAACTTTTTTCTAGGATTTAGGGTTTCAAAATAACAAAAAATAATCAGTGTGTTTGGTTTGAGTTTTTTGGATTAAGTTTTTTGAAAACTAAGTTTTTTGGTTTTCGTGTTTTTTTTTTGTTTTTAGTGAATATTTTTTAAATTTTAAACATTTTTTTTACTTTTTTAGATGCACCTTACTTAGATGTATCTAAAAAGTAAAAAATTTGTGAAAAAATATTTTAAAAAATTAATAAATACATAAAAATACAAAAAAAATCTACTGAATTCTTTTTTTTTTTTTTTTTTTGTATTTTTGGTATTTAGAGAATTTTTAAAATATTTTTTTTTACAATTTTTTGACTTTTTAGGTGTATTTATGTTAGGTGTGTCTAAAAAGTAAAAAAAATTGCTTAAAATATTAAAAAAATTCAGTAAAAACAAAAAAACAAGGAAAATAAGAAAGTAGAATTTTCTGAAAAGTGCTTTTGGAAAAATGAAACCAAGCAAGCTGATGTTGATAATGATAGTGAGTTTTGGTAGGATGAATTGGAGTTTTGGAGGGAAGAAGAAAAAGAATAAATAACTTTGATCTCTTGGAGAAGAAGATACAGAGATTTGAATAGGAATAATTAATTATGGTGTACCATGAGAAAAAAAAATTTGGGATTTAATATGTGTTGTCCTTATTTGTAAATTCATGTGTTGTCCTTATGAATTTAAATTAGACGTACTGAGAGTTGGATAGAATTGAGTAAAAAATTTAAAAAAAGTACAAACCGGTCTAATCTAGACCAAATCACACTGCTTGGTTTGATTTTATTTTTTGAATGGTTCGGTCCTTATTCTTAAAATTAGTGAATCATATTTTACAATTCGATTGATGATTTTATGATTATGGTTTCGATTTGGAACCAAACCAAATTGTTTATATATATATATATAAGATGTTAATTATGGTAGACGTTGAAGTATCTTATTAGAGCATCACCAACGAGCTATTTTTGCTATAATATGTAGTATATATCTCATAAAGGGGAACTTACGTGTAAGTCCTAATAGGTGGACTTATTGTCCAATAGGTCCTGTGAGAATTAATGACATTTTTCATCAAACATTATAAAAAAGTCGTCACTAATTGTTAATTTTTAACGACGATTTGAAAATTTTATCACAAAAAAGTGTCATTAATTATAAATTTTAGTGACAGTGTAAAAAAATCATCACAAAAAAAGTTACTAATTTTTAACTTTCAGCGACAGTTTGAAAAAATTTGCCACAGAAAAACGTCACAAATTGTAAGTTTTAGTGACAATTTATAAAAATCGTGACAAAAAAAATCACTAATTGTCAATTTTTAGTGACATATAAAAATCGTCACAAAAAAATTATTTTTAATGATGATTTTATTAGAACTTGTTTTCAATAGAACTTGATGAGAATTAAGTCAAACTATTAGGACCTATTGGTAGTTTACCCTAATTTTTTACTCTCTCCAACGAGTTAACTACTGCAATAACTATTTCAACAAGATTCTTTTGGACCAATTACACTTGGATAGGGTTGTAAATGAATCAAGCCGAGCCGAGCTGAACTTTCGAACTCGGCTCGTTTACTTATCGAGCTCGTCTATTAAGTTCAAGCTCGACTTGATAACTAACTAGGCTCGAGCTCAGTACTCATTAATATTAATAAAATTTGAGTTCAGTTCGGCTCGGCTCGATAAGATTTTTACTTATATTATTTAAATAAAGATATTTAAATAAAATATATATATTATTTATATTATTTAATACATAAATAATGTATTTATGCTATTATTTGTATATTATATATTTATTATATAATTTAAATAAAGATAAATAAGCCGAACTTATTCGAGTTCGAACTCAACTCGTTTACTAAACAAGCCTAATATTCAAACTCGAGCTTAGCTCGTTTACTAAACAAATCGAGCCGAGTCGAACCTTTAACGAGCTGAGTTGAGCTAGCTCGCGAACAGCTCAATTCGTTTGCAGCCCTACACTGGGAGAGTCTTAAAAGGCTCTTTAAGCTAATTTGTGTTGATACATATGTAAAATATATAGTAACATTGGAGCACATAGATGAAAAGTTAATTAGGTAAAATAAAGAGTCTACATTTTTTATCATTTAGCTAGTAAAAAATGAAGAGTAGTATCAGAGTTGCTCTTAGTATCTTATATATTCATAAGTTGTTAGCCATTTTACCTACAATTGTGCTATTGTATAATAGTAGAACAATAGCTGCCTAGGTTAAGACCTAACCTTTTTATACTCTTTGGTTTGGAGTTTGGTATCTTTTGTTGTTGTTCATATCTATTCTAGTCTAATATTGTAGCTTGGGAGTTGAGAATGTGGGTTTGAACTTGTTTTTTAGGCTTAGTATTTTCTAAGGAGATTCTGTCTGTTTGTTCTTCGGTTCACTCGAGCGGTAAATTGGTCACTCGAGCAGTCTTTCATTTCTCCCAGATGTTGTGTTTGCAATCTAAGATTCTGAGAGGGGGTCATTCTTCATTTGAGCAATCTGATTGTAGTTTGAAATACTGAGAGTTTATATTCTTAGCTCGAATGATGTTTTGGTCACTCAAGCAGTCTATTCTGCAGGGATAATCTTCTGGGATTTTGGTTTCTTTACTCGAGCGATGTTTTGGTCACTCGAGCGATATTTTGTGTTTGATGCTCGAACGGTCTGTTTATATAAAGTTGCGGGAAAATATTTTTTTTATCACTTTTCTACTGTCTCTCTCTCTCTCTCTAAAAGTTGTCTAGACCCATTTTTCGTTCTCTCTCTCTAAATTTCATATTTTAAATCTCCGATCTACCCAAATCCGTGAATCTCGCCACTTTGGTGCTTTGGGATAGAAGGTAGAGTGCAAGGAGGTGATCCTTCTAATTTGAAAATTTCAAATTTTGATATTCATCAAATTCGGGATTTCATTTGTCTCTCTTTTTACTATTGAGGTAGGGATTCCTTTAATGTTTTTACATGATATTTAGCTTTTTTATATACTCCTTGAATAGTGTAGCAATTTGGGATATTTGGGGTTTGATTTGGACTTGATTTGAGTTTGAAATGAATTATGAAAGAGGGGTTTTGGGATGTGTTGTTTTAAAAGATTGTGGGATGGTTATGTTAATATGTAATATTGGAAATTATGGAATTTCTCCTGAAAGAGGATTTTTGGATAAAACAAATGTTGTTTTGAAATATTGAAAATCCTTGGGATTGATTAGTTTTGAAACAAAGATGGAAAATGGTAGGATTGTGGAATAATGATGTAATTCATGTTTGATTAGGAAGAACGAGTTAACATGTCTTATTACTCCTATGTTGAAATTTTTGAAAATTATATTTGTTGCTTGAAATTTATCTTTTGAATAGAGATATCTGTTTTAGGCTATCAATGAAGGATAACATTGATTGTTGTAGAAATTGCATAAGAACTAGATTAATTGAAACCATTTACTCATGCATTGCATTTTGACACTTGTTTCATATTCTTATATTGAAAATGTATCGTTTTGAGAAAAATGGGTGAATACCATGGTGAATATGGTTAGGAGTGGTAGTTGTGGTTCTTGTTATGTTGGCATGTGTATCCTTGGTAAAAGTCCAGAAACCCGCGCGATTAGGTGCCGATCCTTCCAATTAGTACTGATAAAATGGCTTTAGTAGTGCTTGTATAACTTACAGGCAACCATGTACCTATAGATTCCCATTGTGTGTATCCACTACCCTATTTTCTGTTTTGGAAGTAATGGTTTATGAATTGAATTATAAACATGGTATTTCATTTTGGAAAGAGAAAACATATATTGTTTTGGTAAATGGCATTCATGTGTATTCACCATATGGTTTTGTTAAGCATCATATAGAGCATTAAACTTATTTCTACTGAGCATTAGCTCACCCTATGTGGAAAAACAACTTTCAAGTACTTATGATATGCCAACTGAGGAGCTGAAGGCTCATTCTATATTTTATTTTGTAAATGTATTTTGTACAAGCCTTGGGCTTTTATTTATATTGGGTATCAACCCACTTTTGTTATAACCAAGCATTGTCTTGGAAACTTGTAACCATTAGAGCATAAACTTCTCTTTATTTCTTTGTTTCTATGAATGTTTGTCACATGCTATAGATTTTTTAGAACAAAAATTTTCGTTATTGATTTTTTTTAGGACAATAATACTCATACCTATTAGAGATGGCCATTGACCCGTTGGCCCACTCAACCAGTCCAGCACTCAACCAGCCCAGCCCAACCTAATCCGATATTTTTAGGATTTGAGAAAATTATTTTGCCCATAAAGCTGCATTGGGCTAAGATGTTGTGCCCATTTACTATTCAGGTTAGGTTTGGGATAAATAGTTCTAACCCGTCCTGTCCCGTCCCGCCCGCCTCATTAAAATAGTAATTATAATTTATATTATTTTAGTTATAAAATATAGAAGACAAAAATATATATACTTCTTTCTAAGACTTACATTTGTTAAAAATTAAATTTATTTTACCATTGAATTTTATAAACATTTCGAATCCAAATAATAAATTAAAGGATCTATTAATATTTATTAAAGACAATAAAAATATAAAAAATAATAACTCATATCTATTGGGTTAAATAAGTGAGCTTCGAATTTGAATTTTTTTTAGGAATAGGTTTGAGATGGCTAGATGAGCTTAAATGTTGGGCCATACCGAGTTTGTGACGACACATATCATCTTATTATAAGGCAACCCTCACTTCATCCCCTGTGGTTTTGGGCCATGTGTGATTTACCCCCCTAATATTTGGAAATGACCACATAAACCCCACGTGGTTTGTGGATTGAAGTGTACCGTTAAACATTCTATCTAACTTAACAGTAACTATGAAACACGTAGCAGATATAAGAGGATTATATGTTCATTTTCAAATTTCAAGAGGGTATATCGCACATGAAATAAAGTACAGGGTTTAAATCGCACATGGAATAAAGCACAGGGGATTAAAGTGTAGTTTTCTTTTGAAACAAATGACAAAAATATAGGACTATTTTAGTCTTTTTTATTAATTTGTTAACGAACCGAACAGTGCACTTCAGTCCACAAACTACAAGGGAATTATTAGGGGGATAAACCACATATAGCCCAAACTAGGGATAAAGTGAAGTTTGCCCCTTACTATATAGTGTAAGTCCGACCTAACCTGAGGTTTGTCCACCCTTAATACCTATTGATCTTATCTGCACTTTACCTCTCTTAGTTTAATAATAAAGTGCAAACGGGATCACTAGATAATATATTATTGTCTTACAAAATCAATAAATTTGTCATATATTTTATGACCTGGTTTTGTATAAATTTCTAATAGAACGAATTATTGTAAAATAATATTTTAAGGTGGTTAATTGTTGAGTTTTAAAGTTCAAAAAATAAAAATACAAATGGATCATAATTTAAAGAAATTTATCCCAAAAAAGGGTGTTTGGGATTATTATATTTCATTAATTTTTAATTTTTTTAAGAAAAAACGTACAAAAAAATAAAACGAATAATATGATTAAATATTTTATTTTATTAATTATTTTAACTTAACTTGTCTAACGAGGCCAAAATAGCACTTATTGTTTTCATAAATTTTTCCGTTTTGGGGTGAAATTATTTTTGTTTTTTATTATTAAAAAAAAAAAACTTGAAAACAAAACTATTTTAAGTTGCCGTAATGCCCTTGTATGCCGCATTATATAATTACTTGGAACTTCCCATGTGGTCCGGTGAGGTTAGGGCTTTGCGGAGGACGACAAAAGCCCAGACTGGCGAGAGGTTTTAGGAAGCGCGAGTAGAGAGAGAGAGAGAGAGAGAGAGAGAAAGAGAGAGAGAGGAATGCATAGCCATGAGCAGGAGCTTGGGAATACCGGTGAAGCTTCTACACGAGGAAACTGGACACGTGGTGATCGTGGAACTGAAGAGTGGAGAGCTTTACAGAGGTAGCATGGTCGAGTGCGAAGACAACTGGAATTGCCAACTCGAGAACATCAGTTTCACTGCTAAGGTACTCTCTCTTTCTCTCCTATTCCTAATTCCACCTTCAAGATTTCCACTATGTTGTTGATTTCTTGTTCATTACGATTCTCTAAACCCTAGATTTGGTTTGATTTCCAAGAAATCAGTAGAAAAATAAACAAAATCTTGATTGTTTTGGTTTAGTTGTGTTGTGCTGACTAGAATAGAGGCATTTTGAGTAACTATCTTGATTTGTGTTCATGCTCAATCATATTTGTTATTCATTAATTAATCATGTTGGCTATTTTGATATGTGTCTATTAAGTATACCTTGAATGGAACGCTATGTTTGGTTGGGAGATTTCGAACAAGATTTGGAAAGAAAAAGTGAAAAAGTAGTGAAATATAAATAAAACTAGGGTATGCCGGTGCCTAAAGGCACGGTGAAAAATATTATTGGAATGAAAATGTAATTGGAATAATTTTAAGATTTTAAACAAACAATAAAATGTAAGTCCCACAACACAGAAACCTATAATAAAAATCAGATGAAATATGTCAGCCAATACTCTGCAATAGAAAAAAAATAAATTAATTAATTAAGCAAACCAGTCAGTGCTCTGCAATACAAAGAAAATGCCAAATAAAAAATTAAGCACATCAACCAATATTCTACAATACAAAAAAAAAGGACATCTAACAAATTAAGCACGCCATTCAGTGCTCCACAATAGAAAAAAATGACAAATAAATAAAGCACACCAACCGTGCTTTGCAATTCAAAAAAAAAAGACAAAAATTGTGCAATGAACAATTGTTTTAAAAGATTAATACATACACAATCCAATCCTATATTAAAAGCAACACCCTTCCTGCTAAAAATATATAAGGAAGCAAAAATTCAAATTCAACCAAAAAAAAAAAAAAATATGATTAGTGTGTTTGGTTTGAGTTTTCTGGATTAAGTTTTTTAAAAACTGAGTTTTTTGGTTTTCATGTTTTTTTTGTTTTTAGTAAATATTTTTAAAATTTTAAATATTTTTTTTACTTTTTTAGATGCACCTTACTTAGATGTATCTAAAAAGTAAAAATTTTGTGAAAAAATTAATAAATACATAAAAACACAAAAAATGTACTAAATTATTGTATTTTTTTATATTTTTGGTATTTAGTGAATTTTTAAAATATTTTTTTTATAATTTTTTTTACTTTTTAGGTGTATTTATGTTAGGTGTGTCTAAAAAGTAAAAAAATTGCTTAAAATATTAAAAAATTCAGTAAAAAAAAATGGAAAATAAGAAAATAGAATTTTCTAAAAAGTGTTTTTGGAAAAATGGAACCAAGCAAGCTTATTTAAGCTAATTCAAGAGCATATTAGGAAGAAAAAAGAAAAAAAGACTCACCGAGTGAATAATTCAAATGAATATTATATAACATACATTTAAACATAGTTATAAATTGCACATAGATAAAAGGCTTTACAAAACTAAAATTCAGATTGATAGGAAACTTTACAAAATCTAGATCGTAGCTGCATATGTACGCTTTTCACAAAAATAAATATGATCTTCAAACTTGTTCTTTCTTAGAATTCGTAGGAGCGCCTCATCACTTTCCAAAAAGTCTTTGTATCAACTTCTATGTATCCTCAATGAGGAGCATGCACAACAATCTAGTAATTTATGAAAATAAAAAAGTTAGTGTATTAGTAGAAGAAAATCTATGTAAATATCAAAACACTTTTAAATTGAAATTACCTTATTACATTCCGATCGAAACAATCTTAGTATTGCTTTCTTGAAGAAATTGAAACTATAAATACAAAAGAATTAGAGGTAAAAAAAATTAAAATGTATACATGTAAGAAAATAAGTAAAAGGAGTCGATATTACAGTTCGACGTAGGTCTCCATCCATCAGAAAAGAGCATTTTGTTATAAGGAAATTAGATAAAAAAAAATAATGAAAAGAAAAGAAAATTGACTTGAACTTATAAGAAAGGTGTTTTTTTTTTTTTTTTTTTTCAAATAAATTAAAAAGAAACAACTTACGTGACCAAAAATGGTAATGTTGTCCATAATTAGAGGTTAAATGTAACGCCCTCAAAAATAAACCCATAATACATAATATTAACATGCGGAATTATAAAGAAATAAAGTATTTTATTCCATTTATCAGAGTACCATGAAACATGAAATAAAAACATCATAATAAAGGCCCTATGGGCTTACATCTTGCCAAGCCAACACTTGGACACAATTCCATGAGTTCTAATTCAAAAACAAATAAAGCCCTAGGCTTGAAAGTTTACAAATTATTCAAATAAAACAAATAAAATAAAGCAAGTCTTCGAATCCAAATCCTCACAAGCTAAGTCCTTGGAGGTAGTGAACCACCTGAACCTGAAAATGAAGTTCCCATATAGGGTGAGCCACAGCCCAGTAGAAAAATACTAAACCAAGCATAAGAATTAACTAAAGCATTAGCATTCGATACATGGTTAACACAAGATAATAAATTTCCAATTTCATGACACTAATGTCTACATTGTCTATGACATATTGTCTATGACACAATACACTATCCGTTTATACAGACATGGCTCAGAACCTGACCAAATAACTCAACAAGGATAACAAATCAGGTTAAGCCTTTCTTATAACAAAATAAACACACATGCTGGTGTTATAACAATCTCAATCAAATCCACTTCCATACTTCCCAACTGATACACATGGTGGTGATGTATCATATCAACAACAAATAGCAATATTGCTATTATCAATAAGCACACATATGAGTGATGCTACTGGAGTCCATCCCCTATCTCCTCCCAACAAATCCGGTTTAGAGGTACATCCCCTATCTTCCCCTAAACCGTGGAGTTCATCCCCTATCTTCTCCAAACAACATGCATATGCAATGAAACACACAATTGCCATATACAACACATAATCAATACAAGTAATGTTCTGTATTAATTCAACAGTCAACATACGTGACTTAATTCCAGTTATACCTAAGCCACATGCAAGGTCTACAACAATCACGACTATCCTCCACCGATAGCCCAAAACAGTTATTTCTAAACAAGAAATAAATACAACAATGAATGAAAAATCCACATTCTCATAGGTAAGCATTTAAACTACCCAACTATATCATTAATCTCATAATTTTCCCAACTTCATGAATTAAACCCAATTCCACATTTTTCCCTTAAATTAATTATACAAATTAATCTAAGCCAAAACCCTAAGGTTTCTCCCAAAATTACCAAACTACCCCCACATACCAAAATACCAACACTTAGGATTAAAACGTATAAATGGAGTAGGAAATCCCTACCTCGAAGCAAGAACCCAAAAAGAAGAAGATGGAGATGATAGCCCAAACTCCAAAGTGCTCCAAATCAACCACCGTTCAGATTAGATGGAAGCCCTCGACCCACTCTACCTTTTTAATGAAGGAACTAGGTTAGATACTCACTCTAAATAGATGAAACCTAGGAGAGAAGATGAGTTGGGAGAGAGAAAACTCGTAACCTAGGGTTTTATAAACTGAAAGGGGCTGAAAAACTGATCTGAAACACGCTGCTGCGTATTTAAACTTGACAGGCCCGCTCGAGCGTACAACACACCGCTCGAGCGTAAAGAACAAAACAAGGTCCGCTCGAGCGCAATTATAACCGTTCGAGCGTAGATTCCCCCATTCCAGAACCCACACGAAGAACACACTACCCGCTCGAGCGTCAACAATACCGCTCGAGCTCAACCCGCTCGAGCTCAGAAATCCCGCTCGAGCGTAGATATCACACCTGCAGAAGTTTTGCAGGGTTCAAAAATACTGGAAGTGTGCAATCTCCGCTCGAGCGCAAGAAGGTCCGCTCGAGCGGAACAGCCGAAACTTCAAAAATCTGGGGTTTGATCCCAGACTCAAACCACCCACTCGAAACAAGTCTAACACACCCTAAGACTCAAACAATGACGTTAAAGGATGACAACAACAATAATATGACAACGGAATCCACGGGACATAAGTCCAGATACAATAATCAAATGGGAAAAGACTGGGGTCGCTATATTAAAGGTCAATGGTGTCTCAACCTGAAAGTATCTAGTTATGTAAATTTGACAACGATAACTGTAAGAAGGCAGAATGAGGTTTAATAATTGCCATAAAGAAAAATTAGCCGACACAAAATTAACAACCTCCTAACATAATGTAGTGAACAACCTACTTTAAGTTCATTTGTGCATGAATATGACAACTGGAGAAATTGAACTACCTAAAAGCACGGTGTAAATTATGTTAGTATCAAAATGTAATTGTAATTTTTACGCATCATGTTGAAATTTGTAGAGTCTGTAGCATTTTTTGATTTTTGATAAAGACACTAAAAAAATATAAAGAAATATTATTCTTCTTAAAGAACTTTTAACAATTTTAGTAGCAAATTGGATAATAAAATATAAAAATTAATTTCAAAGAGAGGGTTACAATAAAGATGAGAAGAGCAAGTACATAAACAGAATAAAAAGGGAAGAATAAGAGGTATGTAAAGTACAAAATAAAAAGTATGCTCGTGCGTAATGACACGATGTAGTTGAATAGAGATGTAGTTGAATACAAATTTAATTTATCAAAATGTAGTTGAATGCAAATGTAATTTATCGAAAAACGTACCAAAAACTTTAGACATTGAGAAATATAAAGAAATATTGTTTTTAAAACCCACACTCTACAATTTTGTTGGTACCAAACACTCTACAAAACTCAGTTAAAGATAACAACCCCTAGGCACGGGTATATATATTTGTTGTTTAATCATAAATATTTCGTGTTCATTATTCATTCATTACCAAATAATACCAGCCAAAGCTATTGTACATCTATCAATCTATCAATACTTTACAATAAAAATTAAAATTAAAATTAATAAGCACCAAATGAAGCACACCAGTCAGTGCTATGCAATCTCGAAAAATAGAATTCAAAATTAAACAAACAATGCATAGCAGACAGTGCTCTGTAATTCCAAAAAATTAAAATTAAAAATAAATACCAAATAATACACACCAGCTAGTGCTTTACAATTTTTAAAAGTTAAAATTAAAATTATAAATAAACAATAAACAATGCACACCAACCAGTGCTTTGCAATACCAAAAAATTACTAAACACCAAATGAAGCACACCAGCCAGTGCTCTACAATCCAGAAAAATAGAATTCAAAATCTATATAGTAAACAATGCACACCAGCCAGTGCTAAGAAATCTCAAAAAAATTAAAATTAAAATTAAAGCAAGTGACTCCATCCTATTGTCAAGTAAATATTATATTTAGTACAACTCTCTACTTGAGAACCCCAAAATCATAAAGAAATAACAAATATCACATGAAATAGATTGAACAAATTACAGATTAAAATCCCTCATTTATGTATGTAATGACAAATTAAATCGATAGTGCATATGGTTGGGAAAAAAAGTAAAAATAAAAATTATCATAGAACTTATCCTAGCTTAGCATCCTCAGTTGATCCAAACATAGCTTCAAATAAATACGTTCTAATTTAATATGATTTTCCCTAGTGTGTGTACTCAGTCCATGACCTGATGACCAATTTGCAAAAATCAGGTGCCTCGTTTTATGATTTAGAGCAGTCCTATATTGCATCCAAATAATAACCAATCAAAGTGTGTGTTAATTTCCGACCACACTGCCTAACAGGTACTCAGCTGGAGAGCACCGACAGAATAGATTAAGTCCAAATGACGTGTCACAGAAAGAAGAGATTCCGGCGGTGGTTCATCCACCTGGGGGCATTCCAACGATCAAGTCAGTTATCAATATCTCTCAAAGATAACAAATAGTGCTTAACTCACTAGACAGAACATAAAAAGAATACCTTAGACCCATGGGGGTGCCTCACTTTTATAGCCAACACTGACCTAATCCCAATAGAAGCCTAGCTTCAATGGACTCTGGCTCAATGTTAATCCTGGACTCCCAATTAGATTGGGATAAACTCTCTAAGAGTCTTATCTTTAACTTCAAACTGAAATCCTCTCTCATTTTAGGACTCTTGTCCCTTATCCGCTTATCCCGGATTCCGATATCTTCGCAGATAACCTCGGCCTAGCCGAGATTATCTCAGCGTCATGTATAGGACACGTGGCACCTCGGCTGGCATTTTGGTGCCACCTCGGCCACGTGTTGTCACTCAAAAATTATGTCCCCACAACTGCCCCCTAGGTTCTATTACCTCGGCATCTTGAGGTGATGGAACCTATATCGTTTCTTCCATTTAACACGTCAGCTAAGTCCGCTTTGTCCTTCATTACCGAGGTCATAACCCGTCGGCTCGATACAACCAAGACTTAGTATGTTTTCATCAATGCTTCAGAACTAGTAACCAAGTTTATTCAAGTTTTTCAACCGAGATCGTCCCCATAGCCGAGGTCTTTCTCCATTAAATCAAGAACTCCAAGAGTTTTAACACGCGTATGAGCTGTCACGCACGGTATTTCAACCGTTTCTGCCACGCGCCTTTTCCCCATTGAACCGTACCTGACACGCGCCATTAAGTCGCATCGCACTTGCGTGTGCCATCTGACAAGCACGTCGTCCTAGGCACACTAATTGCCTTTTTGCCGCCATTTTGTGGGTTTAATCAAAATCACTTCTCTCTCTTCGTCTTTTCACTTTTGCATCCTCATTTTCGTGCAAACTCTCTCTCTCTACTCTCCCAAATCCGCCATTGTTTCAAGCTCTCAAGCTCTGCAACCACCTCCATTCTTCCCCTTCAGCAAAGTTTTTGCTGATCTTTTCCGATTGCTGCCATCATCTGACTCCGGCGTACTCAACACCGGCTTCATTTTCTTCGGTGAGTCACTGCTTCCCATCGTTTTAATTTCTTACTGCTCCTCAAACTGTTACATTTGTACACTGCTACTGTGACTTTATTCATGTTCTTGAATCTTCATTTATGTTGTAAATTTTCCCTTGCTTGTAATTTGTTTCTGGATGTATACACGTATTCACACACTTGTTCATCTTGCCACGGTTTTTGGCCTCACACCCTTGTACACACTCTGTCACAGTGTTCTTGATAGTGCATCACTATTCTTAATTCTGAATCTTTGTTCTTGTTTCTGTTTTCCAGCCATTTTTTCCAGATTCTTGCCTTCAATTCTTGTTTTTTTAGCAACTCTAGGATTGGGATTTGTTTTAGAACTCCAAATTCTAGGAAAAATTGAAACAAATTCCCCTTAGATCCTCAAAAACTCTTGCCCTAGTATACATCTAGGTTTTGCCGAGGTCCTTTAAACCCTAGACAAAAAATACTTCCTTCTGAAATCCAACACCTCGTCCCTCTAGCCGACGTCATGGGTATGTGGAGGTGGAGGGTACACACCCCAATTAAGCTAGAATACTTTAGGCAGGAGTTTGCCATCCCTGCCGACGTTTATCTTAGGTTGGCTGGGAAAGAGAACTCCATCATGCCCACAAACGACTCCATGCCTTTCCCAGTGGTAGCCTTTGCTAAGTGTGGGCTTAGGTTCCCTCTTGACACCATTTTCCGAGAAATCCTACACTACTACAAGCTGAACCCAATGCAGCTTACCATTAACTCCTACCTAGTTATCAATGGTATAATTGCCTTAGCCAAAAAAGAGAATGCTAGGGTTACCCTTACCGACATCCAATACTGTTACACCATGTGCGGCCTGAAGTCAGAAAAGGGCTATATCTATTACCTTAAGCCGAGATCTACGGAAAACAAACTTGTTACCGACCTCCCAGACTCCAACAAGGGTGCTAGAGACGATTATTTCATCGTCTCGGGCAACTGGGAGTTCCAACCAAATGATGACCTTCACCTCTATCCCCTAAGCTGAACAGTTTTCAGAGAGGAAGATGGTAAGAGCCCAGCGTCACCTTTACTTGCTTTCAAGTCTTTCTTACTTTGATTTTCTTTTATATGTTCTAACCTCTGTTTGTTTTGTCTTTGCAGCTCTTCCTCAACCCCCGAAGGACTTCTACAAAAACTACTATCCCAGTAAAGATTTCAAGAAGCTGCTGGACTTGCCTATTAATCAACGCAAGGTTCCTCTTCTTCTGAATTTCATCCCAACCTACAAATCAACGTTGCCCGACGTCCCGAAGAAGAGCAAGTCTCCTCCTTCCGCCACAACTCCCCTATAACTTCATTACCTCGGCCAGATCAGGGATCAACCTTTGATCCCACAGAACAACCATCAACCTCGGCTCCACAACTAATCCCTCATTCTCAATGCAAAAAATGATGTCGAACTGTAGCCGCCGCCGAGATGGGTCGTAAGAAGGCTGTAGCAGACGACCTTCTTGCCGACATCCCCAACATTGTCACCGCACAACCATCACTATCCCAGTCTCAACCAAAGCCGAAACCAAAAAGACTGAAAAAAGCCCAACCCAAGGCAATGGTGACTCAAATCGACACTGAGAACACCTTGCCGATCTCTAAATTGGCCAAGGGTGAAAAGAGCTCCTCTACTGCCAAGAAGAGGCCCGCCAAGGCCGCACCCTCCGAATCAACCAGGTCAAAGAGACCAAGGTCCGAGTCGCCAACAACTTCAGGCTCTCTGAAGTCTGATGTCCCCTAGGCTCCCCAAATTACAATTGAGGACAAGCCGGTCAGCGCCGGCGACAGCGCCGACGACATTGAAGTCGGCGTTGCCTTTTCTACCGCCTTGTTCTTTCCCAAAGATCTCGACCGCAACGCCAAGATGAGCGAGTACGAAAATTTTTCTTTGATGTTGCAGCACTCCGTATAGGTAAGCCCCCATCACTTGGTACTCTCCACTTTTTATTTTTCCATACTTAGAGATTTTTTACTAACATTTGTTTTTTTTTCATTTCTTCTAGGCGATCCAGCATGGCCACTCCTTCGCGATGTAAGCCTTCAACATTAAGAAGGAGTTGGCCAACAAGACCAAGGAGGTTGCTGGCTTGCAGAAAACCATTAATAGGGCTGAGGCCAAGATGAAGACTTTAATAAACCAGGCCGAGGAAGCCAAAAAAGCTCAGGACGAGGCCGAGGAGAGGGCAGGGGCTGCTGAGGCCATTGCCAAAGTCCTTGAAGCCAAAAAGAAAGAGGCCAAGGCAAAGACCGCCGAAGCCCAAGCCGAACTCCTTGCTGTCCTGGCCATAAAGGAAGCCGAGATCAAGGCGGCGGACGAGAAGGCGTACGCCGAGGGGGCAGCCGATGTCCGCAAAGACTATGAGAAGCAAGTCAAGAAGGCATGCAATAAGGGTTACTCCCTTGGCTGGATGGCTGCTTTGAAAGCACTGGCTGTCCCCGAGGACTCTCCTCTCAAAGATGAAAGCCGACTCGCCCTGTTATTCCCTCCTCCTCCAAGCCAATCCGAGGACGAGGCTACGTCCGAGGAGGAAGCTGAGGTCGAGAAGATGGAAGAAGCTGCTGGGGCCAAGTCCCCAACTCTGAATAAGCAAGTCTTAGACTTGACTCAGGATGAGGAGGATGAAGTCTACAAAGGGGCCTCCTCCCAGAAGACAACTTCTGAGGTACCAATCGCCGAGAAGAGCATCGACCAGACTCTACAAGAGATCGATGCCGAGCTCAAGGCGGAGAAGGCTGCCAAGAAGTCTTCCTAACTGTCTTCTGGGACCGAGACCCAGCCTGCCGAGTAGTCGTGTTACAATCTTTTTCTTTGTTTCTTGTACCTTGTACTTTTTCTCACTTTTGAAACAATGTTAGCTTTCATTTGGCCGACGTACCACTTTTGTAATCTGAACAATTATCCTTCAATGACAGGCCGAAGTGCCTTCTTTCCTTATCTGAATGCACCATCAAATTTCTTCTTTCAATGTGATTGCATGTTTGTCTTCTTTTTATTCTTGTATGATTCTATACTTAGAATAATTTGCATGTGTACACCTTAATTGTGTAATCTTCTCGGTGTGGAATACTTCGGTTATACCCACTAACAATTTATCTCGGCCTTGGCCTTGGCCTTAACACTTGAAAATATTTTTTATAATATTTTCACAAGTGTTATTTACAACTTGCCACTTCACTTTTACTTACCAAGACTTCTGTCTTCCATTATTTTCCAAGTTTTGGCAACATGGTAATCTAAGTACGTAGACACTTCTTTCAACATAATCTTGGCTTAACTTTAATTTGTAAATTTTTCTTAAAATTTCAACAAGTATTAAACCAACCTTCCTTTAACATAATCTCGGCTTAACTTCAACTTGTGAATTTTTTTAAAAATTTCAACAAATTTCAACAAGTGTTAAACCAACCTTAGCTTGTAGATTACAACTCCCAAGCATCATTCTCCAGCTCTCTGCCCCTTAATGTGAACTTAAGTTCCACTTGGGTTCTCATTAATCATGTGGCTTTGACCTCGTCGCCAAGGTGAGATTCAAACAAAGACTGGCCGAGGTTACCAACCTTGGTCTCTCTGTTAATCTATACACTTAGTTTCAATTTGTGTTTGACTCTGCCGATATGGCAAGTCCAGGTTAATTTCAACTTAGTTCAACTCTATTATATGCAAGTATAATTCAACTCTGCCATATAATAAGTCTAAGTTATTCGTCATGTTTCAATCAGAAACATCACCAACTTAGTTCAACTCTATTATATGCAAGTATAATTCAACTCTGTCATATAATAAGTCTAAGTTATTCGTCATGTTTCAATAAGAAACATTGTCAACTTAGTTCAACTCTATTATATGCAAGTAAAAAACTCTGCCATATAATAAGTCTAAGTTATTCGTCATGTTTCAATCAGAAACATCTCCAACTTAGTTCAACTCTATTATATGCAAGTAAAAAACTCTGTCATTTAATAAGTCTAAGTTATTCTTCATGTTTCAATCAGAAACATCGCCAAGTGACTGGTCAATCATTCTACACAAGTTTTGAAATAGAAAAATCGAGCTAAAAATTTTATTAATTACTTCGGCTAATAATAGAAAAGCTTAAAAGGAAATCTTAGTGATAAAAAAACTTCAGGTTGCAAGTATTCCAAGGTCTTGGCAACTCTTTGCCTTTACTGTCTTCAAGCCAATATGCCCCATTGCCTAAGACCGAGATAATTCTATAAGGTCCCTCCCAGTTTGAGCCAAGATTGCCCTCTCTGGGATTCTTCTTGTTGCCGACGACCTTTCTCAGGACGAGATCTCCAACTTGGAACTCTCGTGGGTTAACCTTCTTATTATAAGCCCTAGCAAGCTGCTGCTTGTATGCCCTCAGCTGAATTGATGCTTTCTCCCTTCTTTCCTCTAGTAGATCCAGATCTCGGGCTAAGAATGCCTCATTGGTCCCATTCTCTACTCCCTGGGTTCTGATCCTTGGGATGCCGACCTCCAGCAGAATAACTGCTTTTGTGCCATAAGCCATGGCAAATGGGGATTCCACAGTTGATCTTCTCGGCGTAGTCCAATATGCCCAGAGTACACTGGGTAACTCATCCACCTACTTTCCTTTAGCTGCTTCCAGCCTCTTCTTCATCCTATCCAAGATGACCTTATTGGATGCTTCTGCTTGACCATTGCTTTGAGGGAAGCTTAGAGTAGAGTAATAATTTTTGATCTTATACTTTGCACAGAAGCTCTTGATGAGCTTACTGTCAAACTGTGTACCATTGTCTGCCATTATTGCCCTTAGGATCCCAAACCTGGTGATGATGTTCTTCCATATAAAGCTCTTCACATCAACATCTCGAATCTTTGCGAGGGGTTCAGCTTCCACCCACTTGGTGAAGTAATCTGTTACCACTAGCAGGTACTTCCTTTGTCCAGTTGCTTGAGGCAACCATGCCCCATTGGGCAAATGGCCAAGGGCTGGACACTGGGTTCAAGTCCGCTGCTGGTTGATGTATCAAAGGTGCAAACCTCTGGCACTTCTCACACTTCTTGACATAAGTTTCAGCATCTTTCTGCATATAAGGCCACCAGTACCCCTGAGTAATGGCCCTATGAGCAAGTGACCTGCGCCCAGTGTGGCTTCCACATACTCCTTCATATATCTCATACAAGAAGTCTTTAACTTGTGAAGGATGTACACACCTCAAAAGAGGTCCAGTAAAAGATCTTCTGTAGAGATGTCTTTCTGCTGTCAGATTGAATCTTGCAGACTTCAGTCTGATCTTGTGTGCTTCTTTATGATCATCTGGCAATTTTTCCTCTTTAAGGAATACTATTACTACATCCATCCAGCTTGGTCCCATATCCACACACATTACTTCATGCTCTGTGTTCAGTGGTTCCACACTTGGTCCTGACAAGTATTCAATCATTATTGTCTTTGCCTCTCCTGGTTTCATTGCACTAGCCAGGTTGGCTAAGGCATCCGCATGGCTGTTGTCATCCGGCTAACCTGCTGTAGTTGGCAATTTTGGAATTAGGCTACCAGTCTGCCCACCTCCTTTACATAGGCTGACATCCTTTTATCTCGGGCTGCGTATTCGCCTGTTGCCTGGTTGACGATAAGTTGGGAGTCACAGAAAACTATTACCTCGTCAGCTTCTATTGCTACTACCAGCTTTAATCCTGCAATCAGTGCTTCATACTCTGTTTCATTGTTTAAGGCTTTAAACCCCAAACGAATGGATTGTTCCAATATCTGCCCATCTGGCGATACTAGCACTACTCTTGCCCCTGTTCCTTGTCGGTTTGAACTCCCATCAATAAACAGCCGGAAGGAGTTGCCGATGTAAATACTGCATGGCCTGAGTTTCTCTTCTTTCCTCTGTTTGGCTATCCCCAACTGGGTTTCTCCTTGTTCACCTAGACTTCGGCTCAATGGAGCCCGATGTGTGATGGCGCCTGGTGTGAACTCGGCCACGAAGTCGGCCAAAACTTGGCCTTTGATTGCTGTTCTGGGTCTGAATTCCAAGTCATATTGGCCCAACACCACTGCCCATCTGGCTATCCTGCCTGTCAGATCTCCTTGCTGCAATAGGGACTTCAAAGGATACTCAGTTAACACCACAATTTTATGGGCTTGAAAGTAATGATTCAGCTTCTTGGAGGTCATTACCAAAGCTAGTGTTAGCTTTTCCAAAGGTAGATATCTAGTCTCTACATCAGCTAGGGTTTTACTCACGTAGTAAACTGCCCTTTGCTCTCCATTTTTTTCTCTGATTACCACTGCACTCACTGCATGCTCTGAAAATGCCAAGTATAAGAACAGTTCCTCTCCAGGTACTGGATTTGAGAGAACTGGGGCTATGGTCAAATACTTCTTCAAGCCGGCCAAGGCGACTTCACACTCTTCTGTCTATAAAAAGTTTGTGGCTTTCTTCACTAAGCTGAAGAAAGGTTTACATTTGTCAAAACTTCTGCTGATGAATCTGTTTAGGGCTGCAGCCCTTCCAGTCAGCATCTGCACTTGTTTTGCCGACGTTGGGCTCTACAATTCTAAGATGGCCTTGATCTGATCCAGGCTAGCCTCAATGCCCCTTCTGGTAACCAAATATCCTAAGAACTTACCAGACCCAACTCCAAATGCGCACTTCGATGCATTGAGTTGGAGCCGATATGTTTTAAGGATGTCAAAAACTGCCTTTAGGTCCTCCAGATGATCCTCAGGTTCCTTGGTCATCACGACCATGTCATCTATGTATACCTCCATTGTTCTGCCTATTAGATGCCTGAACATCTTGGTCACCAATTTCTGGTAAGTTGCTTCTGCATTTTTCAACCCAAAAGGCATCACTCTGTAGCAATATAGCCCTTTTGGGGTAATAAATGCAGTCTTCTCCTCATCTGGGGGGTACATAGCTATCTGATGGTACCTCCTGTATGCATCCAGGAAGCCCATCCTTTCATGCCCTAAAGTGGCATCCACCAATTGGTCAATTTTGGGGAGTGGGAAACCGTTTTTGGGACAAGCCTTGTTCAGGCTGGTAAAGTCCACACAGACCCTCCACTTTCCATTTTTTTTCTTCACGACGACCGTGTTTGATAGCCATGTTGGGTAGTTCACCTCTCGAATGGCCTTGGCCTCTAGAAGTTTATGCACCTCCTCTTCTACTGCCTCGACATGCATCAACGTCGGCCTTCTTGCTCGCTGGATGACAGGTTTAGCCGACTTGTCTACATTTAGTCTGTGGCAAGTGACCTTGGGGTCAACACCAGGCATCTCGTACGGCGTCCAGGCAAACACCTCGATGTTTGCTCTCAAGAACGCCTCTAGCTCTTTTTCGTCTTCCTCGGCCAAGCCCGAGCCGAGAAGGAAAAAGCGCTCTTCATCCCCTTGCTGGACAAGGATTTTCTTCAAGGCTTCCTCACTCTTCTCAGCTGGCTCTTTGCCGACGTCATCCAGGAATTCCATGTCCTCATTCTCGATCTCTGCTAATTCTGTTTCTCGTATGTTGCAGGTGGATTTCATTGCTGCCATGGAGCAATTCTTCGCCTACACCCGATCCCCTCTAACCTCCTCAATTCCATGCTCTGTTGGGAATCGCAACAGTTGGTGCAATGTTGAAGGAACAACCCCCATTACATGCAGCCATGGCCTTCCCAGGATAGCATTATAAGGGGAGTGAGTGTCAATTATTGTGAACTCAGTTTTTATCTTCTTGGTGCCAGCCTGCACCTCCAAACTTACTGCTTCCAGGGGCCATGTCGGCGTTCCATTAAACCCAACCATTGGACCATTGGATTGTTCCAGGTCATCTTGGTGAAGGCCAAGCTCCTTATAACACCTGACATACATGATGTCACAAGAGCTGCCCTGGTCAATTAAGATGCGCTTCACTTGGCATTCTCCAATCTGGAGGGATGTTACCAAGGCATCGTTGTGTGGATGCTGCACCATCTCTAAGTCGTCCTCAGTAAAGGACACCACTGGTCCCTGGCACTTATCTGCCCTAGGTCTGTCGGACCTGGTACACATGCTGCAAGTGCTTTACCTTCTGAGTCTCCCCACGTATTTCGTTCTCATTGACCTTCGAGTGAATCACATTGATCACTCGAGGTTCGCCTGCCTATGGTTGTGGTGCTGGAGGAGGCAGTGCTGCCAGTGCCTGAGGCAGTCTTACTTGTTCTTCCCTTGTCCTGGCCTCGTTTATAAGGTCCCTTAAATGACCTTGCCTTACCAGGTTTTCCAGATGTGCCTTCAGGGCTGTGCACCACTGAGTCAGATGCCCATCTTCATTGTGGTAAGCACAGTGCTTGCCAAGACTTCTTCCCATAAATTCGCCTGGAACCTTTACTGGTGCTCTGCAATAGGGTTGATATCTGATTTTCTCCAAGACTTTGTAAACTGGGATTCGGAATACGGTTGTGACTGCCTGTGCAGCCCTTAATCCTGTCTCTTTCTTGTTGTACCTGCCATTACCTCGGCCTCCCTTCGGCGAGCCGTTTCCCTTCTCTTGTTTCGACGCCTTTGTCCCCGACGTGTCTTCCTCGGCTTTGGCATACTTCTTTATCCTAGCCATTAGTTCTTCCATACTTTTTGGCAAAGTCTTTGCCAGTGATTTTCGAAGTAGGCAATCATCTTTTAGGCCGTTCTTAAAAGACACGACCGCTACCTCTTGCAGGTTGCATCCTGGTATCCGGTTGAATACCTCATAGTACCTCTTGGCATAGGCTCTAAGGCTTTCATCCTCACTGATTTTCAGAGCCATCAAGGAGTCCACCCTTAATGGCTGTAGCTTGTTTGTCACAAACCTGGCTACGAACATCTCGGACAGGCCTTCCCAGGTTTTCACAGTTCCTTTCGGCAGCTTGTGAAACCAGTCCGATGCAATTTCCCCGAATGATGAGGGGAACACCTTGCAAAGCAACGGCTCGTTCTCGGCGTATAGTGCCATCGAGTTCAGGTACAAGCCGACGTGAAAGTTAGGGTCCAACTTACCATCATATATCTGGAATCTCGGCATACTGAACCTTTTCGGGGCCTCAAATTTGTCCAACTCTACCGAAAACGGCGTTCTCGGCTTGACTGGGGAGGTTACCTCAGCATTTTGTTGCTTCCTCTGGAGGTAATCCCTCAGATCCTCCTTGGTATGTCCAGGAGCTCGGCTATCTCCGAATTTCAGCCTTTTCGGCGCGCTGCTTCCGGTGTCATTGTGAGTCCTCTTGGACCTCTCTTCGTTAGTTGCGTCGAAACAGAGTTCCTTCCCCTGAACATACCGATATTCTTTGGGGTCAACTTCTTTGGTACGATGCGTCTTCCGTGAATCTCCCTTCATTGACTCTCCTCGCCCGACCTCCCTTGAAAGCCGGTGAGAGTGTTCTTTGGTCCTGGTATGCTGGGGGGCTACAGGGACTGTTTTTTGCCCTCCCTTCTGGGCATTATTCTTGGCCGCTGGAATCGGCGTGTCTTGCAGCGGAAACGGTGGCTGCATGACATTGTTCTGCATCATGAAATTGACGACCATTTGCAGGTTTGCCAATTTGTTCGCCATCCCCTTCATCTCTTCGTCCCTCAGCAGGCATCTATCTTTCCATACCTGGAGGTCATCCTCGTTATAATACCCACTTCGATATGATTTCTTTGGTACGTCGCCTTCCTTGTCGACGTTTTTCTCTCCGGGATTTTGATCCCGAGTTTCTTCGTTGCAATTATCTTCCTCGACGTCAAGGTCAACAAGCTTACCACTCCTAGTAGGGATGTCGTCCCCAACCTTTTCTTTCCGTTCGTCGTTGGCCAGCTATTCTTCTTTCGTTCCCACAGATGGCGCCAAATTTTGTGTGTTAATTTCTGACCACACTGCCTCACAGGTACTCAGCTGGAGAGCACAGACAGAATAGATTAAGCCCGAACAACCTGTCACAGAAAGAAGAGATTCCGGAGGTGGTTCGTCCACCCGGGGGCACTCCGACGATCAAGTTAGTTATCAATATCTCTCAAAGATAACAAATAATGCTTAACTCACTAGACAGAATATAAAAAAAATACCTTAGACCCATGGGGGTAGGGGTGTACGCAGTGCGGGTCGGTGCGGTTTGAGAGAAAAATAGAAACCGTATGGCGGGTGACGGATTGATAAAAGTGTCACTGGAATTTGCCATTTTCCTTATCAAAAACCGGCGGTTCGGTTGGCAAATAATGATGGATTTGCCTTGGCGGTTTGGGTGGATTGGCGGTTTATAAAAAATATAATTCAAATTACAAAACTTAAATCAAAGAGTAAAAAAAAAACGAGAGATACCGTGATGTTAAGCATCTTGCGAAGCTTTCTTCTGATGCAGCAAATGTAGCAACAACATGATAATATCAACGACTATGCCATCAGTTCATTACAAGCATCTGCGGAAGTTACAATGATCAAATACAATACATAAAATTAATATCATTCAGGGTTTACAATATATTGAAAATGTTTACTGTTGAAAAGTATTTAGATTGAAAAGTGAGCTGATGCAAGTTTGCAACATGGCCAGAAAAAAAAAAAAGATTGAAAAGTGAATTGGAATCCAACTTTATTTTGGATTACTGACATTTTGAATTCCCCTCGAGTAGTAATGTAATACTATATTCTAAGGTATAGAACAACAAGCAAACTTAATTAAAAAAGAATTTTTAGAATCTTATAAAACATGATTTAATAGCGGTGCGGGTCGGTGCGGTTTGGAAGAAAAATAGAAACCGGCGGATTGATAAAAGTGTCGCTAGAATTTGCCATTTTTCTTACCAAAAACCGGCAGTTCGATTGACAAATAATAACGAATTTGCCTTGGCGGTGTGGCTCGGTGCGGTTTTGGCGGTTTCGACGGTATTATGCACACCCCTACATGGGGGTGCCTCGCTTTTATAGCCAACACTGACCTAATCCCAATAGAAGCCTAGCTTCAATGGACTCTGGCTCAATGCTAATCCTGGACTTCCAATTAGATTGGGATAAACTCTCTAAGAGTCTTATCTTTAACTTCAAACTGAAATCCTCTCTCATTTTAGGACTCTTGTCCCTTATCCGCTTATCCTGAATTCCGATATCTTCGCAGATAACCTTAGCCTAGCCGAGATCATCTCAGCGTCATGTATAGAACACGTGGCACCTCGGCTGACATTTCGGTGCCACCTCGGCCACGTGTTGTCACTCAAAAATTATGTCCCCACACAAAGCACTAGCCAAAAAAGAGTTGAAACTCAATAAAATCCAAACAAACTATTGGCGACAAACTATTTACGCATGAGAATACTGAAATCCTGAAAATCTAAGATCTTAAACAAACATTAGTAGTACACTATCCTCTTGTTTATCCACTAAATCCCATTAAAAGAAATAAGATCAGAAATTACAAATACATTTAAACTAATATAAAAATGAACATAAGAAAGAAAATCCATAAGTATCAAATCATCCATCTTGTTGTGCCTTTGGGTCAATATCCACATGCAGGAAAAAAAAAAATCTCCCACATACAGGAACAAATATGGTAGTCCACGCCTAAATTGATGAGCATGACAAATCTGGTAAAAACAATTCTTATTTTTTGATAACATGACAAATCTCCTATTTTTTGTGGTTTAGATTTAATTTAGACAAAATGTAAGGGGGAAAAAAAACATATAATATAAAAAATTAAAAAGCAAATTGAGATTTAGCTGAGAGAGGAAGAAAGTGAATCAACAACTGTTATCAACTCTATTGAAGCTCTATTCAAAATCGCTTAATAACAAAGGTTACATGCAAAAACAAAATTAAATGTCCCAAATGAGCAATACTCAAAAAAATAGCCCCATCCACAAAACTTTTTCGTTCAAACTTCCCAATTTCATTTGATTATTCAAGTAAAAATGATAAAATTTACGATGAAATCATAAAACTATCCTATATATACCCAAAAAACAGTATATATTCATTTTACTATTATCCAATACTATCAATTTAACTGAATTGAGTAGGACGTTGTTTTCCTATGCATTTTATTAGTTCCTTTAGAGCAAGAATCAAACCATCTAATTCAAGTAATCAATCAAAACCACACATATATGCAGATGCCAAACTAATAATATGAAATTTAAGCTAACGGTGCACTATTTTATGTCAATATCAATAACCTACCAATCAATAATACCAAGAACAAAAAGAGATTAGATTTCACAATAAACATAGTTAAATCATTACACTATGAAAAAAATAGAATTTGGAAATCAAATTGAAAGCAGGCTAACAAATAGAAAGCTAACAAATAGCAAGCTAATCATTAACACAAAGAAGCCATGAATTTGAAATCTAAGTAAATAAAAACTCAAACTAAACTTCTATAAGTATAAAACAAATTAAGTCATGAATTTACCTTTTATATCTATGACTCATGCCTCAACCTAAAATTTCTTACATTGGTAAAATTTTGAATTCCATGAATATTGAATACATTTGTACCAATTAAACAAAACCAAAATTTTATTTAGATTTAACTGAGATAGGGGGTGGGAGTGAGTGGGAATCATTCCATTATGAATCTTTAGCCTAAAACAAAATCCAAACACACGTGGGCTCAACTGGTGGTGTATGATAACATTACAAATGTACATTAAATATTTTGGGGGGGGGGGGAAGGTGAGAAAGGTTCAAATGAAAATCTCTTTGTACAATAATGCAATAACAACATATTAAAAACCCCAAAATCCCCATACTAATATACCAATAAAAGCACGAAATAACAACCCATTCACATGAAAAATATATCTAAAAATCTAAGTTTGGGTGCTCACCACAAAAAAGTTATTGAACCCATTAAATATAAATCTTGAGAGAGAGAGAGAGAGAGAGAGAGAGAGAGAACCACCACAAATCAACTATGTAGAGCATGTGTTGGTCTTCAAAATCAAAGAATCATGGAAGTCAGAAATTATTGAAATCAACTTCCAAACTGCCCATAATAGCTATCGACATTGGTGGATAAAAGAAAATAATTAATTATCAAAAAAAATGAAAACCAATATAATGGCTCATAACTGTATATAGGAAAAGGAAACCAGACCAAAGCCATTTGAATTTATAAGTGAAAACAAAGCAATACCGCAACAAATTATAAAACATAAACCTCAATGGATTTTAATTGGGTTTAAAGTTCTGTGTATGGTGGAGAGGATCACCACTTATATTTAAACAAAACTTGCATGTGCTCAAATCATTAGAATGTTATTATTACAACTAGAAATTGGAAGTTATACGTTACCTTTTGAAGAATTTATGGATAAGCACAGAAAGATATTTGAATTGTTTCTAAGGGAGGATCAACAAAAGGAAACATTAAAATACTTTAGTAAGAATGCAAATCAAATACTTACCACAATGTTCAGATGCGAAAGGTTGCTAAGAAGTTTCACTTCTTCCTCAAGCTCTCTAATGTGAACCTATTAAGCAAATTTAAAGCAATGATTCAGATATATAGGATCACAAACACAATGCTTCATATACAAATTACCATAAATGTAAATAAAGCAATTAAATTAGAAGTGATTTTCTACTTTGAAGCACTCTTACTGTAATTGAAACCTTCTTAGATACATATCAATACCAAAAACAATTGAAAAAACTAACACAAAATAAATAAATATATCCAAAAGAATCGCCATAAACAAAATATATCTTTTAGAAATGAAGGAGTACAAAATCCAAAATCAGTAAGAGCACTTCTCAAAATAATAATAATAATAATAAAAATTATAAGAACATTACCCCAAAATAAAACCCACTGCTCACATCCGCTGTGCACCATAACTCATCATCATTCTGTAAATCACCACTGAATAATGTTCCAGATAAAGCTTAAGTAAATGCAAAAGTATTCAATAAATACCAAAAATATTTTGTCTAAAGGCACGGTGAAAATATTAAATATGACCATCTATTTTATTTTTAGCTTAATGTTAACAGTCAGGTTAACCTTAATGTTCACATTAACCCATTTAATGTTAACAATCCTCAACCCATTTGACTAACATGAAATAAAAATGGGTGTTAACATGAAACGAATTTTTTCCTTAACCCCCATTTTATTTGATAGGGAGTGAGAGCTTTGGGGGTGATGGTGGGGATGATGGGATGAAAAAAAAAATAGAGTATCCAAATTTGTAGGGAAAAAATAAGTTAATTACTGATTCTATTCACAGATAAATTCAGCACTGACAAAGTATCCTAATTTCTAAAATTTTGGACCGAGATCTAAGTACTGAAAATTAGAAAAGAAATTTTAAATCATAATAAGGAAAACGAATGAGAATTAGTACTTATGATCAATGAGATTGCAAAAATAAAAAAATGAATGAGAATGACTTTATCTCTATCCAATTGACCAAAGTAGGTCAGGTCATTTTTAACAATTGTTTTTCTTGTACAAAAAGCCTAAGTTCAGGTTTGATTTGTTTTTGTATAATTTATTTTTTTAATTCTGACCCATAATTTATTTGTTTAAGGTTTCAAGCTTGTTTTGATTTTTTTTTTTTTTTAATGCATTCTCTTGGCTAAATTAATAATGCCCATTCTTAAAAGGATACACGTCATATTAATAAAGTTTATTTATTTATCAAAAAAAAAAAAAGGATGCACATCATTAGACAGTTATAAATTTTTATGATGAAAACTACCAATGTTTGTGGTGTGTGTTAAAGTCAAATTGTGGTAAAATTATAAATTACAAATTTATTGAGTGTGCACTAGTGAAAAAAAATTATATTTATGACAAAGTATATATGTTTTAGATGAAGTTTAATCTCGGTTTTTTTCTTTTTTTGTGTGTAAATTCCATTGAAACATTTTATCAAATACTTAATAAGTAAGGAAGATTGAATGATTATCGAACATTTTAGTAACAACCAAATGATAATAATAGCACAACAACCATTCAATAGAGTAACTCAATACAATAGTCCCACAAATTCCTACTAAATCAAAGTAAATGGGTTTCGTGAAACCCAACCACTCTTTATATATGTGTGTATATATACATAGATAATATATATGTATAAGAAAAATCAACAAAACCCATAAAAGTATACCCCAAAATTCTACATACATCTAGAAAAAAAACAGAGAAAAAATCTTCACAGTTTGACTTTGGAAAAAAATTTATAATCAATATATATACACATAATAATCTATTGAGAAAGAAATGAAGTATTACCTTTAGTTTGCAAAGAAAACCATACTAATCTGGCTGCTAACCACCCACAATGAGAGAGAAAATAGGAAATTGACTTAAGGTGGGTTTCATTGAAAACAGAGGGCGGGTGGGTATGTTAAGCGCCAAAAAATTTTGGAGAACCTCATGAGGAGTGACCCATGGAGCATTGAGAAACTGATGGAGCCGTGACATTGAAAATCCTTCCCTCCGAACAAACCCACCATCTGCGAAGTCGCCGATCTACTATGTATTAGGTTTTTGGGGAATGAGTGACTGATAGGGGTGAGGCGGTGACCGTTGCCAGCGAGATTGAAGATGAAGAGTGAGCTCTGAGAGTGAGGGATGAGGGAGACAACTCAATTTTGAATTTTGAATGAGACAGAGAGAGAGAGAGCTAGTTGAAGAGAAAGGGATGGAAGGGAAGAATGTATATCCACCGTAAGATGTGAACAAACAATCTCAACCATTGAAAGATAATTTGTCTCTTGGACATTTTGTAACTGTTGGATTGAATTAATCTAGCAGTTCACATTTTGACAAAGGGATAAAAGTCCCATCAAAATATATCTACATTCACCTAATTTCATACACCTTTTCCCTTTCTCTTTTTAAATCTCTTCTCCAATGTCCCAACCAAACACAGCATAAGAGTTTGTCCATTGAGATCTCATACGGAGTAGTTTATGGTCCATTTGGTTGTTGAATAAAGGCTAGGCTGCTCATTGTTTTAATAAAAACATAATTAATTATTTGTGACCCAAGGAAATAGGGAATTCTAGTCAACGAACAAGACTTCAAAATTACTTGGCAATCAAAAGTTTTGCATCATGTTGTGTTGTGGTGTCTTACGTCCAGTTATAACTTGGGCACCGAGCGTTGGCTACGATTTTAACTCCATCTTCTATCCCCACTTCTTACCCAAAATGCACACATAAAGAAAAATATAATAAATAAGTTCTTGCATCATGTCATATGTTGTAGGAAAAAATTCACTTTACTCCCTTGTGGTTAAGGGCATCTCCAGTGGAACTGTTAGGCATAGAATTAGAGTCATGAGTTAACAGATAGTCATCAATTTGAGTTGTTTGTTACTTTGGTGCACATGTTATGTCCTTTGTTAAAGTCGGCATCCATCAATGGAGTCCTAACTGTAGCAACTAAACTATAGCGCGCGCGAGAGAGAGAGAGAGAGAGAGAGAGAGAGAGAGAGAGAGAGAGAGAGAGAGAGGCAGGCTGCTGAAATGTGTTACATATTTATACACACTCAAGTGTATCCTACTCTTACTTAACACACAATTTAGCATCTCCATTGCAACAATCATTCACTCACTATATCAACTAACTCTTGACATACAAAATTGGGTCCACTTTTATCACTTTTTGTCAGTTAACACACTAATGTACAAATTTAGCATCTCCACTGGAGATGCTCTAATTTCTTAAGCATTTTGCCTTACCCTCTTACAGTTTGGATATAGGCAGAGAGCCCCTATGTGGTTTTGGATTAAATTGCAACATCAACACCATTAGAGTTAAATGATAAAAATACATTTATACCTTCTTCGTTTTTTTCGACTAATTATTCTTTGCTAAATGAAGCAGATTTAATACTGATTGTCTGATGCTGAACCTGTTTTCTTCATAGTGCATGCCTTCCTCGCTGAGCTGTTACTCCATTCTTCATCACCACTAGAAAAAGAAAAAAAAAAAAGTTGTTAAACTGTTGGTCTTTCCATTGTTACTACATCAATTGCGCATATTCAAACACAAAGCAACAAAAATTATATATTTGAAACCCAAAACACTAAACTTTGAATTTTAAATGTTTTGGTATTGTACTAACAGTCGTTGATGCATAATAAGCTACAGCAAGTCAGTGAAGAAGTTGACTAGAAGATCCCATTTTGGTTTCTTTAACATAAAGCCCTATGAATCCCAATTTCTGAACCCTATATTAGATTTGTATCATATAGAAACGTAACACAAAAGGTTAAACCTTGGTGAACTGCATCATCCTCAAGTCCTTGGCTTTGCTGATGAAAGTGCCACCAACATCACAAATATTGGCAATCTTTTATCAACTATGTAGAAAAGCAAACAATGATTCAGATTTTGGCATTTTCCAATCAAACTTTGCTCTTTTTAGAGTTCCCATATATAATTGTTTCACAACTTCATATAAATATATCACTGATTCACAGAAAAAGGATATTGAAAACTTTGATTCTTGCCTCAACTATCAATTGAACTTCCTGGACTTGGGTCATCAAATGGGTGGGAGGAAGAAGATGAAGCCAAGGGCGATGGTGTCTTTTTGCATAGAAATTTGACTTTTGACTTGGCTTCCAAACCCATGCATGTAGCCATGAGTTCTGTGAATATGGACGGAAAATGTAATGGTTGCACTTTAACCCAAAATCACAAGGGAGGCCTCAGCCTATATCTAAACTACAGGGGGTAAAGTGAAATTTTCCCTATGTTATATTCCTGGTGGTTTGTTTCTTATATTTCTTGCCCGTCTCTCATTATTGTGGTGCAATGGCTATTTCATCCTTATTGGTAGTAGTTATATTGTGAGAAAATTTTATTTCTCAATAGTTTTGAATTGTGATGGATGAGTGAGAACAAGATAGAATAGGAGGCGGAAGTATCTTTCTTGTATGATCTCCATTTCAAAAAATAAGAATATGCCTAAGGATTGGTTAGTTTTTGTTCACCTTACCATTTCATTTGATTGGTTATACAAAACCTTTACTATTTTTTGTGACATGAAAAAGGCCATTTATAATAAAGTGTAGAAATGGGACACTAGCAGATAAAGAGGCATTCAGACCCCAAGAGTTTTGGTGCTTGAAGTGGGTAATCCATAGGTAGACACCTGATCAAACAAGAAGCACTTTATGTTCTCAGGCAATCACTCCATGGCATATGCTACATGATTCCATAGGGATTGAGCCTTGCATTGTACAGAAGGGAAGCAACATGGCGTCAATAATGATCATGTGCATCAGAAAACTATGAGAGACAGAATTTATTTGTTAGTGTCTGGCTGATACTTACATGTCATGTATATAGTGGCTAGATACTGCATTATAATTTGTGGATGTTGTTCACTCAAACTATGTGACTTTGACAATAGGTTCATTGTTGAGCTGTAGTGCTGAAGCTGTAAGTGCTCACTACAGTTTTCTTAGTTAGCAAAAGCAGGTCCCAAGAAATATGGAGAACGAGCAACATATTAAAACTAAAATAAAATAGAACAAGTAAAATAAATAATAGACAATTTTTCAGGGAATATGTTCGGATTTGAACTGTAGCAAGCAAACATACATTTGCATATATCTTTCCCCCCAGATCCTCTGCAGGGTCATTAATATTGAATTTGAGATAGCTGTACATGGTGATTTGAATCATATATGATTGTATTCCATTTTTAATTTGATTTTTGGTCTTCCTGATAATTGATTACATATGTGCACCCTTTTTTGGTATCCATGTCTGTTGACTATTCCCTTTCCTTATACACTTTCACATCAGTTGCTAATACTGGTTGATTCCTTCATAATTCACAGGATGGGAAGGTTTCACAACTGGAGCATGTCTTTATTCGAGGCAGCAAAGTCAGGTATTGTCTGGCATCTTAATTGAGATAGTTTGTTTGCTAGTAACCACATTCATTTGTAACAGTTTGCTTATAACCACATTTGTTTGGAACAAATGTGATTTCCAACCAGGTTTATGGTGATTCCAGACATGCTTAAGAATGCTCCAATGTTTAAGCGTTTGGAGTCTAGAATCAAGGTACTTATTCATATATGTGTCTTTATCTTTCCTATGTTGGTTACCTTCTTTAGTTTTCTAATTTCTTTCACTTAACTTAATGAAGGGTAAGGGCTCAGCAATTGGAGTTGGCCGGGGCAGGGGCCATGCTGCTGCAATGCGGGCTAGAGTAAGTTTATCTATATATATATTGTTTCCATTACCATCATAAAATGGGTCTTTGACGAAAGTGTAATGATTTGGCATATGTAATTATTTTGTACAAAATCAAGTTTCAGAACATTTGGTTTTCATGTCATGCATAAAAAATAAAAACTTTGTTTGAGACTCTGCTGGATCACAAGATGTTTGATCTATAGCATGCTTAACAGGTTGTGACCTCTCTATTAACGAGTGGCCTGACTATTGAACTTGTTTAGTGTGCAGGTTCAGGTGGCTGGTCGTGGAGCTCCACCTGGTAGGGGTGATGTACCCTCTATAAGGAGGTAATCGAATCCTTCAGTCTTGTTGCCTCCTCTTGGAAGTTAAGGCATGCGTTGTAACCGTTACTTGAGTGATGTCTTCGTCTACAACCCTTGTTTTTGTAAACCTGAAAAATGGTGTAAGAGTATATAACTTTTCATTTTTAGAGCTTTATGTTGCACAAGTATTTTACTGCCAGCTAAACGCATCTGGGATGATTATTATTGCTTAATTTTCAATGTTTTTGTTTCCTTAAATCAATATTTAATGTTACCATTCATCCAACACTCAATCAACTGGTAATAAGAGACTTTATTGCAACAAAGATTATATGGAATGTACCTATAGGCATGCACCAAATGTGCTTGGTAGAAATGGAGAAAGGAGAGCAGATTGAAAATCAGTGGACCAGGTTGTAGCAGATTGATTATAGTTAGATTCAAACAGGGCATCAAAAGTATAACCGGGAATTTTGGCTCGATTCAAACTGGCATCAAAAGCATTGGGTGGGTGCTGTCCAAACAGAATGCAATGCTATCTCAATTACTTTGCCGATTTGGTACTTGGGATTGTCCAAGCTATGGTTTTAATTGGATGCCTCGGACCTAGGTAATAGCTTTTTTTGCTCTTAGTTTTGGTTGAATCCCCTAATTTTGGCTTTTGGCAAGTAGTGTACAACTTTTTAGAGCATTGAACAATTCTGATTGGGTAAATGGTAAATAGGCTCAGCTTTTTTGGTTTCCTCACTATGAAAGTTGGTTATGGACTAATTCTGTAGAACAGTATTGTTGTTACTTGAAATTTTATGAATTCTAGTGAATTGACTGTTGTCAGAGCTTACAATCCATATTTGTACACAATTGAAGACACTCTAGATTTGGAAAGCCATTGCTGTTTTGATTGTAATATTTTCAGTGCTAGGTTAAATGTTATCTTACTGATTGGAAAATTGTCTCAAGCTCTGTTCGGATCAAAGATTTGAGGAATGACATGCAAAAGGAAAGAAAATAGGAACGATATCACTTCTCAAATCCTTAATTCAAATATAGTCCTAAAAGTGTTCTAAGTTGTGCCATAATGTGAAGAATGAACCTCTTAGTGGCATGATAAAAGCCATGACAGAGAGTTGTGGGATAACAGAGAGTTGTGGGATAGGCTTCAGAGCCAAGCATATAAATATGCAATCTAACAGCATCTCCAATATCCTTGCATTAAATGTTTATCAAATCAAGAAAAAATATTTTTTCATCAAATTTAGAATTCATCAAATTTGTATTTGATAAAAATTTATAAAGATAAAACATTGAAGATGATTTTTTTTTTAATTTAAAATTTGATAAATAAGAAAATTTGATGTAACAGGAAATTTTTTGAAAAGATTATAATAAAAATTTGATGAAATGATTGGAATGGCTAATATTAAATCAAGCTTTTTATTCAAATTTTGAATCAAATTAGGCATAAAAAAAGAAAAGTGAAGGGTTGAAAATGCTTTAATATCCCACAATATAATATAAATCCAAAAAAAAAAACTGTAAGCTTCATAGAAAGGACGGCTGTAAAATCCATAAATGATGAATCCACGGCCCCTGCCTCACCGTGTCAGAGGGGACTTCCGAAGTATCAAAATTTTAGGAGTTGTTTGGAGTGTCTTAAATAAGTGTATTTTTTATTTTTTTGGATTAAAAATTTGAGAAAAAAAACATGGATGTTTAAGTTAATTTTTTGACTTTTTATGAAAAAATGTATATTAAAAAATTGTATAAATAAGTGTGGAGAAGAAGATACGTAGGAGCCGTACCGAATAGCAGTGGTGACTGGCTGGTTGAGTAGATGAGAAAATATTGTCTACTTATCGGATTTTGATTGGATGGTGTTGTTTGGCCCGTGGGGGCCCACCACAGGTCTCGTTTTTCTAATCGGAATCATTCAATGTGTAGAACTCATCGAGTACTACATGCTTATAAAAAATCACATTGATTGGATATCGATAACTATCTGATCATGTTAGTTTTCTTTGTCAACTGTTAACTATAATACCATCTAATTTTTATACAAAACTGGTTTGATCATATAATTAGCGATATCCGATAAACGTAATTTTTTACAGGTATATAATACTAGACGAATTCTATATATTGAACAGTTCGAATTATCAAAACGAGACCCATAGTGAATCCCCATAAGCTCAACTTTATCATGCAAATAAGTGAACGTACACATTATTTTTTTGTTTTTCTTTTCATTGCAGGTGACTGACGTGTCCGTACGTTGATGGGTTAGTTGGATTGAACTTTTATATTAATTTACTATTTAAATTAATATTTATATATTATTTTTTTAATTTTTTTTTTAGTGAATAGTGATAATTTTTTAATTTTTTTTGGTAACTTTTTGATTCAAGAATGCCATAGATGTGTATTAAAAAGATTTCTTTAAGTTGTGTACTGCAGTACAGGAAACTTGACACATGCAAATTGCAATCAACCACAAGATGTTATAAAATTTACAAACAAAAGGCTTTGAGCCCATCCATCACTTTTATTTCTCACAAGCAGAGACTGTACATGATGAGGCTGCGATGGACCGAACAAGAAGTCTGATCATTCGTTACACAATCAACTTAGTGGAAGTAACCATAGAGCTCCAAGAAGCAAATGCAAAAGTTCCATGGATTAGTATCATCGGTTGTGGGAGCAGTCAATAAAACCCTAAAGAATCTGAAGGGAAGCAGAGCATTGGGACCAATTATTGGCCACGAAGCAAACTGACCCGGTTTGCACATTGTCTGGTCGTTCTCGTGCACTCTCAAGTTAGTCCAAGTCTTCCCATCCAGAGAACCCTAGAATTATTGTCAATAAAATTTCATGATAAACTCTTCATTTTTTTCTTCATTCAAACCATGATTGGGAGGGGGATGGAGGAAGAGAAAACAACAGCAGAGCATCATATTTACCTGAAAATTCCAACTTCTTATGTAGGCCCTTGACCCATCCTGCCTCAAGGTATAATAGTTGCACATAAGCTGCATCCATCAAACAATCTAGCATCAGAAAACTAATCGGAGGGAAAAAGCCATGCAATTATTCATATAATATATTTCTATAGTTGAAGGCAACGGGGAAAAAAGGCTGAGCACATTTTATAGACAATCTTCACTAGTGTCAATTGTCAGTTCAATGTTCGTTTCCATGAGAAAAAAAATGAGGAATTAATTATAATGCCAGACCTAGACAGAAGGTAGTTTTTCACCAAATAAAGAAAGAAAAAAAAGAGAGGCCACAAACAAAATACAAATTCAATACCTGGTGGTCTTGGCCAATATCAATAATCCACCACGTGCAATTCCTTCCATCTTCAATCCTAGGCCCGGCAAAGGATGTTCCCTGATGCACAATAAATCAGTTCAATGACCGTCCTAAAGAGCTCAGAAATTATAGGAACTTTAACAAGAATTTGATTTATCATAGGGTCATACCTGGTAAGTCCTTGAGACCAAAACCTTAGGGTCGGTATGTCTTGAAATGGGACTGCTAGCACTAACACAAATTCTCTGAAACATGCAATTTACAGGATAAGATATCAATAATTTAGCAAAACCATTGGCAAATGAAGAGAATAACAGTATTTCAAGAAGTTACCTTTGCGAGAACAGGATTTACCCATTGATGTTCCCCAAATGATGTGCCAATGAAGTACAGAACTCCGTTGCTGTCACCATCACGTATGTATTGCAGCTCCTTAAAACTAGATCGCCTGTGTTGGAATCTTGCACTATAAAGTGAAATTACGTCAGCCATAAATCATTCAGTTGTAAGGATTTCAAGTAAAGAAACTAATTTTGACATGCTTTCCTACTGCACACAAGCAAACGTACATAACTTGAACTCCAAAACTTGGACTCAACTTTTAAAGAAGCTTCGTGTTGCAATTGTGCATGACATCACATTATTTGAAAACCATCTCTACATATTGATGTAGTAGGCAAAAATCAGTTTCTTTGAAGGGTAACCAAATAGAAGATGAATTATTGATCACTTAAAACAAAGATTTCATAACTCTCCGAAAGATTAGTTTCTGAAAATCAGTTGATCTCAACTGAATGGAATCAAAGGACTTACAAGCATCTCTTACATGCCTAAGCCCTGAGACTTCCCATTTCCAACCAGACACCCGAGTCAAGAGTCAAAGCCATCTCTTAGTAGTGGAAGTCATGCTGCATGATTTATTACCAGAAATAACACCGTGCAATCTATTACTCCAAGTACTTCTGATGCTATACCACGCCACTCAAATGCCTAAGCTAAGGCAACATTTAGGCACATTGAAGTGATAAGGACAAAAAAGGCATTGGATGAAGAAGGATTTAATGGTCTTTGGAAAGATTAGATTTTAGGAATTATTACCATATTAGAATATTATTTAGGATTTTATTAACGATTTAATTATTGTCTTATTTTATTTTGGAAACTTTTAGTTAGGACTTTCTTAGATGTGCCTATAAATAGGGCATTATGTAGTGGGGTTATTCAGATTTGACTATTGAATTGAGATATTGACTATTGAGATCTAGGTTCAATTTTCTTTTCTTTCGGTGTAGTTTGTTATTTTCATTTACAATATTTTATTTTCTGGTCGTCCTACATCACGAAGTTTTCTGCAAGCACCCTGGGACTCTGTGCATCTTGTGGCTTGGAAGCTAGATGAAGAAGTTTCGCCCTGGCACTATGCCCCTGTAGACATAGCCAATCCTAATCATAGAGATATCATGCCACTAAATCTATCTATGAAATCTCAGTAAACAAGACAAATCCTAACAACTTGATTGCTTTCTGACAAATCTTAACAAAATCTCAAGAAAACAGGACAATTAGTTATGGCCACGTGACTAACCTTCCATAAATAGAAGGAAGTACTCCTTTACATCACTAGTTTCTTCTACATCACACTCTTCAAGAGAGGTTGGTCCTAAACCATGTACTCTGAGCTCCTGTACTCCACTGCCTCTTTCTCAGATAGATGGATCTATCTCTTCCCTAGTCATCCATTGGGACTCTTTTGTCTCACATGTTTTGTCACTCTCCAACAAACCTCTAACCAGCCCTTTCACAAAGACAGGATCGTATAATTGAATACATAGGATGCAAGGAAGTAAAATATTTACCAACACAAGAATCTAATTTAATTTGGTAAGAACAGGATAGACTTTACTGTCCATTTCAGCTGTGGGATTTCACCCAAAATCCATTCAATGTCAAATCCAGGCCAGACAAATTCTGTCCAGCTTCTCATTGTCAACCTAAAGCCAATGTAGATTTTCTTTCATGAAATACCAATAGAATTTTGTGTCCACAATAATGAAGAGGCATCCCTACATGGCTCGTTTTATATTTGCCTGCGTAACTTGATGACATGTTCAGCCACAAAAAGGCTAATAGAATCATTATGAAGATGTCAAAATGCCATAAAATTTCAAAATAGGTGGTCTAGATAGATACACATGGACCAGAAGGTAAAAGTAATACAACAATTATCGTGGCATTTAGAGTGATAATGGCAATGCCTTGTCTGCCACCCTTTTTCCATTCTATTTACAATGAAACATGGAGAAAGGAAGGGAGAGAAAAACAAGGCAGGTTAGCTTGAGTGGAAAGTGTCTTTATATGAAGAGAGATGGATTTGGGGACGTAATACTACACAAGAATGGTCAAACGTGATACGTCTATTGCAATGAGGCTCAATTGAAAAATAGAAACTTCTAGTGTTGACTAAGATAGATGGTAAACTAAATCTGTAATTTGATTCATCACTTAGAATAGTGCCTTGATCCAAAATTCTTCTCATCCTGTATGTTCTAAGCAACCAAAAAAGAAACATGCATCTTCTCCCAATGTCGTAAATCAAGTGTGAGTGTTATTATATTTCTTATTCTTAATTCAACAAGTCCAGAAGTCAAGATTGTACAGAAGAGATTGACATTTAAAACATAATACTTACTTTCGGTCACCTTGTGGATTAGCCAATCCAAATTCTAAATAACAAATGGCCTCTTTCACCTGTTACAGTCCAATAAGAGAAGTCAATGAACAGAATAACCCTACATAATCAACATATCCAGAAATTTTTGGCTGAAAATTCATATAACTGATAATTACAATTTTACTCACCAAAAAATCAAAAGTAGGAATCATTCTACTAAGGCCACTCCTTTCCAACTGCAATAGCATAAGAAAGTGAGAATGAGGATACAAGAAATAAGCCCAATTTTTAATATGGCGAATAGATCTCTACTATGAGATATTATCTCTTTATTCTGAGCCACATACCTTCTTAAGCAAGGCATATGGAAGTAATGGGAAGCGCACAAGGGGCAACAAGTAATTAATAGACTGAAATCTCTCCCCAAAAAGAAGTTCTGGCGCAGAATTTAATATCATCTCATCCACTACGTCCCACACATAAAATTCCTTTGCTTGCATGCACCATAGTAAGATTGCATTAAGAACTCTTTCTTCAGACGTTACTGTCAAATCTGGATGCTGCAAAGCCCATAACTATTATAAGAAATGTTCTAATATAGACACACTGGAAAGTAGTCTTTCAAAAATATGGCCAGGTACTTTAGTATCAAAGACTATGCATTAGAAGACTTTAAACTTGTTTGATAGACATCCCATCCATCTAAAATCCATTGAAAGATTGGTTTTGAATAGTACAATATTTCAGCACATCATAGCTTGCCACCACACAAGACCATATATCGTCATCCTAGAATTTCTTTTTCTTTTCTTTTTTGTTACTAAAAGTGAAAATTAAAAATGATCTCTTTTTTCTTTTTCTTTTTCTTTGTTGAAAATATTTTTCTGTATAATTAATACAGAATAATCCTTTATTCATGTTTCTGTTACTAGTAATCTCCATATTGGAAATTCTTGGACCTTCCACACTGGAGTTTACAATATATGATGTATTGAAGCAAATGCAAAACACTCATTATTGTTATCTCATTGTCATAAACAACTTTGAAAGAAAGAACCCACCTTAAGAATCTTGCTAAATGTTGCCTCATCTAACAAAACGAAGTCAATGCTTGCAGTTGTACAATAATCGAAGTGCATTGAAAATTTCTTCTCGCATGTTTCTTCAATAAGTTTACATGGAGGAACAGACGAAATCACTTGGAGAATTGGGCACACTGCGTCCTGCAACAAAGTTCAATGGTTAGCTATAGAAACAACAAACCAATTACTTTGCCAAAAGTGTCTGCTTCCTCGTCCAATAAACTTGTGCATAATAGAAAAATTCTTGTTGTATGACCTTCTTCCAATAGAACTCCATCCCTGCATATAATATGTAGATGAGAGGTATCAATATATCATAATTCATTATCATAAAAGGGTTCTCTTCTTTTGTTTTCAGAAGTCCGAAACCGCAACACTTCTCCTTTCTTTTATTTCTAGTCATACAACTAGCACTTTATTCGATCCAAAAAAAAAAGCACTTTAGCATAATGATAAACACAAAGATATAGTGATGACTAAATTGAGCAATTATATTTTGTGCTGAAGAAAGGATTACAAAATACCTCTGACAGGCATTCCAAAAGTGTTTTGCAGCATTCCTGATGAAGGAGAGTAACACCAAATTGATCTGCCAATAGAAGAAGCTGGAGTAGCAAGGTATCAATATCCATGGTGTCTTCCTTGTTGAGTTCTCCACAGTACATGAATTCAAGCATAGCCTTAAATGCTTCTAGTGGCACATCCTGTAAAAGAGCCTTCGATGAAATGCTCTCACTCATTCCGTTGGTGAACATCTGCCAATGCAACCATGTCGTTCAATAGCCATGTCATAAAATCATCAAAATTGTTAAGAGAACACAACCATCATCGTCCTTTCATACTTACTCAATGGATATGTAAAGTTAATGCAATCCACCAAAACATGTTGCATGGCAACAACATAGCTTTTGGACATCACACAAATATATGGTTTGAATACAGAGAATCCCAAAAAATACAAAAACATTTAGAAAGTGTGGAAACTATATTTTTTCTTTATCAGATATAAATTCAAAAATTAAAACTTCAATTTACTGAGGTCCCCCTACTCCAGCCTTTCACGATGTGTAATGAACATGTATTGAGATGAGCATGAGTACATTCACTTTATATTCATATAAGGTTGACTTTTCATAACTCCACAACCACATCAGTCACACTCATGTTCATTGTAAAGTGAAAGGATCACTCATACATAAAATTGTATAGGAGCTGATGTAGATTCAATCTTAATTTTTGCTTGTGGTTTTCACCTGAACGATCAAAAAATATTATATCCCAATCTTCTTGATGAATAAGAATTATGGTGGTTCTAGTTCTATACACGAAAAGCAGCAGATTCTCATTATGATCTGAATGTAAGTTCATTATACACTAAACAGAAGTGTTGACTTATTTGCCCAAAACAAACTCCAACTAATAGTCCGTTATCCAACACAATAATTATTTTCCTTGTAGAGCTGGAGTATTTATTTTAACCCAGGAAAAAGAGTGAAATTCTGAAAAAAGCTGAGTGTTGACCAGATTATACCGATCAGCCATCAGAATTTTATTCTCACCATTCCACACACATACATGTTATATAATTGGCATGAGGAGTCATAATGTAAGGAAGAGCTAAGAAGTTGGCTCACCTTTAAAAAGGGGACACTCCATAAGCCAAGGATAATTTTATGCGGCTGGGCAACAAGACCATGACCGCCAATATAGATGTCCACATCACTGTACTCGCCAGTTATCAGAAATTGTTCAAGCCTCTGCATATTGAGGGGAAGTCCCGAGGGAAAGGTTGTACCACAATGGATCTTAGAACTTGGATATGATATCTCCACATTCTTGCCTGAGTCAAACAATTTTTTGTTCAGTTTAAAACGTTCAGTAATTTCTTCACACTGCTTCACCAATGGCATCACTTCATATTTTAAGCTCAGAGCCCTCAGGTAGTTGAGTTGTGACTCTAAAATCTGCATCATATAGACATAAGCATTGTAAGAAATTAAAGTTCTATAATCACAGAAACAGCCTCGAAGTTGAAACTTTATTTCAGCCTAGGAAGTTACAATGATTATGAAATCACCAGTGGTTACTGGTTAGTGACTTTTTAACCAAAATCTCCCAAATATCTTAAAGAGCAGACAAGTTTCAGTGTTAAATTGATAAATAGCATGCAATTTAGGATAAAATTATATAAGACCTCGAAAATCTCCAAAGTCAAAAATCAATACCAATGGGATTGTTCTTAACTCAAGAATCAATATAACAATGGGTTTGTTATAAGTCTCTATTTTAAATATTTCAAACGAATAATTATCACACCTGAGGCTGGCCAGTATCAGTCAATTTTGGAGTTGGAAAGGTAAAAGGAGAGGAAGACGATAAAAGGTGGGAGTAGGACGATTCCATAAGGCTCTATTCATTTCCATAGTTGGGAGAAAATAAAAATACCTCAGACCAGAAAAAGAAACAAATTATGCTATCCTCATTCCAGTCATGCAATTGGATAGAATATTTGAACTCATAAGTGATTTTCATTCTAAAATGTAGTAATACAAATATAACAAGACTGGCCACAAAATTATAGACAGGAAGTTTCTGTTAAGTTGCAATAACCAATTAATAACATGCTAAATCAAGCTGGAGAACGAAAAAAAATGATCAAGATAATTCAAAATGCATAAAAATTAGAGCATAAAACACAATAATTACCTTGGTATGGCCTGTGTAGATATATTGCAGAAATGCACATAGAACTGGATAGCTTACATCCTGAAGCTGGATGACATCTTGATTGCACAAACTCGAACCAAAATTACCAGATGCCGCCAAGATTACCTTATGAGCCGGGACAGTCTTTTCCTCCTCGCCCACAATGAAGAATATATCGGATAGCTCCCAACTCTCAAGAAAATTCTGGAGCCCCCAATTTTCATGATGTCTACTTTCATTTTCCATCTCTTCGACACCATCCTCATCTCCTTCATATTCAACACCATTCACATGCTTCCACAATGATATATGGTTTTGTGTTAGTGGCAAAACATTCACATTTCTATACCCAACATGTTTGTCCCAACTACTGAGCCCAACGTACTGAACGCTACAATTAGGATTCGAATCAAGCCACTCAAAAACAAGATTCTGAAAAGGGTACCTTCCTTTGCCAATGCTAATCAACCCATCATAGATACTGATCCAATAGCTCTGGAATGCCGAAGAACAACACAGCCCAATCCCAGCCGCATCAACCACTGTCTTCCCATCAACCTCAATTTTCAACCGGCGATTCCTGTGACTACCAAGAATCACAGTATAGTGGGGACTATTATCCCTCTTGTAATGGTAATGTTGACTACCTACATGCTCTCTAAACACAACGGTGACGTCGTTGTGAGCAAAAGCCTCAAAAGCCACACAACCTCTTCCGGCTTCCCTAAACCTCAAATCATTGCGCCAAGCACACTCAAAGGGTGCTACAGTAAGAAACTTTTTCTGCTGTTTCTCAACCATCTCTGCTTTTTAGACAACAAACCTTCTTTACTCACTTGACAACTAGACTGAAAAACCAACAATTTATAACAAAAAAACAATAAATAAATTAAGCACTTGAGACTTAAACTAAACAGCTAGTGCTATGATTTGAATTTTCCATGTAAGAAACAAACAAATTCCACAGAAAGCAAATCAATCCAAGGCAAGAAAATGATAGGAATGGTAAAGAAAAGGAGGGTTTTGACAACTAGACAGAAAATCCAAGCCTCAAAAACAAAAGATAAATAAAAATAAGCACTTGAGAGCTAAACTAAACTGCTAGTGCTATATATTGAATTTTCCATGTAAGAACAGACAAATTTCACAAAAAGCAAACCAATCCAAAGCAATAAAATGAAAGGAATGGAAAAGAAAATGAGGGGTTCCAAATATTGTTGAAAAAAATCATATCCCGCTAATGAAATTTCATTATTAACCCAAAAAAAAAAAAAAAAAAAAAAAAAACAGATTATAAGATTCAAATGTCACTATCTGAAATTGCTAGAAACCCTTGACCCAACACAAAAATCCAAACCCTGGAAACAACTGTATATACATAAAATTCATGATTTGAAAATTCATCCTCATCCTACACCACATACTTATCCAAGCAGAAGAAAAGTCAGAAAATATCTAACACTACACTAGAAGAAACCCAGATTAGACCTACAAAAATCTGGATAAAACGACAATTCTAGCTGATGTGTGAAGATGAAAACAACAAACAAGTACCAGATTGAGGCGGAAAAAATACCAACCTCACAAATTCTGTTGATTTTCAAGAGAAATTAAAGGTGGGTCGTGGCTTTAAATTCACGGAACTATCGCTGTCATCAAATCGAACCAAAAGACAAACCGATATTTTTACCTCGTCATCTCATACATCTGTATCTCTCTCTCTCTCTCTCTCTCTCTCTGTATATCTATATATTTTGCGCACACACCTATAATGTCTTGATTTGGGAAAGTCGTTGGGTTATGATCAGAGGGTGAAAGTGTCGGAGTCTGGGCCCTGTTTTTGATATTTTCGGAGATTTCACTGTGAGTGAAATTTCTGGTTGAAAATAACCCTTTACATTTACGATAAATTACACTCCATTTGTCTTAAAATATTAATTTCTTATTTTATTTTTTATTATTTTAAAATATTAATCCCTCTTTAAAAATTAAATACAAAAATAATATAAATTTTTTATTTTATCCTTCTTTTAAATTAATAAACAATATAAAAAGTACAATTATGACATTGATATTCCCAAAAAATGTACTATCAAAAGGATAATTTTGAAAAATCAACTTTTTTCAAAAGTAATAATTGTACTACTAAAAAAAATTGAATTTCCAAAAAGGGACCATTATTTTTGGACGGAAGGAGTAACAGCAATGTCTAATCACCGTTTGTTAGAATTGTTTGAATATGTGCAGGTTGGTTGATCACCGTTCATTAAAATTGTTGGAATTTGTGCTTGTTGGTTGATTCATCAATCATTCAAAAGGTCATTGTCCGCTTGTCGGGGAGGATGTCAGTTAATGTCACGATTGACAAGAATAACAATTATGATTGATAAGTATAATATCGATTATTTAAGAGGTTGTTTGGTTAGTCATGCGATCATGTCATTTGGGCGGAATCGGGCTCCTCTATTTAATAGTTCAAGTATTTCTCAAATTATAAATACACTCTGTTTGGATCCTGAGGCGAGAAAAAAAAAATGGAAGACTTTTTTCTAGTTCAAATTGGATTGAAAGGTATTGTTAAGTCTTCGTGGGTCCATCACGGAACCTGCATCGATGATCTGAACTGTTAATGTGTAGAACTCGTTTAGTACTTTATCCCTATAAAACTAGATTTACATCAAATCAAATCACATTTATATAAACAATTTATTTTAAAAATTATACTTAAGTGATTAGATCATTTATATAAACAATTTATTTTAACACTTAATCGGATCACATTTATAAAAACAATTTATTTTAAAAATCATACTTAAGTAATTAGATGAGATTTATATAAAACAATTTATTTTAACACTTGATCAAATCACATGTATATAAACAATTTATTTCAAAAATCATACTTAAGTAGCTATCGATATCTGATCAATATAATTTTTTACAGGGATAAAATAATTAACGAGCCTTATATATTGAACAATTCATATTATTAATACAGGCTCCGTGGTGGGCCCACGGAGGTCCGACAACACCTTTTAGTTGGGTATCTCAACTTGAGAGAAGCTTTCTCCATAAATAAATAAATAAATAATGCAATCGTGCTGGGTAGCTCAAAACGAGCAAGCCCGAATGGCTCGAAAGTTTGATTTGCCGTGGTTGACACGCGCTTAGTAAATGAAATGAAACAAACATACAAAAATTCAAAAACAAAACACAAGATAGAGGAGAGACCAAAGAGAGCGAGGGAAACGGGAGACTAGAGTTAAGCTGCCACAGTTAAACATCGCCGATGACGACGACAGGCTTGGGTGTGCGCCGACGACCAACTTAGTGTAACAAGCCCGCGAGGGACCTCGCTACAGTTCGAACTCGATTTGTGCCACGGTTCTACATCTTGAACCAAAGAGTCCAAATCCGGCAAATTGTTTTGAAAATGGATTTTTTTTTTAAAGAAGTGCCAAACATTGACTGTTTTGCCAGATAACAGAGTCGCCACCTAAATATTTTTTTAAATGGGAAATTTAGGAAACCCTAACTCGGTGCCAAAGGCCACGTGTCCGTCATCACCAAAGTTGGCTCGGGAACTTGGGTACGATTGGGGAAGGTCACATCGTGAGCACCCCCGCTCGCCCGGTCCAAGACCGGCCTCTACTAACCATGATATCTGCTTTTGAAAACATTGTATGATCTTATTCCGGTTATTAGCCTAGGTTACTATGTGATGCTTGCAGCAAACAAGTATAGACCGAGTCGCCTGAATTGGAACAAAACATTTCATGTTTGTTTGAAAGACGGTTTGCTACCCGCAGGTAGGCTTGAAATGCAGATTTTGCCACCCTCGGGTGGGCTTAGAAAACATGGTGTTGCCACTATCTAGTGGGCTTAAAACAAACAATCGATGAATTGTCCCAATTCAGATAACTCAACCTCCACCCACAGGCATTCAAGGCAGTTATATCACATAAGCACATAGCCTCATCGCAAGCATGCTATTCATGGCAGTCACTCACACGCATGCAAGGATGCTAAAGCATAAAACTTACCGAGTGCTCCAAGCCAAAACAGAAACTATATTAGAAATCATGCATGATCCTAAGTATATAGAAATGCCTAATGCAACACATACAAAATGCAACTATAGCAGGCTCGGCTATTCTAAACATGGTATATGAAAAATGCTACAACTAACACGTATTCAACTTGGAATTGAAATACAGATACAGTTTGTATGATGCACCGAGCCCAGCGCGTGCAAAACAGATGAATGATGCAAACATGCTGTCATGCTGTATGCTAATTGAAACATGTCCTATATCTAACCATTGTAAGCGGATAAATAAAAGGGAGAAAGAAATGGGGGTTGGAAGACATACATCACACTCACACACCCTTATTACAGCATTGCCCTCGCGCAGAGGGTCCGAATAAATAATACAGTCCGAAATAAAAGAATATTACAGTCCGAAATATACAGTCTGAAATAATACAGATTCCTAATTAATTAACGAATTAACTAAGAAAGCTGTAAACTGGCATGCAAGCCAGGGACTGCCTTGCTTCTGCTCCGGATGATGAAATGATGCATGCCCGGATGCCTTTGCGCGGAAATCCATGGCGGTGCCCCGATTAGCCTCTGTTTGCATTTTTCTCGAGATGCGTGCCAAGCTCCGAAAAGTTGCTGATTCTTCATTTTGCTGCAACAGAGAGCAGGAAAGGGGCATAGCAATGTATTTCACAAATATATGCATGCCTCGATCCTCGTGCCACCAATCACGCATCTCGATGCATGATGGCCGAGGAGCCGAATTGCACAACTCAATATAGGATGAATGCATATGAATGCTACAACAAAACCTAACTCCATCACGGGTAATCCGGAGTGTCGGTGACTGGGGAATTGAGACACACTCCGCCACTCGGAGTACGGAATGTACCTCGTTTCCCGTGCAATATGCATGATATGCATGAAATGCAACTAATATACAACCTAGCATGCGCAATGCTATGAAAATGAGATGTCTCGAAATGCGTGCCCACAGGCACGCAAACCGAGGAATGCGGAATGACATGCAATCTAAGATACAACCTGGTATGCACTATACTGGGAAAATGAGATGAAAACGAGATGCCTCGAAAAGCGTGCACACGGGCACGCAAACCGAGGCCATGATGTGAGATGCAAATCAGATAAAACCGAAGTGGCTCGAAATGCGTGCACACGGACACGCAAATCCGAGGCGATGATGTGAGATGCAAATCGGATAAAACCGAAGTGCCTCGAAATGCGTGCACACGGACACGCAAACCGAGGCGATGATAAAATGAGATGGAAATGCAAATTGGGCTTATACTCACATGAGCGGACCTCAGCCACACTCACATCAGATGCCGTTGGATGAAAACGAGGTGCCTCGAAGTGCGTGCCCACAGGCACGCAAACCGAGGCATGGCCCAAAGGCATGAAATGGCACGGGAAATGATATGCAAGCATGCAAACCAAATTTCAGCACCTAAATGAAGGGGAAAACAGCCCCGAAATGATACGAAATGACAACCAATGTATGAAATCATCCCAAAATGCGATATTAAGCCCCCGAAATGGCCTACAGCTATACTAAACATGCGAAATTGATACATGACAGCAAAAACAGTAGCAAGGCAGTCCCAAATATGGCATTTTTCCAGTACAAAACAAGGCTAAATAACAACCACAAGTATGGCAAAAATAGCATGCAAAAATGGGGAAAAAGAGGAGAATTACAAAGCAAGTGGTATCTACAATCCTCAAACTGAAAAACACAGTTCTACAACATTAAAGAGGAGCCAAAAATATGCATATTTACAGAAGATGACATCCCCCAATTCAGTGTGTAGATCTACTAAACATGGCATGCAAGATGAAGCCAACAAAGGCTATAAAGAGAAGTATCAAATGGATGCACCAAACCAACAAAGACCCGCAACAAAACATGAAGAATGGGTCAAAATAAGACACTTTATAAGCCTGATGAAGGCCGAAATCAGAAGCTAAGATGGCCTAAACAAGCATGCAATTTTACGGAAAATAGGAAGAATTTAACACAAAGTACCAAAAGCATTCACCAAATGGCTTAAGGTCCTTAACAAAACATGAATAATGGACCAAAATAAGGCTCTTTCTAAACCTGATGAAGGCTGAAATCAGAAGCCAAATAGGCCTAACAAAGCATGCAAAATAGGCATAGAACATGAATTCAAATCAAGTGGCATATAGAGCATGAAAACCAAGTTGAGCCCTTCTTCAATGTTGAAGAGGGGCTCAAAATAGGCACAATATCAGTATGTTGCATGCTCCAATTCAGATCACAAATAGGCCAAAACAATCATGCAATTTTACGGTAAAATAGAGAAATTGCAAAGGAAGTGCATGGTAGCATCACCAAACATGGTTGAGCCCTTCTTAAATGTTGAAGAGGGGCTCAAAATAAGCTCACTCACAGTTTATACCAAGCTCGGAATCAGATCACTCAAAAACCAAACAAAGCATGCAAATAATTGGCATAAAGGGTGATATTGAAAGAAGTATATCATGGAGACACCAAATGAGGCTGAGCCCTTCTACAATGTTGTAGAGGGGCTCAAAATAAGCCTAAAACCAGTAGGGGTCAGAGCTCAAAACAGTAGGCAAGTAGGGTAGAAATAGGAAGCAAGAAAATGTCACAAAAGATGGAATTTGAGACTTACCCTTGAAGATCCAACTTTTGCTACCTCTTGGCTTGAATTTGTTGCTTCTTAGCCCTTCAAGAAACTTCCTTTGCTGCTGGAATGGTAGTGGTGATGGTGAAGCTTAGTGTTGATGAAGGATTGGCCTAGATGCTTGAAGGTTTTTAGGGTTTTGGAGATAGAAAATGGAGGTTTTGAGAGGGAGGTTCTTGAGACAAGTTTTTGTAACCTTTGCAAAGGAGGAGGGCAGCCCTTTAAATAGGCAAGAAAGGGTGTAAAAGGGGAGGGAAATGGAGGCAAGATTTCCCTCCCAAAATATCCCTCGGAGGGGGAGATATTTTGCAAAAAATATCCGGACAGCTGTAAAGAGCTGGAAAGCAGAAAGCTGGCCGGCCAGGTAAATTTCTGGAAGGTGGCCGGCCGGCCACCCCAACTGGTCGGCCAGCCACTCACCCTGGCCGGCCGGCCATGGCCCAAAAATGAAGAGGAAAATTGCTGGCCGACCACCACTCCTTGGTGTCCTCCCAGGTGTGTAGAATAAGGTTCCAAGGTTGGAAATTGGCAACACTGAAGCAGGAGTCACAACATAGAGCTTGAATGAGAGGCTCACAAATGAAACTCTGAATTGCTGGCCGACCACCACTTTTTGGTGTCCTCCCATGTCCCTTCATCACAAATATGTAGCTTTGGTTGGAAGAAAATACCCCTAGGGTGTTCAACATTGGCCCGGAAGTGAGCAAAACGGGCGCCGGAGGAGCGAAACTGGTTATCTAGGATAATTGCTAGCCTCCCACCCCCCAGTGATCTTCCTGGTGTTGAAACAGAGGTACCTGCCAAAAATCGGAGAAAACCGATGCAAAATGAATGTTCGGGGCCCAAATCACGCAGTTCGGGGTCCCGAAAATGGGCTGCAGGCACCGAAAGTGGTGTTCGGCCACGAAGTGGGTATCAGAGGCCCCAGTGTTCCTCAATATGATAAAACAGAGGTCCCCGCCAAAAATGAACAAAAATCGATGCGAAATGAATGCTCGGGGCCCAAATCACGCAGTTCGGGGTCTCGAAAATAGGCTGCAGGCACCGAAAGTGGCATACGGCAGCGAAGTGGGTATCAAAGGCCCCAGTGTTCCTCGGAATGATAAAACAGAGGTGCATGCCAAAAACCGGAGAAATCGAAGATGGTTGGGCGGTCCCGAGCCGAGGCACACGGCCTGACGGTCCCGAAAACCGGGAACCGGGCCCCGAAATAGGCGAAATGGCCTACGGCCATAAAAAGTAGCTCACGGCCACTGGGAGGTAGTCTACGGGACCATTCCCTCCCCTCAGGAAAGAAAACAGAGAAAACCGAGTCTAGTTCGCAAACCGAGACAAGGCACGAAAGAGAGTTCGGAAGTCCGGAGGCAGGGCGCACGGCCGCGACTCTGAGACTTCTGAATGAGCATAGTATGCAACATCACCAAGCGCTCAATCGGTGACATCTGAATCTTGAGGACAGTCAAAAATGGGGTGTCTACACTTAGGTAAGTTGCCATAGTTAAACATCTTCTCCGACGACCACCTCTGCTCGAATCCCTACCGCCGTGCATAGAAGATTAGGTAAGTTCCTCTTCTATTTTTTTTTTTTTTTTGCATTTGTGATGTCTATAAATCTATTGATTTTTGTGATGAATTTGAGATGTTCTGGGTATGTTTTTTTTTCGTTGGTTGTGTACAAACAATGTTTTTGTAATGATGCAATCTAGGTGTTTGATGAAAGTCCTAAAAGAAAACAGAACTGGCCAGTGTAAAATAGAAACCAGAACTACCAAACCAAACCCTAGAAAACAGTGAAAATATGGTTTATGATCTGAATTTATGTAGTGAAAATATTTTTATGTTCAGCAGTGAAAATATGGTTCATGATATGAAAATATGGTTTTATTTTGTTTTCGATTATTGAGGCTTTTTAGTGTACAAAATGTGAGGGGTTTTGGACGTTCGTGTCATATAGGGTTAGGATTTGCATTACATTATCATACACTCTACCTTTTAACTATCTAAATTCGCTTGCACTTTATTTTTTATGTCTGTTTACTGGTATGTAGACTGAATTTTTGTTTCAAGTTATATGCTTCAATGGGCATTGAGTCCAATAATTCTTCATTTTGTTTCAAGTTACATGTTTTGTTATGCAAGTTACTGAAATTTTTTTGTAGCTTAAATTATTGACCAATGTGTGTTACTATAGGGCCGCAAGGTGCATGAAGGTCAACCTCGCAAGTTACATTTTCCATCTACGGATGCCATGCAATACAGTATGTATGACCCGATATGTGTTCAACAAACAACCTTATATTTTGTTCTTTGTTTTTATTTTAATTTTGTAAATGATTAATGAAATTATGTTACTATGATCATAAGGTGGGCCAAACTGAACCTTACTATTTTCCTTGCACGGATGGCACGTAACAGAATATGTATGTACCGGTATGTGTTGAATATATAATACTTAATATTTTTGATTGTTTTAATATAGACATATGTTCGTGGACAATGTTTGTAAATTTTACTTTCACATTGAATATGTACAGCTTAGGCCAATGCAAAATGGTGGACAATATTAGAAGCACATCTCTTACTCAATCAGGAATGGTGAACAACATACGCAGTCAAACTTCGACAATTGGATCACAATTTGTTGACTTCAATGTAGATGCGAATCCAAATGGCCAATTTTTTTTTTAGTTTAGTAGTACTACTTTTATGACTTTGGTTTGTAAACAATGGATGGTTTGGTTTGGTTTGTAAACAATGAATGGTTTCATTTGTAAACAATGGATGGATGTTTGATTTGAATGGATAGATGCATTTGTTTTGTTATTGATATCAACACCAAAACAAATTTCAAGACCAAAACAGAAGAGATATATTGCAACAGATATGGATGGATGTTTGACTTGAATGGATGGTTTAGATTAGTAGTAGTGCTGCTGCATTTGTTTTGTTATTGATAACAAGACCAACACAGATTGCAAGACCAAAACAAAACAGATATATTGCAACAGATATGGATGAATATTTGACTTGAATTGATGGTTTAAAGTAGTAATAGTGTTGTTACATTTGTTTTGTTATTAATAACAAGACCAAAACAGATTGTAAGACCAAAACAGACCCAAAACAACACAGATATATGGCAATAGATATATTGTAAGACCAAAACAACACAGATATATTGGAAGACCACAATAGCACAGATATCTTGCAAGACCAAAACAGACCCAAAACAATACCAACACAGGTCCATGACTGGAATAAAAAAAAGTTTGCAGGTTGTATACATCTATTGCACCTGCTGTTTGTGCTTTCTAATAGTGATAACACAATCCATTAGTCCAGCACAATCCATCATCAATAACTATCCATTAGTCTATCACAATCCAATCCATTAGTCCAGCATCAATAACTATCTATTACTCCAACACCAATCCAGCACAATCCATCATCAATAACTATCTATTAGTCTATCATAATGCAATCCATTAGTCCAGCACCAATCCATCACAATCCATTACAACACGACATTCAATTCATAACAACATTGAAGAGGTAATATATATTCTTCATCCATCATGTCTACTACATCCATAATTACATCATATCCAATACATCCATAATTACATTCATCAAATTCCCCAAAAACTAAGGCCTTGTTTGGTTTGTGTTTCTCAAAAAATTTTGGGAAAAATTCTCTACAAATAAGTTTTTAAAAGTAATCAAACCAAACAAATTTTTCTAAATTTTTTTTTCAAAACTTGTTTGGTTTACAAGTTTTCTAAACAAATCTCTCTCATACACATCAAATCAATCACTTTTCCCAAAACTCTCTCTCAAAATAATTTTTCAAAACATCTTTTGAAAAAAAACCAAACCAAACAAATTTTCGTACTTTTTATCTCAAAACATGTTTCTCAAATACAAACCAAACAAGCCCTAAATTTTTAAGTCATTTACATTACAAAGTACAAAATGATACATAATACAATCACATAAATCATCGCCTTGACATTTTTTTCCATCCTTTGAAGCCTTCTACCCTGGTCCTGAATTATATTGTCCATCTCCGAAAGCCTTGTCCTTACATCATTGAATTCCTCTGTTCTTATAGCTTTACGAAGTTCAGTATTGGAACGGATTGTGGAGGTAACATCCTCATCAGCATCGTCTATGAACTTGAAGTAATTGCAGTGTTCCTCGTTACTCTACAAAGCATGACAATTAGTTAGTCAGATTACGTAAATAATTTTCCAAACAAAAATTCATACAGTCAGCAGCAATTCCAAACAAAATTCATACAATCAAAGGATCACCAAATAAAATTTCATACAGTCAAAGGATTTCCAAACAAAATAAGACTGTTTTGTATTATTAATTTTCTTTTATTACTTACTGTGACATGTTATATAGTTATATATATTTGATCAAAGAACTAAGCAGTCTTGCAATGTTTTCATGCTTTTATTTGTTTCTTTCTCTGTTATTATAGGCCTGCAAAGCTTATAGAGGTCATGAAATTTTTTTTTGATTCCCTTGGTGGAATCATCTTTGAGGGTTGCAATGTGTCTTGCATATGCATATACAAGGATGCAGCAGTAAGAAAGGAAAATGGAACCACCAATTAAGAAGCCAAACAAAGGTGAAGAAGATCATTAACAGTTCTTGGAGGAAGATATGAGTTGGAGAAATGTAAAGCTGTTAAATTGACATGGATTGCCAAACAAAATTTCAGTAGCAAAACAATGTTTACCACCATAAATTATTGACCAAACATACGAAGCAAACCAACATGTAGCAACAGAACATTAGTGGCAACAAATTCAGTGGCAAAACAGGATGTTAGTAGCAAACATTCTTGGGGAAAAACTTCACCTATAAACCAATATGTAGCAGCAACAATCATCGGGGAAAATTTCAGCATAAAAAAAAAAAAAAAAAAAAACGTCTGGAAATGAACATCCAAACAAGCACATCACCACAATTAATTTGAACATCCCACAAGAACTAACTCTATAACCCAAAGACTAGAAATTAAACCAATTGAGAAACCAAACACGAAACCCCAATTTCTTGAATCTTGAAACCCTAGTTTAGCGATGTCAGGACGTACCTGCGATTCGTTTTCAATTGGTCGGTAATTCGACGTATGACAAGTTTCAGTCAGTGAAAGGAGTCGGATTAGCGTAGTCGAACAAGAGGAAAATGAGAGGAGTATCCCGCTGACCACCAAGTCGAAGGATAATGACCAGGGTATGACCACCAAGTCGGAGGAGAATGAGCAGAGTATGGAGTTGGACGTCTGCGTTGGAAGAGCAGTCGGATGAGGGAGAGTAAACGGCGATAGGGTTTCAAGTGGAGAGGAGAGTTTCAGACTTGAGTGGAGAGAGAAGGAGCTCATACTTTGGGTGTAGACAGATAAAGAAGTAAAGAGATAGAGAAGTGGGGGTTTGAGATACAAGAGATAAAGACCGCGCGTGAGTCCACTCTTTCAAGCCAATTCGAGCCAAATTTGTCGAGTTACAAAACATTATTGTAAATCATGATTGTATTTTCTCACCTAGGTGAGGGAGAAAAGAAATAATTAATGATTTCTAACCATTGTATTTGGATAAAAGATAAGATTATCGTATCTTGTTAAAATAGAGTAAATAAGAGAAGAAAAAAAAAGTGCTTTATTTTATTTTACTAAAATAATCTTCCATATTAATAAGTTTATTTTATTTTATTTTATTTTATTTTTAAGTTTCTTCCGTCATAGGGTTGTTTTGGTATTTTAAAAAAAATTTCATTAGACTCTTTCTTTTTCTCACCAAATTTTATAATTTTTGGTGAGAAACAAAACACAACTTTGATGAGAGTTATTTTCTCATAATTTCTCACTTACTTAACCATCCAAACAAGTGAAGAAATTTTTTATTTTCACCTTTTCTTTTCTCACCAAATCTCTCTGTCTAAACAGAGTGTTAAGATTGGTTTAAAATATAAATTTTCTTTATGGTTTTAAAAATTATAAATATGTCTTTGTTAGAATTTGTTATTTAACAAAAACAGGTAAATTACAGATATATTCATTGAGATCTGTTTAAATACAAATTACAAATACTCCCATTGTCATAGTTTTTTATTTAATAAAATTAACTAAAAAAATGAAATTAATAACTCCTCTCCTATATAATAATCAAATTATCTACAATATTAATTAAAATATGTTTCTAACATTATTAAAAACTATTAATTGATTTGATATTTTATTAATAAAAAAGAATATTTGTTATAAAATTATAAATTTCAAGAAGCCGGATGTAATTTTCAAAACTACAGGAATAATTTGTTTTTTAAACAAATTTTAGGGGTGTATTTGCAATTTATCCTAACAAAAATAATAGAAAAAAATAAATTTTTTAACTATTCTCCTGGACAGTAATAAAATTGTCTGAATTGTTAATTGAAATATATTTTTGATATCATTAAAAATTGTTAATTGAATTGATAATTTATTAATAAAAGGAGTCATTTGTTATACAATTATAAACTTGAAAGGATAGAATGTAATTTTCAAAATTAAAAAAAACAACTTATTTTAAATAAATCTCAAGGAGTGTATTTGTAATTTCTCCTTATATTTATGGGGTCACATAATTTTTCAAAAAGAATAAAATAATATTTTTCTTAAAAAATATTTATTATTTTTATATAATTTTTAAAATTCAAAAATATTTTTTAATTTCTATTAATTGAATGAGTTTCACTACTAATATTGATTACTAATGTAACGATCACATATCATATAATAAATTAAAAATGTATGAATAAATTCATATTATTGTCATTTAATACTCAAGAAGTGAATATGTTATAAATGGTATGGAAACAAAAATTGTCATTTCAACATTTTTTTTTCTTATAATATGGGTAGAATGATAGCATTTTCTTATCCTATTATTTTTTATGTGTCAATATTATATTAATATTTTTAATATAGTATTAAACATAAGATAATATTAATGCAATGTTGCAACTTGAGATGATAATAATAAAATTACTGATTTTTTTTTTAATTCACTAAATTCATATAGTATAAAAAAATGGGAAATTTATTATAAGATATTCTTATATACTAACAAGTCTTATTATTTTAGATATTTGATCCACTAAATCTTAATTATTATATTTAAGGTATTTTATGAATAATTTTATCTTTATAAATATTTTTTGAACTCTTAGAAAATTCGTGACATGAACATTTACATTAAATAAATTTAACAATGAGAATGTTCACGTTAATAATGTGAATGTTCACATTATGAAACATTAACATTGTTAATGTGAATATTAATGCGTGCATCACTCTATTATTATTAGAGATATTTTGATAACTAGGTCACTCAAAAAATTTATTAGAATATAATAAATTAACTTGGACTGAGTGAAACATAAGAGAAGAGATATTTATAAATAAATGTCCCATTAAAAATCGTACAAATATAAACTACGAAAAAGTAAATTAAAATATTTTACTTTTAAGTACATTTATTATAAATTAATTTTAAAACAATTATTAATAAACATATGAAAAAATTCACGCAAAAATAATAAATCACGAAAATTAAAAAGCTTAAAACCAAACAGAATAATTGTTATTTTTTTACAAAAAACAAAAAAACATAGTAAAATTTTGATGGTAAAATGTGGCATCTAGTGCACTATGCGCCAGTGACAGCTGGCAACATCAAAATCTATCACTAAATTTTAATATTTATTTATATATATAAATTTCTATCACCACAAACAGGTCCGTTGTAGTCTAGTTGGTCAGGATACTCGGCTCTCACCCGAGAGACCCGGGTTCAAGTCCCGGCAACGGAAATCACAATTTTTTTGCTGGACCTTAACACTCTTCCCAATTCAATCATTTTTTTTTCTTTTCATGTGAGTTCTTTTAAACAAAATTTATTGAAAAGTCCTATTTTAAAAAATTTTGTACCATTTGGTCCTACATTTTAAATTTTTAATTAAGGAGTCTTTATTAGGTGTAGTGTGTGACTAATAAGTTCTTTTTTAAACGTGGATGGGTATTAGTTAGATATATATACCCTCACTAATTAATTATGGAATTTTTTTTTTTTTTTTGGAATATGTGAGAAGTATGGTGTGATACTCTAATATGACAAGTATTAATGTGATACTCCAACGATGGGATACTCCAAAAAAATTAAAAACTCCTCAGTATATTTTTTCCAAATGTGACAATGTGACAGGTATGATGTGACACTCCAAAATTTTTACTCATCCTTAGTGTATTTTTTTCAAATTTGACAACGTGGTAGGTATGATGTGGCACTCCAAAAATAAACATACAATCTCCTTAGTATACTTTTTTCAAATGTGACAACGTAGCATGTATGTTGTGACACTCTTAAAAAATTAAAAATTCATTAGTGTACTTTTTCTAAACATGACGTGACACTCCAACGTGACGGACCCAATTTGATTGGATTACTACGTGTCTTCACGTCACGCGCCAAAAAAAAATTAGTAAAGAATTCACGTCATATACTGCGTGTGTTAAAAACAATCAAACTATAAAAAAACTACTAGTGCGTTTTTGAATAACATGACACACAAACACCCCACTACCTTCCCCATACATAACCATGCCACTTGTCCCTCAACTGTACTAACAATGACAAAACAGTTAACAAACAATTTAAGGGACCACTCAATCAACAAAAAAATATTCATGACCTTATAGATTACAAGTCTACAAAACGAGATTTATTAGTCAATTTCCCTTCTTTTCTTTTGGGCAAACTTCATTTTACCCTCCTGTAATTTAAGTTGGGTGCGGATTACCTCCTGATATTTGGAAATCATCACATAACCCTTTGTGGTTACAAGATTGAAATGCACAGTTACAATTTTTGTCAAAACTAACCAAAAGTGTAATTCATGCGCATTTGTTGAGAGTTGTTATGAATATGAGATTTTTTTAGATCAAAACACCCTAGTAAGTCTCTACAATTACAACCCTACCATTCTACTACCTTTCATGATCCAGGCAGTTTGGACCGGCAACCCATACACTACAGCAACAATGGCGAAGTCAGGAAGTGACAACAACGAGGCTAGCGATGGTGACAACAAATGATCTGGACCAGACTCATATATCGCATCCTCACCTCACCACACCTAAACTCTCTCATTTTCATGTGTTCCTCTTCATTTTCTATGTCTACAAGCCTCTTTGTTTCTCTCACGCAGTATCTGCAAAAAGAATGAGATACGTAGATAGATATATACACAAATTACACTGCCATCTCTCTCTCTCTCTCTCTCTCTATATATATATATATGTTTGTGTATGTCCATTTCTCTCTCTGTATATATATGTCCGTTTTTAAATTGGTAATTCTTCAATCTTAGATCTGGGTGTTCTATTGGTTCCTTAATTCGACATCTTCATTCAAGACCAACAAAATCCAACAAAATCCCAAAAACCATTGTTTTTGCTCTCTGATTGTACTCCAATTCATGAACTCCATGGTTTTAGCTCTGTCATCATCTCAGTGTTTCAGATGATGATGTTGATGAATCCAAAATAATTTTATGATTCCAAAAACATGATGTTGATTCCAGAAATATATATAATGATGTATATGTATATGAATGTATATGATGATGTATATGATTCCAAAAAAATAAATATATAATGATGTATATGTGTATGAATATATATATGTTTGAATAAAATATATATACCTATATATATATATTGCTATGAAAATATAATTAAATTTAAATTACGTTGAAAAAGTTAGGAATTGAATAACAATTAAGAAGTTAATGATAATTTGTGATTTAATTAAATTAATTTTTGATGGAAATTATATTGTTCAAATTAATTTGTTAAATTGAAACCTTAATTTCACATGATGAAACCCTAAGTTCTCTCCACACAACCCTTACTTTTCTCAAATGCATTGAATGAGAAATAATACACAAGGGTTATATATAAGGGCAAAATAGTCTTTTTACTTCTGACGTTAACGGTGTTAATTGTGCATTTCAATCCAGTAATCATGGGAGGTTATGTAGTGATTTTCAAATATCAGAGAGTAATCCGTACCCCACTGAAATCACAGGGATAAAGGTGAAGTTTGCCTTTTTATTTTTTTGGTTGATAGTAAATCTCTTTATATTTTAAAATTTTCAAAGTCTTTTACCCCTAATTAAAAAATTAAATAAAATCAGCAGTGTCAATTTATTTATTTTATTTTATTAAAAGGAACTTCAACAAAAGATATTAAAAAGTAACATACATCAATCTAGGGGAGCACAAGTCCCCATGAAAGGTCTACTATTGTTGGCACATTTTGAGAGTGGAGAATTTTGTAGTTCTAATTAGCTTAACCCTAGGTGTGTTTATATCAAGTGGTAGTTTTAACTTCTTATTTTTCTTTTACTTTTTGATAACTCAATTCAAGATTTAAAATTAAATATATTAAGTGAAAGTCAATTAAAATCTTTTAATAATTTCAATTACTATCACTTAAATGTTTAAGTGGCTCTTAAAATATAAGTTAAAAGTTTTAAAAAAATTGAAGTAATCTGAAATTTACTGACTAAATTTATAACTAATTATGTATAAGGATCATCGTTTCGAAGAATAGAAAATGATGAATTTTATGTCATAATTTTTTCAATTCAATTGTTGTCTATGATTTTGTTTAATATAATATTCATAATTTTAACAATTAAAAATATAATTTAAGTAAAGTAAAATTGTTTATGAAATTATTATTTATATTAAATGAGAGGGAAATTTTGAAATAAATTTCCCATGAAAAATTGACTTTGTGGGAGCATTTCATAAAAAAGTTGGATTTAGTTGTGAAACTTGATAGAACTCAATAGTAATTTTGAGAATAAAATAGAAGTAGAAATAATAAATTTTAAATTTCATCTTATACATATCAAATACTTGATTTTAGTTTAACACTTTTATTGAATATATTTTCAGTTTAAAAATTTCAATATTCAGTTTTTAATATTTAGGGTAAATTACAATTATCTCCCCTGTGGTTTCTGACAATTATAGGGACCACTCTTGTGATTTCAATAATTATAGAAATCCCTCTTACTTTTTCTGATATTGTCAAGATTCCCCCCACCTGTTAATTTAGTCCAAACAGTGTTAACTTGGTTGTACAAATGACCATAATACCCTTTAAATACTATTCATAACCTCAAGGGAACTGAGTGTAATTTACCTATATACTAAATTATCATTTTATTTCTCACATTTTTTTTTTTATTTCCTTGACTTTGTATTTTTTTCGGCTAAATTTTTTTGAACTTTTATAAGTTAAAAAAAATCAACCATTAATGAAAGTAAGAAAGAATATCCATGTTTCTTATTTGAATTAAATTTAATATTTAATTTAATAAAAATAATTTAAATGAGAGAAACAAAGATGGAGATATAGATTTTAGTTGTAATAAATAACAAATTATTTGAGTATTTTATTATTTTCAAATAATTTCTTTCTTCAAGTAAAATTTCATTTTAATTAGATTTAAGAAATGACAAATTTAAATAGTTAATTATTCTCAAATAATTTCTTTATTTTTCATTCCCTGTCAACTAATTTTAATTTATTGTAACGTAATTAGATATTTTTTTCACTTTCATAGTTATTTTTAAAAAATTTGTTAATAAGGTGAGAAATATTGACCCATTTTTTTAATATCCATCGACTAGAAAGTGAAAGACTCAAAGATGAAAATTAAAATTTGAGAATAATATAGGATTGTGAAAAGATAAAAACGATAATTTTTTTTTTTATATATTTATGAGGTAGCCTTTGGAAAACTTTGTAAGTCAATTCTTTTTATTTATTATAAATATGAAATGTTATTATGTTTTTTTTCTTAAAAAAAATTTAATGCGCAAATCTATATAATAAGGCAAGAAGGTTTTTGAAAATATATCAAAATGTCTAAGAGATACATTTTGTATCAATGGTTGAGATGATTCCTAATCAAAATTGATAGTTAGATTTGTTTGGCCCAAAATATGTTTCCCGCCCATCTTTCCTCTCTTCTCTCACCACTTCTGTCTTCTTTCATCATTCCACTACTCTCTCATCTCTCTCTCTCTCCAGAAAGTATGGCGACTCTCTATCTCTTCCTCTTCTCCCCTCCGGTGAAGGTCTGCCTCTACAACAAATGCGACCCTTCTCTCTCTCTACACATCTCATTCTTGGTCCCGCCCCCGCTAGGTCAACGCTTCGACACCCTTCCCCACTGAAGCTGTTCTTCAAGAAAGTTTAACAAATTCGAAATACATGAGGTCAAAAACCCCAAGAATAGAGGTAACTAGCTATTTTTTATTTTTTTTTAAGGTATCCCATGAGCAAACCAAATGGATAGTTGTAACAAAGAAGCAGTTGGGATGATGGCCCTTCTTGAAGCCCTCGGAAGTGTTTGTTTCAACTTAAATTGGACTTGCTCTGTTTTCTGGACAATTCGTCCTCGCTCGTATGTTCCTCTCTCTCTCTTTGTGCACTCTTCATATCTTCAAATTAAGATGTTTTTGCCATTATTGTAGGAGAGTTAGAGGTGGTAATGGTTGCAAAGTTGGAGATGACAATGGTAGCTTATAAGTATAAACTTCTTCTTTTCTTCATTTTCTTGCGAAAATAGAGGAAAATAAGAGATGGGTTATGTTAATTGTTTTGTTTTACTGTTTTTTATGTTGTTCTGAGGTTAAGTACTGTTTGGATGAGCAAGTAATTGAAGTGGGTTATACGTTGATTGGAAGATGGGTTTTACTTAATTTTCTTGCGAAAATGGAGGAAAATAAGAGATGGGTTCTGCTAATTGTTTGTTTTACTATTTTTTTTATGCTGTTTTGAGGTTAAGTACTTTGGATGAGCAAGTAATTGAAGTGGGTCATGGGTTGATTGGAAGATGAGTTTTGCAAAGGAAGAATTGCATATTGTTTGGAAGAAATTGATGGATCCTGTCAGAAAGCCTTCAGCAAAATGTCCATTCAGTTATATAATTATGGACAAGGGTGGGTACTTGGTAGGTCTTATTTTTAATTTTTTTAACATAAAAGCTCTCTCTCACATATAGTAATTTTGGGGGGTAAAATTAATTATACAAATGAGAAAATTGGCTAAATCTTTAGTGCTCCTCTCTCTATTTGATTTTTTTTTAATTTTGTTGTTTAAATTATGAGATTAAATAAATAGATTTATGAAGAAAACAAATTATATACCAAGAACATATGCTGATAATCAACTAAATTTCAACAGAAATACACAAAACAATAAAAGGGTAAAGAGACGAAACCGAAGCCTGCACGGAAGCAGTTTCCTTAAAACAGATTTCGCCGCCTCACGGGTCGAGTGCTTGAGGAAACCCGGCGTCTGTCTCCCAGGATACGACGGTCAAAACCAGCTACGGCAGAAGCACTATCTGTCTAGCTTAGCGAACAAAACAATGGTAGCACTCTCTCACAATAGGAATTATCTGGCAAACTGACTTGTAAAATGGAAGCAAAAATTTCTATATTGAAACTTGACAGGAGGGTCTCAATTTATACATGTATAGGGGAGAGAGAAAAAGCCTCCAGCCTTTATGGCTGGTCATTAAAGCCCCATTAACCAGGATCCATACCCCCTTTCCAGAAAGATGAAAAGTTTGGATGCCCAACAGGATTCACACCCTTTAGCCAAGAAAAAAGATTTAAATACTCTTTAAAATCCTATTCATGAATCTAACATCATGAAGCAATTTCTTGGCAATTTCTTATTCAAAACCCAATGGTTTTTGGCTCACTTGGACCTAACACAAAAAGTGGTTAGGACCCACTTTAATATTTAATTAAAGTCACCACACTTTAATAATAAATTAAAGTCCCCAAAAATCATTTTTTCCAACAATCCCCCACATGAATAAAAATTGACCGAATGACTCAACAAACGGACATCGTTCAACAATAAAGACTCTGAGAGAGAGTACAACGGACTAACCCCGACATCAGAGAAGGTAGCTTTTGGCTTTGAACCTCTCCCAGTGAAAACCTATCGAGTTTACTGGCTGATCAGTGAATAAGACATCTTGAACTGCTCTGCCGTTTATGTAAACTGAGACAATAGATCTCACACGGGAATTACTCCTACCACCATTATGTTCTCACTGGTGTGCCCTGTGTGGCCCTGGACACTAGCCTGGTTCAGCGAGTGGTTTCAAAGCATCTTGGCCTGCCCAATTCTTCTAGAAGCGGCCCCACTTCAAACTCACATAGGTGACTCTACTAAAGTATCCTGCAATACTTAGCTCAACAGCTTAACACATAAGAGTCATTAAAAGCTCAGCTTATCCGCTACACTTGCAGGTATCACTGATAGAAGGAATGGCTGGAGGTTTAACCTCCTTAGTGACATACCACCGTTACACGCAATTAGGTTGTCCCATTGAACCTAGATCTTGGGATCTCCAGTCAACTAGGTTGGGTTTCCATTCCGGTAACTTCCAAAGGCCTTAACTCCATTCCTTTTGACGACGTTTCGACTAACACTCGACTTAACCCTTTGGTTAGCGGATCCGCAATGTTGTCCTTAGACTTTACATAGTCTAAAGAGACAACTCCATTCGAGAGTAGTTGTCGTATGGAATTATGTCTACGACGGATATGTCTAGACTTTCCATTATACATATTACTCTGTGCCCTACCAATTGCAGATTGACAATCACAATGAATACAAATAGCTGGCACAGGTTTAGACCAACGTGGAATTTCTTCAATGAAATGGCGAAGCCATTCTGCTTCTTCCGTTGCTTTATCCAAAGCAATAAACTCTGATTCCATCGTTGATCTAAATATACACGTTTGCTTGGAAGATTTCCAAGACACGACTGCCCCACCAAGAGTGAACACATATCCACTAGTGGACTTTGAGTCCTTTATATCTGATATCCAATTCGCGTTACTATATCCTTCAAGTACCGCTGGATATCGAGTATAATGCAGCTCATAATCCCGAGTGTAGCGTAAATACCTTAACACCCGCACAATGCCCTTCCAATGAGAAACATCAGGATTACTTGTGTATCTACTAAGCCTGCTAACCGAGTAAGCTATATCTGGCCTAGTACAACTCATCAGATACATTAAACTTCCAATTACCCGAGAATATTCTAACTGAGAGACACTCTCTTTATTATTCTTGGTAAAGTGTAGACTTAAGTCTACAGGTGTCGATGACACACTCGTATCTGATCCACTAAACTTCTCAAGTATCTTATCAACATAATGAGACTGAGAAAGTACAATTCCGCCAGATATTCTGGTAATCTTAATTCCCAGAATAACATCTGCAATGCCCATATCCTTCATGTCAAATTTAGAGTTTAGCAACTTCTTGGTAGTTTTGATCATTTCATCGTTACTACCTATAATGAGCATATCATTAACATATAGACACAAAATGACATAACTTCTGTCAGTGTCTTTGACATAAATACACTTGTCACATTCGTTGATTCGAAACCCATTTGACAACATTACATTGTCAAACTTCTCATGCCATTGTTTAGGCGCTTGCTTCAAACCATACAAAGATTTGACAAGTTTACAGACTTTCTTGCTTTGTCCTGGAGCTGAAAACCCTTCAGGTTGCTCCATGTAGATTTCTTCATTCAAATCCCCATTTAAGAAAGCTGTCTTTACATCCATCTGGTGTATCTCAAGATTGCGCAAAGCTGTTATCGCAATCACTATGCGAATGGATGTTATCCTAGTTATAGGTGAGTACGTATCAAAGTAATCCAGGCCTTCTCGTTGCCTATACCCTTTGATAACGAGCCTCGCCTTATACTTGTCAATAGACCCATCGGCCTTCATCTTTCGTTTAAAAATCCATTTGCAGCCTAAAGGCTTACAACCTGGAGGTAAATCTACCAACTCTCAGGTGTGGTTCTGTAAGATGGAGTCAATCTCACTTTTGATCGCTTCTTTCCATAAAGGACTCTCAGGAGAAGTCACAACTTCGTGGAAAGTTTGAGGTTCGTTCTCAACCATATAAGTCAAGAAGTCTGGACCAAAAGATTTGGATGTCCTAGCCCTTTTACTCCTTCTGGGCTCATCTAAAACCTCAATTTGATCATCACGTGGATCATCAACATGATCATCCTCACTAGCAAGCTCATTAAATTGCTCCAAAGACCTTGGAACCCCTGCAAGGGTTCGGCAAGGAAAAATGTCTTCAAAGAAACATGCATTCCTTGACTCCATGATGGTATTCCTGTGTATGTCTGGAATTTCAGACTTATGAACAAGAAACCGATATACACTACTATTATGTGCATAACCAATGAATATACAATCCACGGATTTCGGGCCTATCCTAACCCGTTAGGGTGTAGGAATCGCCATAATAGCAAGACACCCCCACATTAGTAAGAATTTATAAGAAGGCTTAACGCCTTTTCATAACTCATACGGGATCTTGTTTACTTCGCTTCAACACAAGTTTCAAACTTGTGTTTCGTCAGAACGACCTTGTCGGACTCAAAAAACCATGCGAAAAACATGTTTACTGAGAAGAGTCCTTGAGACAAGATTCTTACGAAAGTCCGGAACATACAGGACTTCGTTCAAGGTCAGCTCCTTTCCTGACGTCAACTTCAGGACCACCTTTCCTTTCCCCTCAACAATCGAGGTAGCAACGTTTCCCATAAACAACTTCTCACCGGTTGTAACTGGTTCGAAAGTTGTAAACAGCTTCTGCTCGGAGCAGATGTGGCGTGTAGCCCCAGTATCAATCCACCATTCTCTTGGGTTTGAACCCACCAGATTCACCTCAGAGACAACGGCAGACAAGTGCATATCATCCTCCTCATGGGAGTGCTCTTGTAAGTCTGCCATATGAGCACGAGGTTTGATCTTGTATGGCTTCTTCTGCTTGCGGCAGTCACTAGCCCGATGCCCCTCGTTACTACAGTTATAACACTTCCCAAAGTACCGATAACAAGGTTCTTGCGGCTTGTAAGCCGACTTCTTTGCAACACCACCCCTTGGCCCCAGCTTAGAGCTCTTATTCACAGGGGGCTTCTTCCTTATCCTAGAAGATTTTCCATGCTCAACGACATTGGCCTTTACTGAGGAGGTACTCCCTCCTTTCTTTCTATTATCCTCTTCAATCTGGAGTCGAACAACCAGCTCTTCAACAGACATTTCCTTGCGCTTGTGCTTCAAGTAATTCTTGAAATTCTTCCAACCATTGGGAAGTTTCTCAATGATCACAGCAACTTGGAATGACTCGTTCAAAGGCATCCCCTCAGCATGAATATCATGCAAGATCACTTGGAACTCCTGGACTTGGCTTATCACAGTTTTAGAATCTACCATTTTAAAATCAAGGAAACGGCCAACCACAAATTTCTTTGCCCCGGCATCCTCAGTCCTGTACTTTTTGTCCAGAGAATCCCATAATTCTTTTGCTGAGCTCTTGGAACAAAACACACTATAGAGTGAGTCTGCCAAGCTGTTGAACACAAAGTTCCGGCAAAGATAGTCTGTCTGCTTCCATGTGTCAAGCGCCATGACTTTCTGCCTGTCAGGCTCATTCTCTGCCACGGCTGGAGGATCCTCACTCAGAACCTTGGCAAGGTTTAGTGTGGTCAAGTAAAACAGCATCTTTTGCTGCCATCTCTTAAAGTTTTCCCCAGCAAATTTTTCTGGACGCTCATGGTGACTAAGTGGTCCTCCCGGAACAGTCGGAGTAACACCAGGGTTGACCACAGAGGTCATAGCAGTAGGGGTTGGCAATCCAGTTGCCCCGGGGTTCAAAACCCCACCAACATTAGCAGTAGCAGCAGCATCAGTGATAGTTTCCATTTCTGAAAATTACACCAGAATATCACTTCTGTGTTTCCAGAAATTAAACTTAACCCTTAGAAAATCCCTTAGAAGAAAAATTAATTCAAAAATTAGTCTCACCACAAAACCTAGAATCGAACATGGTCAAGAAAGTTCCCAGGAAGACTGGAGGGGTCACATCGGTCCCACTTAAAACCCAGTTAACCTTTTGACAAAACTTTTAAGAGCATGTTGACTCCTAATCTGTGATAAACAATTTTAAGAATTAAATTTTCTTAGGGATGAACTAGGTTAAAAGGTCCAAAACTTTTACAGGCAAAGTAAAACAATTGCTACAACAAAATAAGCAAATAAAACTTGCTACTATAAATTGGTAAACAAACCAACTACATCTCAAGCAAACATGCTTCAAACATTTTGATAAAATAACCAATCTATAAGGATTCTATTTAGTCCAAAAGCTTTTCCACGCTTAGGTATTCCTATTCAACACAAATGTTAGTAGTCCAAACATTTTTGTTTTTACATCCCAAATACTATTCATTTGGTTTTATATTTGTTTTTCGCATTGGTATCCCTACAAAGAAAGTTAGTATCAAACCATAACAAAATACAAACAAATAATCTAAAAATTAAATTATAATAAATAATTGAAACCATCTAGCCAACTATTAATTATATAAGTAACCAACTAATATAAGGTACCAAAACAAAATACAATTTGTAATTTCAAAATTAAATTACAACTTGAAAATAAAGTTCAATACTCATGAGTCATGAATGAAATTAATTCATAATAAACATTTAAACTAATAACTCCAAATAGATAAGTCAAATTCAAAGTTAATGCGTCCAATTAAATAATACCTAATTAAATAATTCAGATTAATGCACCTAATTAAATAATTCACATTAATGCACCCAATTAGATAACTTAGATTAATGCACCTAATTAAATAATTCACATTAATGCACCCAATTAGATAACTTAGATTAATGCACCTAATTAAATAATTCACATTAATGCACCCAATTAAATTCAAATTAATCATGTACACAATTCATAAAAACTCTATAACTCCAAATACATTAAATTATGTAATCTAGCCTAGAAAATAATAAGCATGTAACAAATTGAGACTAGAATAGAATTAGCATGTCAAAATTGCAACATCCATAAATTATATTTATAACCTTAAAATTCATGCAAATCATGGTAGGGGAATGATGAACCATACGCATAAAACAAGATCATACTAATACAATTAAGTATGCAAATTATAATAGAGCATTCTAATTAAACTAAGCAATTAGAGAGTACCAATGCATGATTTACAATCATTGAAATAGTGAGTAATTCTGCAATAATTCCTAGTAACATTATACAAAGCTTACCTAATAGACTATATAAATCTATTCGATCAATTTCATAGAAAATATATATAAAATCTGTTTTAAGCTTGTTGTTTAAATTATGAAATTAAATAAATAGATTTATGAAGAAAACAAATTATATACCAAGAACATATGCTGATAATCAACTAAATTTTAACAGAAATACACAAAACAATAAAAGGGTAAAGAGACGAAACCGAAGCCTGCACGGAAGCAGTTTCCTTAAAACAGATTTCGCCGCCTCACGGGTCGAGTGCTTGAGGAAACCCGGCGTCTGTCTCCCAGGATACGACGGTCAAAACCAGCTACGGCAGAAGCACTATCTGTCTAGCTTAGCGAACAAAACAATGGTAGCACTCTTTCACAATAGGAATTATCTGGCAAACTGACTTGTAAAATGGAAGCAAAAATTTCTATATTGAAACTTGACAGGAGGGTCTCAATTTATACATGTATAGGGGAGAGAGAAAAAGCCTCCAGCCTTTATGGCTGGTCATTAAAGCCCCATTAACCAGGATCCATACCCCCTTTCCAGAAAGATGAAAAGTTTGGATGCCCAACAGGATTCACACCCTTTAGCCAAGAAAAAAGATTTAAATACTCTTTAAAATCCTATTCATGAATCTAACATCATGAAGCAATTTCTTGGCAATTTCTTATTCAAAACACAATGGTTTTTGGCTCACTTGGACCTAACACAAAAAGTGGTTAGGACCCACTTTAATATTTAATTAAAGTCACCACACTTTAATAATAAATTAAAGTCCCCAAAAATCATTTTTTCCAACAAATTTTAAATTAGCTGTTGTTCATAGAAAATTGGCTAAACCATTAAAGATATCATACTTCTTTAATATGATACTTGGCTTCTATTGGAATTAAATTGTTCAATTTGCTTTTAGTGTATGATTTTTTTTTTAATTTAATATTATCATTTGTAAATGTTCTACAATAATAGATGAGCATATAATATTTGATCTTAAAATGTAATTTATCCAATTTAATGTAATTTATCATTTGGATTAAAATGTAATTTATCCAATTTAATCTTAACATCATGTTTCTTAAATGGATTTAATTTTTTAAAAGATTTTGGATCTAAAATAATACTTGATCTTCATAAAAATGGATTTTATTTTTTAAATGAGTTTTGAAATGGGTATTGATTTCTTATGATTTAATCAAATCACGAATTTGAGAGAAAATTGAGTGAAGAAAAAAATAGAAAAGTATGAACGAAAGAAGAGACTCATTGCTGCTCATCGCCACTGTCCGTTCCGTGGCTGTCCACCACCATTAAAGAGGAAGATGAAACAAAGGAAATAAAGAGTTTGGAGAGAGAATAGTTAGAGACGTTAGAGAGAGAGATAATAGGTAGAAGGAAGAGAGGAGAGTAGAGATAATAGGTAGAGAGAGAATGAGTGGGGAAGATAGAGAGAGAATGAGTGGGTGACAGTAAAGAAAGAGTCACAAAAAGGAAAAAAAAAGAAAAAAAAGAAGAGTGAGTGGGACACATGTAAAGAGTTTTAGAGAATTGTGATTCGTTTATCTCTCTTCTTAAATAATTGAAAAAATTAGTGTAATCGAGAACATGTGTATTCTCATAATAATAATAATAATAATAATAATAATAATAATAAAGTCAAACAGAATTAGTTTTTTAATTTTTGATTATTTTAATAGATTAAAATGGTTATATCTAAGAAGATAATTAATTTCAGAAAAAATGATTATGAATTTGATAGTCTCACCATAACATAAATCATAATTTTATCTCTCCATAAATCATAATAATTTTATGTTAAAAAATGTTTATAGAAAAAAAATTTTGATTGTCAAAGTTGAACCTAAAATTTAAATAAATAAAAAATTTAAAAAAATGTTCCGATTTATTAAGGAACGTAACATTATTATAAATGTTTTTAATTAAAAAACGTAACTATCATTTTCCAAAAAAAAGTGATATCATTAGAAATGTTTATTTATTGAAAAACATAACTATCATTTTCAAAAAAAAAAGAAGCAGTTACGTGGAAAATGTTGTTTTTATGGAAAATGTTTTTTTGGGGTTAGATAAATTTGAACTCAAAATTTAAATTGAGTTTGGTTAAAATATAATATTTTCACAACGTAAGTAAGAGCGAGAAGGAGATGATGAGGGTGTGTGATTTGTTTAAAGACTAAAACAAGAGTTTTTTTTTTAACAGAACTTTTTTACCCACTTCGGTGACCAAACTCACGAGACGTATTCTTACAATAAATTACTTTTTTCAATTTTTACTATAATTTTATTGGGTGTATTTTTATATGGGTAATTTTATAAAAAAAAACATTTGAAAGTCGAAATTGGATCTGTATTAATATTTTGACCACAAATTTTTAGCAACAAATTTGATAAATTACATTTTAATTTAATAATTTTATTTTTATTTATATTTTAATCTCATCATTAATTACACATTGCCTTCAGGCATGGGCATAAACTAGTATGTTTACAACACAAAAGAAAAATTCATATTTCTTAAGTTGTTATGATATTAGGTGATGTTAGCATAAGAGAAGAGAACAAATAATAATAATAATAAATTATGCGGTGTTGCTATTGGTTGCAACTTGCAGTGATACTATGAAAAAATGAATGAGAAAATAAATAGAAAAAAAAAATAAATAAAGAAAATGGAAAGAGAGGGATAATTTCATCAAATAGGTATTTTTCATATGGGAAAAAAAAAATCAAATAACTATACATATTTTTAAATTTTTATTCAAACTCTAATTTCTCAAAATAGGTATTCATAAAATTGGTGGTCTTTTTAAAAAATAAAAATTGACATCTTTTATATTTTCTTTTGTAATTTTGAAATAAAGGATTGTATTTAATTTAGTATAAGGTTTGGTGGTGATCAATTTATTGGCTCTTTTTATTTTTATTTTTATTTTAAATAAGGTAATTTGTGGTTATTTTGCTATATTTATATACTTGTCATTATAAAGGTTTTGGTTCTATGTAATAAATTATTCTCTTTTTACAATAGATTGAATTTCTATTTATTGTTTAAACACATGTACTGATCTAAGTTAGGGTTTAAGAACACATGTAAAATATAATACGTTAATGTCTAATTATTATTATTATTATTATTATTATTATTATTATAGATTTATATATTGATGAACCGAATACAACAGACTTAAGGTTCTCTCACGTTATAAAGCAAAACATAAAGGATTGAAAATTGTGGAGGATAGAAATTAGCTCGTGTGAGGTGGGCCTACCCAATGCTTACATGGAAATAGAATTAAGGTAATAAAATAATACTTTGCAATATAACTTGATAACTTGTCAACTTGCCAAATTGCTTTGGCATACATGCATACGCTTTGGGCCATACAAATGGCTCATTATCATTGGACCAAATCGGTGGCTTAAGCTCATTGGACAAAATAAGTAGCAGGTTAGCCTATATAAATAGATGTAATCTTCAACTCTAGGAGAAGGTATGCCTAAACCATTCTTTTTACTTGTTTAGTTTCATTTAGATATATGTTATCTAATTTGATCGTCGGAGTGCTCTCCCACCAACAACTATCAATCGGGAGGCACTAATTGTTTTTTCTTTTGCAAATTTGGAATAGTGCAACTCAATTATTTGTTGATCTTTCGATTAATATATGGGACAATTTCTGCCTCCACAAAAACATATCCAAATTATAGAGTAAAATATGACCCAAGTACAAATATATGCAAAATTCAAGGATTGTTCCATGGATCCAAAAAGTTCATTTTGTTTAAAAAAATAAAAAAAATAAAAAGTCAATTTGTTTTAAATTTCTTTAAAAAAAAAATCAAACAATAAATACGTTAGTTTAAATGATAAATTTTACGTTATTTATGTAGTGTGAAATAAATCTTATGTGAAATTATTAATGTATTATCTATAATAACATTAATTTCAGAGATATGGTTTTTTTTTTTTTAAATATTTTGTCAATGAAAATTATATTTTTTTTAGTTAAATATTTTTATAATATCTTAACAATTTAGAAATTTTTTAAATATTGTATAGAATTTAATAATTTTGTTCAACATTATTAAAATAATGTATGGGTCTTTATTAATTTTTTTTGTAAAACCTCAAGATAGGTGAGTGAAATTTACTATTTGAATATATAAGAGCAATTTTTGGGATTTTTGACTTATAATACATCACATCAGCATGACATCAGCATATTCTATTAAATAAACTAACAGAAGATTAATGGTGGGGGAATCTTAATAGCATTGTTTAGAAACCCAAACTGGACCAGCCGGTCTAACCGGTTGGACTAGGAACCGGGCCTTGTTCTGGTCCGAGAAACCCCCTAAACCCGGACTAAGGCCAAAATCGATGTAAAATTGGAAAACCGGCAGATCCAGCGGTCGAACCAGCGACCTGGACCGGGTCTTGAGGGTTGGCCCCTTTTTTTTCTTTTTTTTTTTTTGCCTTTTACTTTTTTTTTCTTTCTTTTTTATATATATATATATATTTCAAAATTTTGACTAAAAATTCTTACTTCAAGAGTCCACTCTCATAAGGAGGAATCTCATTGAAAGCTTGAGGAGATTATAAAAGTCTATTGCTATTTATAGGAAAAGATTTTTCAAAGAGAACCTACAAAATTCTATGTGGAATTTAATCAAATTATTTGAATCATATTGATTGGAGGGAGAGTTGAAAATTTCATTTCTCTCCAAAATTAAATCTAGCATTCAATCAATTTGTTTGAAAGGAATGCTAAAAAAATTAAATTTCTTTAAAACAAGTGACTTATGACTTTATTAAATATTATTAATAAATACTATGCAACAAATTTTTTTTTAGGGAAAGCACCATTAAATCCCTAATTTGGAAATATTAACCCATTTAGTCCCGATGTTTTTTTGTTGGACTAATAGGTCCTATTTTATGTGTAAAGACATTAATACCCATTTTTTTACGCGTCTAGGTCAGTAATTGAGGGGGTAATTTTGGATTCGTGTTTATGTGTAATTTACCGAATTGCCCAAAAAGCTTACTATAGATCTTTTTTAGATTTCTCTTCTTTTCCAAACATCAATGTCACTACAAAAAAAATTGTTTTCTGCGACGGCAAAACGCCGTCACAAATACTCCGCACGCCGTCTCAAAAGCTTTTTGCGACGGTAAAATCTCTTTTTGCGATGGCAAGTGGGGGTCGCAACACAGGGGGTTGCAAAAGGCCTTTAGCGACGGCAAGTGTCGTCGCCATTGTTTTAGCGACAAGAAAATTTCTCTTTTGCGACGGCAAATTTCTGTCGCCAATAATGGATAGAAATCTGGGTTTTTTTGCGACGGCACAGTCTTGCCGTCGGTAAAAGAGGTTTTTGCGACGCCAAAAATCCCGTCGCTAAAAAGTGTCGTCGCTGTTGGCTATAGTCGACGGCAACCAGAGCCGTCGCTAATGACTATTCTCGACGGCAATTATACCGTCGCTAAAGCCTTTTTTTCTATTAAATTCCATACCTTTTGCGACAGTATGGGTGCCGTCGCAAAAAGCCTGGTATAATTTTTTTTTTTGCGACGGGGCGTTCTGCCGTCTCAAAAAAAAAATTTAAAAAAAAAAAACCCTTTTTAAAAATATTTAAAAATATAAAAATCACCTATATTAAATGAAAAATAACTAAAAAAAAATCCAAAAATTACATAATAATATAAATACATACATAAACAAAAGTTGACAAATGATGAAAATTCACAATGTTGTTCCATTCATAAAAATACATAAAGAAAAATTCATAACAATAAAAATTATGCCACTACATAATGTCACATAATACATACATAATGTTGTTCACAAATTTAAATAACATAAATCAAAATCAAAACCAAAAGTTTTCGTCTTGATTCTTTCGTGGGTTACAAAAACAGAAGTTCGTCATAATCTTTACACGCCCGCATTCCACAAGAAGCAAACTGCTACTCAGGAAATATCTGAAAAAAACAAAATAAAAATAATTAATAACAATATAATGGTGTTAATATTTTAATTACAGAAAAATATAAAAAAAATTAACTACTATATAATTAGAAAGATAGTTTAGTAAATAATTTTGACTAAACCGAAATCCGACTCTAACTCCCAAACCGGGAACCCGATTCGAGCCCCGTCTTCTCCCACAAGTCTATCTTGCCTAGGCGGTCGTGTGTGCCAAGTTTCGTGCTAAACCGACGCCGTTTAGTGATTTTGGGGCATTAACACCTCGAATTCAAGTTTCTTAAGGAACTAGTTTGCCTAAAGTGAAATCCGGCTCTAACTCCCAAACCGGGAACCCGATTCGAGCCCTGTCTTCTCCTACAAGTCTCTCGTGCCTAGGCGGTCGTGTGTGCCAAGTTTCGTGCTACACCGACGCCGTTTGGTGATTTTGGGGTATTAACACCTCGAATTCAAGTTTCTTAAGGAACTAGTTTGCGTAAAGTGAAATCTAACTCTAACTCCCAAACCGGGAACCCGATTCGAGCCTCGTCTTCTCCCACAAATCTCTCGTGCCTAGGCGGTTGTGTGTGCCAAGTTTTGTGCTAAACCGACGCGGTTTGGTGATTTTGGGGCGTTAACACCTCGAATTCAAATTTCTTAAGGAACTAGTTTGCTTAAAGTGAAATCCGACTCTAACTCCCAAACTGGGAACCCGATTCGAGCCCCGTCTTCTCCCACAAGTCTCTCATGCCTAGGCGGTCGTGTGTGCTAAGTTTCGTGCTAAACCGACGCCGTTTGGTGATTGTGGGGCGTTAACACCTCGAATTCAAGTTTCTTAAGGAACTAGTTTGCCTAAAGTGAAATTCGGCTCTAACTCCCAAACCGGGAACCCGATTCGAGCCCCGTCTTCTCCGACAAGTCTCTCGTGCCTAGGCGGTCGTGTGTGCAAGTTTCGTGCTAAACCGACGCCGTTTGGTGATTTTAGGGCATTAACACCTCGAATTCAAGTTTCTTAAGGAACTAGTTTGCCTAAAGTGAAATCCGACTCTAACTCCCAAACCGGGAACCCGATTCGAGCCCTGTCTTCTCCCACAAGTCTCTCGTGCCTAGGCGGTTGTGTGTGCTAAGTTTCGTGCTAAACCGACGCGGTTTGGTGATTTTGGGGCGTTAACACCTTGAATTCAAGTTTCTTAAGGAACTAGTTTGCCTAAAGTGAAATCCGGCTCTAACTCCCAAACGGGAAACCCGATTCGAGCCCCGTCTTCTCCCACAAGTCTCTCGTGCCTAGGCGGTCGTGTGTGCCAAGTTTCGTGCTAAACCGACGCCGTTTGGTGATTTTGGGGCGTTAACACCTCGAATTCAAGTTTCTTAAGGAACTAGTTTACTTAAAGTGAAATCTGACTCTAACTCCCAAACGGGGAATCCGATTCGAGCCCCGTCTTCTCCCACAAGTCTCTCGTTCCTAGGCGGTCGTGTGTGCCAAGTTTCGTGCTAAACCGACGCGATTTGGTGATTTTGGGGCGTTAACACCTCGAATTCAAGTTTCTTAAGGAACTAGTTTGCCTAAAGTGAAATCCGACTCTAACTCCTAAACCGGGAACCCGATTCGAGCCCCGTCTTCTCCCACAAGTCTCTCGTGCCTAGGCGGTCGTGTGTGCCAAGTTTCGTGCTAAATCCGACTCTAACTAGTCCCGTCTTCTCCCACAAGTCTCTTAACTTAGAATGTAAAGAATGCAAAGATACATTTTAGCTTAGAATGCAAAGATACATTTTATACCTGATCTTCTGGTGGTGGTGGTGTATATGGATTCTCGTCTTCTGTAGATTCCCTAAATGCCTAGTGGCCACTCGATGCATCAGGAACCTATGTTAGTCAATGCATAATGTGTTAATCATATTCGAATTTTATACATAATCTTCAGTGAAAATTGAACTATCAAACAATTTAAATTAAAATGTTTGATAGTTCAATTTTCACTCGATGCATCAGGAACCTATGTCTGTTGGGATCCACACTCGCCCCCTGTGACACAAGGGCCATCATCTCAGCTCTCATCTGCTGTAAATGTGTAGAGAACTCTGCTCGCAGCTCCTCCCTCAACTCATCCCTTAGCTCTGCACGAACCTGCTGCGTGATCTGAACAATAGTCGATGGCTGGGGTGTTGACTGTGATGGCCCAGCACCATCTTTATACACCGCTCTCCGAGGCACAATTCTCCCGTATGTGCAACAATATCCATGTCCGTCATAACCTATCAACTCATGGAAAATAGCATTCCTAGCCTCCAAAGTCCGACCATCCTCAGGTAGCATAGAGAGTTGACGATTAAACTCATCCTGTATTGAATAAGACATACAAGTATATGCCAAATTAAGATGGTTGACACACAAAAAATAAACTTTAAATACAATCAAAGGTGTTTAGAAACTACCAAGGTCTGAATAACCTCTGGGTCATCTACTCTACGTGTCATAAGCCAAACATTCATCTTATCAGTAGACTCCCCCTTACTGGTCATCTACATTTTTTTAGAAATATGAAAATTAGAATCCAAATAATTTGCAACTATACAATGTTTATTTATATACAAAAATAAAACAATAAAATGTAAACCTCATGCCATATCTAAGAGAAAGTAGTACGCCCTGTGGTATGAGCTATGCCGTGAGCTGGCCGATTTTTAGCGTTCCTACTTGCAATTTTCTATAACAGGTTCAACAAATGTAAGTATGTAAATATGATTTGTATGTTTATATATCATAAATATAACTTATTTGTATACCTCAGCATCGGAAGTACGCCAATACTCCACAAGTTGTTCCCACTGGCTTGGCACAATGTGCACAGGAACATCATCCTTCAGATTAGGATCAGAACTTCTAGGCTTGAAATACTTAGCCTTAATCTTGTTCTTGTGATCCTTCCATATGCTGTTGCAGTTTTTCATGCAGATTGGCTTGTACTCCTCTGGACATATATTCAAATTGTCCTATAAAACACAATTTCAAAGTTTAAGGCTAAGTATAACACAAATTTGGAATTCGAATTTGTGGACAAAAATATACTTTTACCTTCACATCCTTCCAGATAGCATCAACAATATCATCAGGCACATTGTTCCAGTCAAGAAAAGTAAGAGGAACAATGTTACCATTCCGCACAATAATGCCAAGTTGAGTAGTTAACTTGGCCACGTTATCCCCTATTGAGCAGTAATTTTCATCAAATTGTATGTCTAGCTTTTTACCAGTACCCCACTCTTTAATGCCCTTGGCACATCCTCTACCACGCCTAGTCGAGGTTAATGAAGAACTAACATGACCTGCGAGATACAATAACAATAAACAATATGCAATGGTAATAAACAAATGCAAATTTAAATAATGTGAATACAAATCATATCAAATAAACCTGAGGTGGGCTGTGAAGAAGTCGAAGGGTCTGCAAAATACAATGAGAATAAACAAGTTATATATAATGAGCATAAATAAATGTATGTTTAAATAATTTTCATACAAATCAAAGCAAATTTATATACCTGCGGATGGCTCATAAGCTAATGATGATAGCTGCTGTGGTGCCACTGATGGTGGACGCACCGATGGTAGGCGTGGAGGCTGAGTACATGGTAGCTGCTGTGGTGCCACTGATGGTGGTCGATGCGGTGGTACTAATGGCCCCTCAAATGGTGGTGGCACTAATGGCCCCTCCGATGGTGGCCGATGTGATGCCTTCTCTGATGGTGGTGCTACTGATGTCCTGTTATGTAGCACATCAGACATCATGCGCCGGGGATGATCAGGCTTCCTCTTTCTTCCCATAATAATCTGCAAGCAATATAACATTAATTGACATTAGAAACATAGACAATGGTTTGTCATCAACTATAATATGACATTAATTGAACTAATACAATTACAAAGACAAAGTAAATTAAGAAATTGATGATTAACTACAACCTTGGCCTTAATTGAATTACTAATGTTGATTAAATATCAGCCTATTTGAACATCAACTGTTTCCCCTTCTGCGGCTTCCCTCACCCAACCAACTTCTTCATCACGAAGTATTATATTTTCTTCCAATTGTTGGCTCATGTATGGCTCGATTTGTGGATCAATCGAACTCATATCAAATAAACCTCTTTGAGACATCTTCACCACGACTTGCCAGTCTGGTTGTAACGGGTCTGCAACATACCAAACTTGCTCTGCTTGGGACGCCAAGATGAAAGGTTCATTGGTAATTCGATCATCTCGGTACAACAAATGATTGAAGTTCACCAACGTGAAATTGAAGACATCTTCTTTCTTTCCGTGAATCTTGTCAATCCAATCACACTTAAACAACACATGTTTCTTCTCATTGGAATATCGAATCTCAACAATATCTGTCAATTGTCCATAATAGTACACAGACCCCACACGAGGATTCTTGTCTTTTCGACTAGCATAACTTATGGTATCTGCCTTCAAAGCTACACCACAATTTTGTGTGGCTCGACGATCATCCATGGCCTTTACTCGATACCGAAACCCATTCAGTATATACCTGTTGAACCTCCTTGCCAGGTTATGAGGACCATTTGCCAATAGAATAATCTCTTCAGAAAATATGACATCAGTAGTCCTTCGCAAAGTTTGGACCTATTTAGCACGAAAATGTAAAATTTAAAATGTAGTTCGACTTAAGTAACTAGAATCTATAGAGTTAAATACATACATGTTCCTTGAACCAAATGTGAAAAGTTTCAAAATGTTCACGCCGAAGCTGATGATCGTCGACACGAGGCATTTTGAGCTTAAGTACTTCAAGGTGTTTGCCGTGTAGATTGAAATTTTAGCAATACAAAAAATTTTGTTGAAAATTCAATAAAACATAATAAAATATTGAATGAGTGACTTAACCTACTTTATGAATGGTTGAACCGCGCTTGTATTGAATAAGATGTACCGATGAGCTTGTACCCAAGAAGTATTATCAAGATAAAAGCTTGTGTTTTCACCAATAGCATGACCCAAATTATCAGCACCACTATAGTTCCTCACGGGTCGACTAGATTTGGTTTCCACATCATTAAGATATTGTGCACAAAAATTCATGCATTCTTCCATAAGATATCCTTTAGCAATTGATCCTTCAGGATGAGCTCTATTACGCACGTATTGCTTCAAAGTAAGAAGATACCTCTCAATTGGATACATCCATCGAAACTGAATCGCTCCACCCAATAAGGCTTCATCAGCTAGATGTATAGGCAAGTGCTCCATTATATCAAAAAAACTCGGAGGAAATATTTTCTCTAGATGACAAAGTGTTATAGCGATACGATCTTGAATATATTGCAAATCCGTCGCACGATTAACTTTTGAACACAATTGTCTAAAGAAATTGCTCAATTCAATCAAGGGTTCAATTACATTCTTCGGTAACGATCTTCGAATAGCCAATGGAATAAGTTGTTGCATCAGAATATGACTATCGTGGCTCTTAAGACCCCCAATACTTCTATCATGTGAGCGTACACGACGTGATATATTAGATGAATGCCCGTCGGGAACTCTTACTTCCTTCAACACTTTCAAGAACAAATCTTTCTCATCCTTGGTCATCATGAATTGTGCTGGTGGTAAATAGGCTTTATTCGACCCTCTTAGCTGCAAATGTAGGGGTTTTCTAATATTCATATCTTGTAAATCACGCCGAGCATTAACACCATCCTTCGATTTTCCTGCAACCCCTAATATTGTCCACAACACATTGTCACAAACATTCTTCTCTATATGCATCGCATCGAGGTTGTGTCTTATTAGATTATGCTCCCAATATGACAATTCATAAAAGATACTCTTTTTCTTCCAGCTATGGGTGCGATGTCCAACTTTCTCCTTCTCTACCTGTCTCTTATGCCTCTCCTTAAGGTCATCCCTCTTGTATTGGGTTAAAATACCCTCAGATTCTAATTGTAGCAACATCTCAGTTCCAGACAACAATTTTGGTTTGAGTCTGACTTCCCGACTACCATCAAATGATACTTTATCCTTCCAAAATTTATGGCCAGTAGGTAAAAATCTGCGATGACCCAAGTATGATTGTTTCCTACTATGCTTCAACCAACACGATGTAGTTTCCTTATTACAACAAGGACATGTATATTCGCCTTTAGTGCTCCATCCTGACAAGTTTGCATATGCAGGAAAATCACTAATTGTCCACAGTAAAGCTGCATGCATTTGAAACATTTGATTTGTTGATGCATCAAATGTTGACACACCCTCATTCCATAGTTCTTTCAACTCTTCAATCAACGATTGCATATACACATCAATCTTGTCACCAGGTCCTTTCGGGCCGTCAATAAGCACGAATAAAATTAGAAATAGTTGCTTCATGCACATCCATGGCGGCAAGTTGTATGGAATGAGCACAACAGGCCAAGTGCTATGAACTATGTTCATCGTCTTAAATGGGTTAAAACCATCAGATGCTAAGCCAAGCCTTACACTTCGGCAATTATTACTAAAGTCAATATTCTGACGGTCAAAATCTTTCCATGCAAGGGAGTCAGCAGTATGCCTAAAGACACCATCATTAGTTCATTCCTCTGCATGCCATCTCATTAACTTGGCCGTCTTGGATGACATAAACAACCTCTGCAACCTTGACTTTAAAGGAAAATACCTCATCTGTTTTGCAGCTATTTGTTTGCCACATTTGTTAGGACCATTTGAACCACCATCACCATTTGATTTCCATCTAGAACTGTTGCATATGACACATTTATCAAGATTGGCGTCCTCATTTCGAAACAACATGTAACTGTTGGGACATGCATCCCACGTCTCATACGTGAAGCCCAAATCTGTTGTGACCTTTTGAGCTTTATAATATGAGTCCGGGAGTTTTACACCCAACGGGAACGCCTCATTCAATAACTCAAACAACATGTCAACAGACTTGTCTGTCCACTGATTAAGCGCCTTCAAATGTAGAAGTCGAACAATGAATGACAAAGATGTGAACTTCTGACAACCCGGATACAATTCACTTTGTGTATCTTGAAGAAGTTTGAAATACTTTACAGTCTCTGCATTTGGACCGAGCTGGGGTTCAGATGCATGGGGATCAGGCCCCTGTGGTTCATCACCCTCAACACTTGTACCGGCATGTGGATTTCCCATAGCCCCTTGTATCATTCCAATCATATCATCCCCAATGTCTAAATTAGCTAATGTTTCATTCTCTCGATTACCATGCAGAGATATGTAAGATTCCCCATGATTAATCCAATGTTTGTATTTTTTTAAAAAACCATTCAAAATCAGATGCTCCCGTACACCCTCTCGTACAAAATAGTATCGATTCTCACACTTCCTACACGGACAACTGATCATCGAACCTTCAACCCTATTGGTGTAGGCAAACACAAGGAATTCATCAATCCCATTAATGTATTCACTTGACATCCTATTTGGCAAATCAATCCAACTCTTATCTATCATCTGTACACATCCACAAAAATATCTCACCAAAGTAACTCTAAATATAATACCTACGCAGACCAAGTAAATGATATCATTCCTCTTCGCAAACCAAGAAAGAGGGAAGACAATAAACCAAAATCAAATTCCTACATTAAACAATGCTTAAATGGATTAACCCTTTCTTTTTACTTCTTTATTCGAGGTGGGAAGAGAATACCACTCTCCAACTTAAAACTTTGTTGATAAATACCATAAGCATCTCCAAAACTACTCTTTATTTTAAAGTCTAATAAAAATATTTTCAAACTCTAATCGCATCTCTAGAACTAAAATTTTAATTAATTGCTTACATCTAACAATATGTTTTTCTTGTTTTTCAAAAGTGAAAATTATTTTTTACCCAAATAAATATATTTTTTATTGATTACAAAAAATAAATAAATAAATTGTCATATTAAACGTCAAAAAATACAAAAAAAAAAAAAAAACCTAATAAACAGAATAAATAAGTGAAAATATTTTCAAAGTCTAACCACATCTCCATAACTAAAATTTTAATTAATCGCTTACATTTACAATTTGTTTGGCTTTTCTTATGCGTAGAAATATTTGTAAGATTTAAATTTTTTTTTTTAAACTTGATTTTCACCTTTAAAGTGAAAAATGGGCGGAAAAATATTTTATATTCAAATTAACTTAATTTCTATTAACAACAAATCGAACTTTTTTTTCCAATCATACCAAATGTAGAAAATACCAAAAACATTTCCACTAAAACAAACAGCGTGGAGCATAGCATAGCATACAACTATACAAATTAGTTTTTGAATTAATCAATGACTAAAAAGCTTACCCTTTTATATATGTATATCAGATTTGCCATGGAAGTTCTTATCATTTTCTGTTTTCATTTTTTGAAAAATACAAAACTTGTTTAATGAACTGTTTTTAAAATAAATTTCTGTTAACAAACCACTTTCTAAGAAAACCTCCAAAAAATTGCTTTCAAATTTTCAAACACATTTATTTATTCGAGTTTATTTATTTGTCGTTTACTTTTTAGGTCTCTATAAAAAAATTATCTACAGATTTTTATTATTTTTTTTGATAAATAAAAAAAAAAATTCTGTAGATAAAAAATTCATCTACAGATTTATCTACAGATTTATTTGCAAATTATATACAGATTTATTAATCAATAAACATTCATCTATATATATATACAGAGAGAGAGAGAGAGAGAGCATACGCAGAGAGAGAGAGAGTCGTCGCCGGAGCACCGCTACCTGTCGCCGCCGCACCACCGCTGGCTTGCTCGCCACACCACCGCTACCTGTAGCTCGTTTGAGAAATTTGGGGGATGAAGTTAAGGATTTGGATTTGGATGAAGTTAGGGATTGGAAGAAAGGATCGAGCGGCAAGATGAAAGGGAAGAGCGGGGGAATTTTTTTTTTTACTTTTTGCGATGGTATGTTTTAGACCGTCGCAAATGGTAGTCAATTGTTCATAAAACGGCGCCGTTTTAATAATCTTTTTTTGCGACAGAAATTTGCCGTCGCAAATGGGCCACTGTTTGCGACAGCAAACATATGCCGTCTCAAAAAAAGTTATTTTTTGCGACGGGACAAAAAACCGTCGCTAATACTTCCGCATTTCCGACCCCATCCGCGTAGTTTTATTACCGACGGGACAGTGCTGTCGCTAAAGCCTTTATTTGCGACGGTTGAAGTTGCCGTCGCAAAAAGCCCTTTTTTTGCGACAGGAGGCGCGTCGTCGCTAATTCTTCCGTGTTTCTTACTATGTTTTCTTGTTGTGTGTTTTTGATGTTTGTGGGTGTTTCAAACATCAGATTCATTTAAAAAAAATTTACCATCATCAAAACATCGTCAAAAATCGGCAACATCATCAAACATCATCGTGAACAACAGCAACATCAAAACATCATGAAGATCATCGTGAACAACAACAACATCAGAACATTAGATTCATTTTAAAAAAATTTACCATCATCAAAACATCATCAAAAATCAATAACATCATCAAATCATCATCAAAACATCAGATTCATTTAAACATCAGATTCAAACATCAGATTCATTAATCTAACATTAGATTCATTGATGTTTGTGGGTGTTATGTAAATCCCCCACAAATTCAAACATCAGATTCATCAGATTCAAACATCAGATTCAAACATCAGATTCATCAGATTCAAACATCAGATTCATTAGATTCAAACATCAAACATCATATTCAAACATCAGATTCATTAATCTAACATCAGATTCATTGATGATTGTAGGTGTTATGTAAACTACTGCCTGTTATGTAAATCCCCCTGAACACAACATCAAAAAAACACATCAAGGCCTCAGATATCAAAACCAAATTCCGAAGATACATATATACAAATTCATATATATATATATATGTATGTACCAAGCAGCGTCGAGAACGGAGACGCCGATAGCGATGCCGAGAGCGTAGACAGTCGAGAAAACATTCGTCCAATAGTTCTAAATTGAGTCGACAACAAAAGGATATAGGTGTTGCATCAGATTCATCCTCGCAAAATGCACCTGACCTCCCAAAAAAATCACATCGAAAGAAATCAAAGAAATCGGTGGGCGGCTTATCAAGATCATCCGGGTCAAAAGCCAATGCTTCTAGTGGGAACACATCTTTACCGTTGGATACTGAACCAGATTCTGAATCCCAATCCGGATCCATCAGCAATGAGTTTCTTCGTCAAAGTTCAAGTTCAAAACCTCTTGAGAAAGAGAGAGATAAGGATTGTAGTGGGATTTCTTGAAAAGTTGGTGCCTTGTGTTGTAGTAGCTTCGGCAACATTCGGATGTGGATGTTGATGTTGATGATGTTAATGTTGGAGAGATTGGGAGACCTGGAAAATGAAATCAATATGGGTAAAAATGTAAACTCTATATATAATATATCAAAAACATATATCATACCAAAAATAAAAAGGACCAAATGGTTTAAGAAAAAACACTTAGGACTAACTAGAGCAACATTTATTAAAATGGGATTTATGAGTAATTTTTCCTTTTTTTTATTTGAGTATTTATATATTTTTATTTATTTATAATTTATAATTATATAATATTAATTATGACATCACGGTTCGACCGCTTTGACCCAGTGGTTGAACGAGTGACCCGTTCACCTGGTCCCTTTTTCGGTTCGCTCACCGGTTTGGTTTTCAAAACATTGCTTAATAGTTTCAAAAATAAGGGAGATTTTTGTAATTGTTGAAACTATAGGAAAGGTTCATATAATTGTCAGAAATCTCAGAAGAGGTAAGCGTAATTTACTCTAATATTTAATTTTTAATTTTTAGTTTTATCAAACTTCTATGTTTATATCTTTGTTTTTCTATTATAGGGGCATGTAGCATAAATTGCTTGTTCATTTTTAACAAAAACCTTTTAAAGGAGAAACATTAAGTATAATTTAAATAGACTTTCCTATTGAAGAACCAATAAATCTTAATTTGTGAACTTGTGCACTAGTTAGCCCTGTATTTTTTTTGTTAAATCAAAAGGTCCTAAAATAATCAGATTGACACATATGTCCTCTTCTATGCGCATTTTTATGTGTTTAATGGTGGTGAATGTGGAATTTTGTTGTGAGTGAAATTACATTTGTGGACATAAAGTGCATTATAGGCATTTTTTGGTTTTCCTCTTTTTGATTGAATGTTTGATTTGCATATGGAAACATTGTCAAGAAACATTCTCACATTAAAACATTTCCATGTTAGGGGATTGGAACACTAGATGTGATTGTGGATTTTCCGAAGAGTTGTTCCCCACAAATTCCACATTTGTGTTTTCAACTAAAACCCTAATTGGAGGAACCTCTTTGCCAACGAACCACCTTCAACAATAGCCGATTAATCTCTGCCGATGAGGGTTTGGCGTCATCGTCTCTGGAGACATACATACAAACACAGCGGACAATGTTCGTCGTCGTAATTTCAAACGTTAACAATGAAAGGCGAAGATGTGTAATGTTTGACACTTTAATTGTTGATGTGTACTGCAATTTGTTACCCTTTATTTGTATTCAATTTTGGTTTTGTGGTTTGAGTCGTCGTTGCATGCTCTAATTGGTTGATGTAATGTGCAATGTGAGATTTGGGGTAAATTTAACATTGTGATTTTGATATATGACAATTCACGCACATCGAATGTGTATGATTAGAGGTGATGTTCGTATGGTTTTAATGTTATGGTGTTGTGCATTGAATGTTAATAGTCAGAGTTATCTATTAGTTTATGGCGGAAGGGGTATGTTGATATTGTTGTGTGTGTTTATAGTCAAAATAATGCCCTGTTTGGATGTAGGATATGCATTATGTTGTTGTGGTAATTTATATGTGTGGGTATTGTTAACATCATCCATCCAATGCAAGCAATGGGGTTTTGCGTCCCGACATTGGTTGTGCATGTTGGTTTTAGAGTGAGATTGGTGGGTACGTGGTTATGTTTCTCGCATATCGTACCAATATGTTCAATGTGGAATTATGTTGTGTACTATAAGTGTGTGTCTTGCAATATGGTATTTCATTTCGTAATTTTTGTGATTTATGTTGGACACGTCGTAATATGCTTAGTGTGTGATGTGGTACGTCATGATGTTTCCCAGAAAAAGCAAAATTGATTCTCATATTACAAGAAAACAACATCAGAAACTGAAACCCATCCATCGTATATCACTCTACAAAAATCAACACACAAAAATGAAAATGTAAAACGTTACCCTCTCAATCATTACACTCAAATGAGCAAAAAAGAATCTACTAAAATCATAACAAGGGTAAATGTGTAAACTCCACCCATACCAAATCAAAGGAAAATATTCCTTACCAATTAAATAAGACCAAATGATTCATAAGAAAAAAAATATAGGACTAAATGGATTATCATTCCCTAATTTAGGATTTACCGGTAATTTCTCCTTTATGTTTTTCATAAACACATGTCAAAATTGATTTTTATAAGTGCTTATAAGATATTACATTTTTTTTTTCCTCATGCATAGTTCAATTCTTTGTCTTAATCATAATGAAAAAAATATTTTGAAGCTTTGAAAATAATAATTTATTTATAAGATTGCATTTGTTAATAATTGTCTTGATAATGGCTCAACATATAATTTTTGGTTTTGTATTTACACACAGTTTGTATTTGTGATACACATATATATACTAGGGGTGTAGGTGCTACAAATTTTAAATTTAAATTTTTGAATAATTTGATAAATGAGAAAAATTGTGTAGTAATTTTAGACAATTTGATGAATAAAAAAAATTATTTAATAATTATTAGATGTGATAATTACTAGATATGAATGGCATTCTTGAGAAGAAAAAGATGTGGCAATGTTTACACTAGGAAAAAATGTGATAATGTTTACACACTTTATATAACTAGTGGTGGGTGCAATAAAATTCCATTTGCAATTAAATATTTAAAATTTTGAACAATTTGATAAAAGAGGAAAACTGTTTAACGACTTTTGAATAAGAAAACGTTTAGCAATTTAGAACAATTTGATAAATAAGAAAAATTATTTAGCAATTATTGAAAATAAAAAATAGGGTAAATTATATTGATAGTCCTCATAATTTGATCCATCTATCATTTTGGTCACTGTAAATTCAATTGTCTTAATTTCGACATTGAATTTATAAGTTTATCTCAATTTAGTTCAATCAATAATAATTATTAGTGTTTTTTTAAACAAAAAATGCGTATATGAACAGTATGTGTTATACTTGTATAGGCAAAATTGTAAAATTGTTCAACTGGGTGAGTTAACCTAAATCATTCAGGTCTAGTTAGACAACCTGCTTCTGTCCAAAAATTCCTGCGAAATGAGAAGAAAAAAAGGAAGAAGAAGGTTCAGTTTGAGGGGTTCACTAGTTTTGCTAGACTTCATGGGCATAAAGATGCAACAGTCAGCAAGCATACCTTCAAATCTGTCATCTACAGACTAGCAGCAGCTGCTATAACACATTCAAATATGTCTGAGGGTGCTACAAGTCCGAACAATTATCTCCTTAAAGAAGCTCAAGCCACTTTACAATTGGAGAAATCTCTTGGCATCAATTTTAATGAAAAAAGAAGATGTTGTTCTAAACAAGATCATTGAGCTAGAGCTAAAGGATAAAGAGAGAACTAACAATGAGGGGAAGGCCTGAGAAGAAAGGTAGAATCAAGAAGTTTTATGTCTGTGGGTCATTGGTAGGATTGTAGGAATAATGGTTTGGCTTTAAGTATCAAGAGTTGGAAGCAAGATTGTGTAATGCTTTACTGTTGGCAATAGTGTGGTAAGTGTGGAGAAATTAAAGTCAGAGTGTTCTTGTTGGTTATAAGCAATTGTAAAGCTAATCTTTGGGTGGCAACAAGTGTTGGTTTAAGCTAGTGTTGTTTCTCACCAACATTATGCTTTGTTCCACTTTTTCTATTTGTCTTTTTTATCCTTATTGATGTAATTTCATATGTAATGTATGTTTTCTTCATCAATAAAGATTTTTTTTTGCTGATAAAAAAAAAAAAAACCCTCAACCAATGTAGTAATCATTTTCTTTTAGAAACCCTAGTCGACGTTATTAGTTGGACCAAATTAACATAAAATCTAAAATTAAAATTTAAAATTGAGTTAATTAAAATTATAGGTACTAAAATGATCCAAGAGAAAAAATGCAAACTCTACCAATATAATTTATCCTAAAAAATATTAGGTTAAATTACACACACAAAAAATCCTCAGAATTTGACTTTTGTAATAATTTTTAATTTTATCAATTTAGGCACTAATATTTTGATTTGTTTTCAATTTAAACCATCAACCTATGTTCATTAAATGAAGTCAACAAAAAAATAGAGTTTTAATCATTAAACTCAATGTAGGCATATATAAAATATCTAAAAGGTTCTTTTCCATTGAGTTAAATGATTATAATATCATTTTTTTATCATTTTTATTTAATGAAAATAGTCAGATGATTTAGATTAAAAAAATAAAAAATTTAGAATTTAAATTGATCAAATTAAAAATTTATTTTGTTATAAAGATTAAATCCTAATTTTCTTAAATAACAATTTTCTCAAAATATTATTAGAAGATAAAAAAGTGACAACATTCGACCCAAATGATATATCTTTTATGTAATAGAATTTTCCTACATCTATTTATTAGGTATATATATTGGAGAATTTTATTATACACACTTTCCTATCATATGCACCTTTAATTACGTCATTTTCTTTTTTAGTTATAATTAATTTTTTTATTTAGTTATAAAATTATTTTGAAATATTTAGTTATGACTCTTTTATATTTAATTATAATATATATTTTTTTATAATTATAATTCAAAAAATATATAATTATATTATTTTCTTCGAGAGGGCAGCCCTTTTTACTAGAAATGTAAAATTAGAAATTTTCCTTGAAAATAACGACCTTTCAAAATCCCTTTTTGTCTATCTTTAACCAACTCCATTGCCGCGAAAAGTGTTGCTCATACCGAAAACCCCGCGAAAATGTACCAAACACCAAGAAACAGAGAAAAACTCATCTCCATCCATGGTAATTAGGGTTAGGGTTTTCGTCTCCTCCTCCTGAACCCTCCTCACCCCCACCACCCTCCTGCAAATGAATCCCTAAAAATCCCAATTCCATTAACAGAGCATACATACATTCAAATCCAAAAGACTCCATTAGAGAGAGAGAGAAGCAATGTTCAAGAGCTTTCTAATGGTGACAGCTCGAGAGGACGAGAAAGCAGGAGAAGAAGGAGTGATTATGGAGGGAGAGAATTTATTGAATCCGATTAACCCGGAAAGCAAGATGGATGTGATTCAAGAACTGATTGCTCTAGTCGATTCTGTCCAATCGATCGGAGATTTTCGAAGGACGCAGAGGAAAGAGGCCTATAATCTCATGCGGCGATTGAAGCTCTTGTTGCCGCTTTTGGAAGAGATTAGGGATCTAGATACACAAATGCCTCAGGTGGGTATGATTTGTTTGTGTAATTTGAAGAAGGCCTTCCTTTGTGCGAAGAAATTGTTGAAGATATGCAATGAGGGCAGCAAAATCTATCTGGTATGATCGATTTCTATGCATCTAAGGCTGTGTTTCGATGTTGGATTTTTGTAGGGAAAATAACGCTCCATTTGTTTTGACATAAAGTATTTTCTTATTGAATTTTTTTTTCCAGATTTTCTTTTTTTGTGCAGAAAATGTTTTTTTTTTTTTTTATATTTATGTTTAGCTGCAACTTTGAAATTTATGTGCTAGTGGTGGTGGAGGCGGTGGTGGAGGCGGTAGTGGAGGTGGTAGTGGTGGTGGTTGTGGTGTGGGGTAATGGTGGTGGTGTGAGAGTTTAGTTTGAAAACGTTTCTACATTTCAGAAATGAAAACATTTTTTGGCCCAAATAAGTTAACATTTTCCATTGATTTTCGTTTTCTAGCATGCCAAATGCTAAAAAATATGGATTTTTTTTTTTTTACAAAAACTGTTTTTCGCCCAAATAAACTGAGGGTAAATGGGAAAAGTGAAGAAGTAGAAGCTTTTTTGTTTTATTTTAATTTTGTGTTCCCATTTCTTTTCCATCCACAAGTTCAAGATCAAAAACAGCATAAACGAATTAGAAATTCTTGATTTTTAATCTCACAGACCTGTTTCTTTTCTAATTCAGGCATTAGAGAGCGAGGATTTCATGATCAGATTTCATTCCGTTTATGAAAAATTGAATCAAGCTTTGGAGGGTATGCCGTATACAGAAATTGGCATTTCAGAGGAAGTGAAAGAACAAGTATGCTTTCCTCTCACATTATTATTAGCTTAATATGAATTGATAATGATGTTATTATCTTGGTTTTGTTTCTTCTTTTTATTGTATGCTCTACCCTTTTTTTTGGGAATGTGGTAAACTGGTGTTAGGCAAAATTGAAGCTAACATATCCTAACCCTATCGTACCTATTTATCACCCAACCCAAGGACTAGAGGCATGTGAATTTAAAATAATGAACTAGAATTTATTATTGATCAAGTTCATTGTCGAACATATAATTTTTACAATAAGTATGTTATTGTGTGTTTCAAGAATTCCATCGTGTCAAACGAAGATAGTGCTTTGAGAAATATATGAGCAGAGAAGTTCAAAGTTGGTTAACAAAAAAAACTATGCAAAGTTTGTATAAAGATTATGTGGCTTTGTCCAAAAATAGAATAACCAACTGTATGCAAATGTTATACAAAGATTATGGGCTTTATCCCAAAATAGAATAACCAACTGTGTAGAAAATTGGCTGACATGTAGGTTGGCATGTAGAAAATTATGGGACTGTTTAGGGGTGAGTTGCTAATAGGTTGACATGTAGAAAATTGGCTAATATTTCTGCAATTTAACTAATATTCATTTGGCTCGAAATATAATTTTAACTCATTTTCCAGGTTGAGCTAATGCGTATGCAACTTAGAAGAGCAAAGAGGCGAACCGATACTCAGGATATGGAACTTGCAATGGATATGATGGTATTGTTATCGACAACGGATGAAAGGAATGCAGACAGTGCCAGCATAGAAAGGCTTGCAAACAAGCTCGCTTTACATACCATTGAGGACCTAAGGGCGGAAACAATAGCTGTAAGGAAGCTTGTTAAAGAAAGAGCACAAAATACAGAAGCTAACCAGCAAATCATCAATCTTTTGGGCAAATGCAAACAAATTGCAGGAGTTGAAGACACCGGTGTTGATGATGATCCTGCTGTGCCTAAAGCTCTTGCAAAGTGCCCGTCTCTGGCAATCCCTAATGAATTTCTGTGTCCCATTACACTAGAAATAATGACAGACCCTGTTATTGTTGCAACTGGACAGGTAAAACCCATATGTGGCAATAAAAATCTTTTCTTCACTGTTTAAATATTCATTTGGATAAAACTAAAATGTCAACTTATTTTTTCCCAATATTTTTGTCTTTTTTGAACTTTTTTCAACTTGGAACCAATTTTTTTTCTACTTTTTATGTTCATCTTGACTAGAAAAAAGTTGAGTCAATTTTTGAAAAAAGTTCATTAAAGACGAAAATTAGCCAAAATTTATATTAAAAAAACCTTATTAAAACTGTCTTACTTCTTTATTTGGAATTTAAATTAAAAAAAAAAAAAGAAAAGAGGAAAGAATTCTCTAGTCAAGACGGATCTACAAAGTAAAGAAATTTGACATAATTTAAGAGCTGAAAGTCCTAGAAAAGGCAAAGACTTCTTCACCTCATGTTTTCTCTTTCAGCAGATTCTTCTGATCTATCTCTCACATTTTATTGAGCACTAAGTAGGATGTTAGTTTAATTTTACACAAATTCTATACTAACTTCTGGTTTTAATTGTCATCCATTGCAGACATATGAAAGAGAAAGCATACAGAAGTGGTTGGATTCTGATCATCGAACGTGCCCAAAAAGCGGGCAACTTTTGGCTCACTTGTCACTGGCACCAAACTTTGCTCTCCGGAATTTAATTTTGCAGTGGTGTGAGAAGAACAAATTTCCTCTTCCAAAAAAAGACGGTCCTGCAAACTTGGAGAGCTCCTCTATGGAACCCAACAATGAGATCTCATCCATGGTTCAAAACTTATCCTCCAATAAGTTAGAAGAGCAGAGAAAGGCTGTGAGAAAGATCCGTATGGTCTCCAAAGAGAGTCCAGAGAGCAGAATTTTAATAGCCAACGGCGGTGGAATACCACCATTAGTTCAACTCCTTTCCTACCCAGATTCTAAAATTCAAGAACATGCCGTGACAGCTCTATTAAATTTGTCAATTGATGAATCAAACAAGAAACTCATATCTAGAGAAGAACCCATTCCATCCATTGTCGAGATCTTGAAGAACGGAACTATAGGGGCCAAAGAGAACTCAGCAGCAGCTTTATTCAGCTTATCGATGCTTGATGAGAACAAAGCGATTATTGGGTTATCAAATGGTATCCCACCATTGGTTGAATTGTTACAGAATGGGACAATTAGAGGTAAAAAAGACGCTGTCACTGCTTTATTTAACTTATCGCTAAGCCAAGCAAATAAGGCTAGGGCCATTGAGGCTGGGATTGTTGCACCTTTACTTCAATTACTTAAGGACAACAATTTGGACATGGTTAATGAGTCCCTCTCGTTGTTGCTACTTCTTGCATCGCACGTAGATGGGAGGAGAGATATTGGACAGCTCTCAGTTATTGAAACTCTTGTTGATTTCATCAAAGATGGGACCCCCAAAAATAAGGAATGTTCAGCGGCTCTGCTTCTTGAGTTGGGTTCAAGGAATACGAATCTCATGTTGGCTGCTCTTCAGTATGGTGTGTATGCCGACGTGGTTGACCTTTCGAAGAATGGGACTAATAGAGGTCAAAGAAAAGCGAATTCAATTTTGCAGCTCATGTGTAAATCTGAACAAATCCCTTAAGGGTTGATGACGGCAATCTGATTTGTAGTCTACCTCGTGTTTGCTGGAACGATAAAAATTGTTGGTAATTGATTGTGTAATTTACTACGTAGTCACAGTTGATCTTTGTGAATCCTGTCCAAATATATTGTTTTTTTTCCCCTTCCCCTTGTCGTCTTCTTTTGGATGAAATTGTTATATGTATTAGCATCTTCTTTAATGTGTAGCAAAAATTCTACAACTGTTGCGATGCATTCGTGCTGCTTTTGCTTTCTAAAATATGTGAGATCAAGTTTACAAAGCACTATGTATGAGGTTGAAGCATTACAAAAATTGATCAAAAACCATTTGCATTTTTAATATGTTCTGAGCATTATATCTGATTGGACATTGATGAAAAGTCGTCCATATTGAAGATTTTTTCAGGCAGTTGGCAATGTTTATGCTGATATGAAAAGGTTTATTGTTGTCCATAAAAAACCTCATAAAAACCATTAGATCTGGTTTTTTGTCAGCATTTACACAGTATGACTTCTATCGTGCTGGTTTTTTGAGAATCTTTGCCTCACTAAATGGCTTGTAAAAGGGTTTAAGACCTGGTTTTGCTATGTCAATAAAAAAGAAAAATACATCTCCAGATTTTCGTGCCATGAAATGAAATGAATTATGTTCTTCAAGCCTCAAGAGTCTATGTTCTTAAGAATTTGAAGTGATCAATCCTTACTTGCAAAGCCTCAGTTCTCCATATCTTTATGTTCAAATTGGAATCAGACCAGTAGCTTTGACGGGATCAAGGTAGTGATGTTTGCAAACGCAATGTGTTTGCCATTGTAAAATCTATACTTTTGGATAGTTGGGTTAAATTTGAAAACTGTTTAACAGTTAGTTATTGGAGTTTAAACAGTAAACATTTTTATGATCATTCTTATAAAACAAAAAACCGTGACAAAGCTTCAAGTTTTGAATTGTGTGCTTTATATAAAAATATAGATGACAACAAAACATTGGTGATGGGCCTTTTAACTGTAGGCCATTAATGAAGCTTTGCTGCCATTTTTTCAAGCAATTAAAGCTTCTCCAACACAACTTCTGAAGGGGTTGCCAAAGCCAAATTTGGGCATAACACTAAAATTGTCACTCTCCATTGGGCTGTCAAATTTTGGCAATTGCAAAATCTTGTGCCAAAATTAGGACAAGATTTGACAATTGTCACAATTTAGCAAGAACCTTTGTCTCTACATAATAGGCCTGCAAATGCCATTTGTAATGGGTTTTTTGTGGAAGAAATAGAACAAGTGACATTTACACAATTGAAGCATGGTCGCCAAATTATGACATATTGGTAGTGTAAGGATGTAAAAGAGCCAAGTCAAGCAAAACTCTAGGATATTCGAGCTTGCCTTGCTAGAAATTAGTTGAGCTCAAGCTGAGCTTAAGTCAAGCTCAAAAAATTGAGCTCAAGTTCAGCACGTCAAGTATTTGAAAAACGCAAGCTCAACTTTGAGTTTAAAAGAAAAAATAGAAAATTATAAAGAAAATATAAAAGAGTGATGCTTATATGAATAATAAATTTCATCAATCAAATTCATAAACTTACACAAATACCACACACAAATAAAGAAATAAATAAATTAAGAAAATATATTTGATATATTATTAATGAATATTAATTTATATACTTGTGTTTACGATCTTCGATGATATAAGTAAATGGCTGCTTTATGATACAGGGTGAATGGAGGTTGGCTAGATTATGTGGGGAGAGGTTGATCCTTCTTTTTTTTGTTTCCTGCAAAATTAGTCATTTGGACACACCAGCAGATGTTTTAACCAAGGGCCCTTTGATATTCAAGTTAGAGAATATTTTTTGGAAGAAAACAATGGAAAATTAGGGTTTTAGGAATTAGATTGGGTACCTTCTCATATGGCCTACTTCCCTTATATATACATGTGGTCCATATCTTTTAAAAGTGTCTTCTATGTGACTTGTGAGAGTAGTTCTATTACATTATGTTTGGGAATGTGGGAGAGAAAATAAAAGAAATTATTACTTAAGTTATAAAAGAAAAATAAAAGAAAATAAATGATTGTGATTTCTCTTCTTCTTGTTTGGATAAGTAAGAAATAAAATGAAAAAAATGATTGTGATTTCTCTCATTCTTGTTTAGTTAGATTTCATAAAATAAAAGAAAAGAAAAGAAAAGAAAAAAAAAGAAGCTGTTTTATGTTATATTACCAAAAATAACTTTGTTATATTTTGTCAATCATTTTATTTTTTTTATTTTTACAAGGACAAAATTGGTATTATGAAAATATAAAAATCTATTGGTTTCTTTTCTTTCCAAATCTCTCCACTTTTGGGAAGATTGAAAATGAAGGTTATAAGAGAAATGAGTTTCTCTCTATTTCTCCCAATTTCTCTCCACTTAACTTATCCAAACAAATAAGATAAATATATATCTCTCAATTTCTTTTTTTTCCTCTCCAAATCACTCAATCCAAATATAGTGTTAAGCTTGGCCTAATAAGGGGACACCACACGACACCTTCCATTTGAGTAGTTCCTTCAATGTTAGCAAGCGATGAGAGTGGTTCTATGCTTGGCCTAATCAGGGTACACCACGCGACACCTTCCATTTGAGTAGTTTATTGAATGTTGGCAAGTGATTATGGACATGGGACAACTCTAGATCCCATCACATGCCCTTATCCTAGGCCATCCTTGCTAGACTACTATTTGACCCACTTGTTTAGTTGGTCGCAAGGCTAGACTATTGGTTTTGGACTAGAGTTTGGACTAGAGCCAAATTTTTGGGTAAGGTTGGCAGGCTAGACATGTGCTATTTATGTGCATCAAGCCTTATCGAGCAAATCTACCAAAATTCGGCTTGATTGCTAAATGATTCTAAAAATTGAGCTCTGATTAATTTATTTTTATTTAACAAATGAACTGAGCTAAAACGTAAACCCTATGTAACACTATCAAAATTTTGCCATCAAGGTGCCATTTTGATAATGCTTCATTGGAGATTAGACTTGAAAGCCTGCAATAGACTTGAAAGATTTGAATTGAACATACATACACACACGGTGTGACATTGCATGTGTACGGTCTTAGGTTTTGGTGATCCAGGCCCAACTTTAACATGGGCCAGTCCACACTCGGGCTCTGTCAAACATATATAAACAGGCCCACTCTCAGATTTCCAGACCAATTTAATTTATTATTATTTTTTAATTTTATAAATAAAATAAAAGCGTATATAATAATCATATAAAAGGACTTGTTGGCATTTCTCTCCTTTGGAGCCAAAGCCTCCTCTTTTGAAAAAAAACTCTCTCTCTCTCTCTCTCTCTCTCTCTCTCTCTCTCTCTCGCGCCGTCTCTATTTCTCTCTCCTCCCTCATCGTTTGCGAACTCGCTCTGATACTGAAGGGTAAGTCTCCATCCAAGTGCTCTCTATCTTCGACATCTATGCTCGTTCAGATTTCTGTTTTTTCATGCCCAAAAATGTAAATATTTTTTGCTTATCTCTATCTATATAAACGTATAATTATGGATCTTGCGTTATGAGTACTAAAAAAATGAGAATTTTTGGATCTTTCGTTGTTTCGATTTTCCGATTGTGTCAAGCACTGGAAAAAATGAGAAATTTTCAGTGGTATTTAGTGTTAATCTGGGAGTGTAAAGTTGTTTTTATTCTAACAATTGGAGGTAATTCCAGTTAAGTGGTTCAATTTGGGGAACTTGTTCATCTTCCTCTGATTTGCTTGAACAAGTTGTTTTCTTTGAGGCTTTGGATGTGGTTGATGATTGTCACAATTGTTCCAGATCTTCACTGCCTGGGTTTATAGATTTTAGGGCAATTTGAGGTGTTTGAAACCTATATTTCTCTGTGTTGTTGTATTTACGGAAAAAAAATTAGATATTAGATGGAATCGTGTCACGTATTGGCTGACTGAATTTTAATCATTACAATTTGTCTTTTCTCGTGAAAAAAGTACGCAAGAAAAGTGCCGGTGAATAGTTGTACTCCGAACTGTAATTTCTTAGTATCTAGAAATGATAATTAACTTATGAAAGCGCCAGATTTATAGGTTTGAGAGGCTTTGCGATTGAATATCAGCTGGAACATTAATATTTTGATTTTACTTACTTTCTATATTCTGAACCATATTTTTATGTTGTATCTTTGGTTTATTGGCACATCTTGAGGATGTATATTTATGGACACAGGCTACAATGACCAGCATCTAGTAAAACCTGTATGTATGTGTATTTACGTTACTTATGTGTCTCTGACATTTGTTTTAGGAGATACTTTGGTTGCACGGCAGGGCTTGTTGATTTTATCTTACGGCTTGTGCTTGTGCTTGTGCTTGAAGGCCTTTGCAATTTTCTCTAAGTTGAGTTAGAAATATTTGTTCCATAATGCTTAATTCTGAAGTAAACAGCAATGTGATGGGCAACAGTGGGGCTGGCATGCCTTCTGACCATAAACAGTCACCGCTACTAAGAAAGATAGCACTGAGAGATGTCCAGAATGATAATAGAACTTTGATACGTAATCATCCAGAAAATTCCCCCATTCTGGGTGGAAAATCCATCACAGATGCAATCAAGGTTTCTGGAACTAAGAGACTCACACCTGAGTGCCCTTTAAGCCCCCCTTTTGGCCCTTCCTCAAGCAAAAATGGTGTAAAAGATCATTTCATGAATGCCCGAAGAAAGTTTGATTCAGAACCAGGCAAAAAAATTCAGGACAGTACGGACAAAAGTGCTGATAACCTTCAATCGAGCTCAAAGCATTCTTGCCACAAGCAACAGGAATTACCTCAACAGCAGACTCAGATGAAGGAGAACAATTTGTTTTGTTCTCCTGTAGTTGGACCAAATCATATGGCTTCAATGATGAACTTTATGTGTGGTGGATCTCCAGTTCCCGTTGAGGTCAACTCAGAGGTCTGTCATTCAACTGATTCTAAGGCTACCAATGATCAACAAAAAACAGAACGGTTTATTCATTTGCAGAAGTTCTTGAAGCAGTGCGACGAGTCTAATCAGAGGGATTATATCCAGAGTAATTCCTTGCCTAATTCTATAGATAGTTAATAATATTTCTATGTTTTGCCTATATTATTTTGACACTTCAATTTTACTGTTTGTTCTCCATGACCTTGTTAGTGCTTCTAAATTTGTCGCCGGCTGAACTTAGCAGACACGCAGTTGAGTTGGAGAAAAAAGCAATACAGCTAACGGTGGAAGAAGGTAAGAAGTTGTCACCTGTTCTTACGTTTGTTGCCTTCTCTTCATGAATAAATCTATGTCAGTTTTTCAATAATAGACTTCTTCTAGGAAAGGGATGTTCCTGAGTGGTTTGAAATATTACGTTTCTAAGGTGTAAAATTTGATAAATAATTAAAACTGTGAACAGCATTCAATGGCTTTGCCTCCTATCAGTTGTTCCAAGTAGAAGAAACTCAAATGTGAGATAAATATTTGTTGCTAAGCTATTGATTGATAGGGAAGAAAGGTCTCAAGATCCCAAAGGAGTGTTAGAATCAAAACGTCCAAGTTAGGGTTGATACTTCTTCATAGCATAGAAATTAAACTCTTTTGGACTGTTCTGAAACAACAATGTACTTTATTGGTGGCTGAACATTTCTTTTCGAATTCATCCATGTTTAGTTTTTCTTCTCTGGAGCAACGTGTTCATAAATCTATGCTAGGATTGGAGAGTTTTACTCTAAAGGCAAGTTACACATAATGACAAATTAAGTGTAAATCAGTTTACAAGTTAGGCAAAATTGTTTGCTAAGGCTGGTTCTCTTGTCACTGTTCAAAACTGTAGTTGTCATTTATTCTTTTATTGGGCTTTTTTCGTCCATGTCATCTATCTCATGAAATTGAAATGATTTACTGTTTTAATTAGTTTTGGCAACCAATGGTAATGAGCTAATGGAAAGCTATTGTCATTAAGTTTCGTTTTTATTTTTTCCGCTCTATTGCAGGGAAACAGATGCAACGGATGAAGGCTCTAAATATATTGGGGAAATCTGGCCCAATGAACAACCCATTGCTGACAACTAAACAACTGCAATCTAAGAAATGAAAATTCACAATGGCAATCTGTTGCCAATTGGTGATTAACAATGAAACGGGTGATCAGGTTTGCCTCATCTACTTCACAGGGATGAAGTTTGATGTTGATTCCATTTCCTTTTCGGACATCAGCTACTCCAACCCATGTGGCTGCTTGACAACTGTTTCTGTTGGCTTTCCTTTGGAGAAAATTATTTCCGAAGCTAATAAAAATCACAGAGCACATTTAATTTATCTGGAGACGCTGGGGGAGGTGCATAGTCTTGTTGGCACCAATAGGTTGTTTCTCTTCAGATGGCAATATGCTGCTCATTATTTTTTAATTACTCTTCGTCAAATGCTGTATGTTCTACAGATTCAACTGAATTAATGTTGTAACATTTTTGTTTTAATTTAACTCTGCTTTCCTAATGTTCCAAATTTTATGAGTATGAAATATATTATATCTTTTAACTTTATTACACGCTTCTAATTATAGGATTGTGTTGTGTATTTTGTATGAATTAGCATTTGCCATGAATGGTACAGGTTTTTTAAAGGAATTAACATCACATTGGAATATTCCTCGTTGAAGAACCTTATATGGGATTTCTTATCATCCCGTGTCTTGCGCCAGGTAAATTCTTGATCCTTTCCATAATCAACAATTGGGAAGAATTTAAATAGGCGATGACGGCATGGTTAACACTAAAAATGATTGTTGTTGCCACTTCTTGTGATGATGGCACGGTTAGTCTAATGCTAGAAATGACAATCACGAGTAGTATTGTTAGAATGGTACGATTCATATCATTGGTGACTTGAATCATGTGATTCAACTCATATTGCATGATTAATTAGTTTTTACATTATTCTTCACCTTTGACCCCATTAACAATTTTTTTCACTATCAATTTGGCCAACATTCATTTTACAATCGTGAACTGTGTCCTCCTAAAGTCTGGAGTCTGAAATATAAATAAACACTCTTTTTGCTATAAAAAAAAATAAAATAAATTACAGTTGCAAACATATTGTTTTAGTTTAGGACCCCAGGACCATGATAAGTATATATGGGATTACTCATCTCAAAGCAATTGGGCTCGATTGAGGGAAAAAAAACTTGCCATGGTTTTTAATATTTCCAACGAGATATCATTTATCTTTTGTTATTTCAATATTTTTTTTTTCTTATGTGTTGGAATATTTGAAATTTTAATGAATTTATATTAACTTTATTGGATCAATTTGTACGTTTTTTTAAAGATAACTTTTCTTGTCATTAGTTATATGATTTAGTAGTTTATTATATATTTATATATTATATGAACTAAAGGGTAAATTATAAATACACTCCTTGAGGTTTGCTTAAAGTACATATTGTCCCTGTAGTTTGAAAAATTATAAATACCTCATTGTTAGTATTTTTTATTTAATAGAATTAACTAAAAAAATAAAATTCATAATTGCTCTCTTATACAATAATAAAATTACCCAAATTATTAATTGAAACATATTTCTAATATCATTAAAAACTGTTAGTAATTGACTTGATTATTAATAAAAGGGACGATTTATTATGAAATTAGAAATCTTAAGGGGTGGAATATAATTTTCAAAATCACAAGGGGCAATTCATATTTTAATCAAATCTCAGGGGGTGTATTTGTAATTTATCCTAAAAAATTATTCTTATTTATATAATATGTGAGAGATAAATATGATTTAATGAGTCATTTTGGTCATGTTTGGTTTGTATTTGTGAAATAATTTTGAAAAATAATTTTCTGTAAGATTTAAAAACTTGTTTGGTTGTATGTTTTAAAAGTAGTTTTGGAAGTCTGGAGAGATGATTTATTTTATTTTATTTTTTTGTAATTGAATAAATGGGTGTGAGAGAAAAAGTAATTGATAAATGTATAGGATGAGAGATGAGAGAAAAAGTGATTAATTAATTTATGAATAAAGGTTGAGACCCCCTTTGGGGGTCACCCCCTTCACTCCCTTTAGTTTTGATTGGTCAACTTTTCTTTTTCTTTTTTTTCTTTTTTCTTCTCACCCAATCCCCAACCTCCATGTGTGTGAGGGGGTTGTGGGGGTGAGTATTTTAAGGGGGTCTAAATCAATGCCCAGAGAGAAAAGTGATTTTAAATTTTTTTTCAAAAATTTTCAACCAAACAAAATTTTAAATTGTTTTTCAAAAATTATCTCTCACGAGACAAACCAAACAAGACCTTTAGGCTACGTTTGTTTAGTTCTTTGGGAAGGAGGATTGGATTAATAGTCCATGCAACTCACCTAAAGAATATTTGGTTGAGAACATGAGTGGGGATTAACTATTCCCTTGAAGTAATAATCCCCCCATGTGGTAGGATTAACAAGCCATGATAGGGTTGAGATTATAAATTGAGTGGGGGGATTAGTGAAGTTTTCAATGATTTTTAAGCAAAAATTATATTTTTAGAATAAAAAAATATAATATTAAAAAAATACTAAAACTTAAAAAATATTAATTTTATATATTAATACTATCTATAGTATTACTAATCTAGTGGTGTATAAATAAATACTATTTATTCTACTTCTCGAATCTAATACAACTATATTAATAATTTTATCACTCAATCTCACCGTACTATTAATCACCTCCAACCTAACAAACATAGCCTTGGCGATTTGACAACAATGAAGTTATTGGACCTAGTATTAGAATCACCTGGGGCTGAAATGTAGAAGGCCACAAGTCGCATGGCCTAGCCCGGCCCACTTTTGAAAGGAAGATCCAAGAGGAGGAACTTACCAATAAATCTCATATACAAAGTTCAAGACCCATCTAATCCTCAAACAAAACACTTGCACCAATTAGTCCTACACATTTTTAATTGTTATAAAAAAATCCTATTTTTTTTTTAATTTACAAACACTGTTATATCTTACTACCGTCGGACTTCTGTCACACGGTCACCGGAGACTCATCGGAATGTTCAACATCATCGGGAAGTCACCGAAGTATTGCCGGGAAGTCGCCAGAGTATCGCCGGAAGTTCACTGGAGTGTTAAAAACGTTAATGGAAGTCGCTGGAATGTTCAGAACGTTTACTGGACGTTAAGAACATCATTGGAGACTCACCGGAATGTCTAAAATATTACTGGAGAAAAAAAAAGAATAAATGGAGAAATTAGAGCAAAAAAAATAGCAAAATATGTTAAATATTGATAAACTAAAAGAAAAAAAAAATGAAACGACAAAAAACAGCAACAATGGGAAAAACATATGCTATTTTTCAATTTTTGTAAGGTTTAAGTAAATAATCTCCAATATTGATCAAACTGAAAAGTAAGTTTTGAAATTGTAAAATGTTACAGTTTCAAAGCAAAAATCTATTAAGCATTTATCCTTATTAATCAAACTGAAAAACATGTTATGAAACTGTAAAATTTTACAGTTCTAAAGAATGTTATAAAACTGTAAATTTTATAGTTCAATGGTATCAGAGCCATGTGGTGTTGTATCCTGTTTCTAACTGCTTTGTTTCTTCCAATTAATCCCTTCTATTGTTCACTTGATTAATCTGGTTTTCAGTTCGTCTTAATCACCCACAAGATCAGTCTAGGTTTATCCACCAGGTTTAAGTCACCCACTTTCATCCTCTGTCCAGAGTAAGTCCTTAGGGTTAGGCAGTGTTGGACATTTCGAATAGGGTCTGTACTCAAACCTCTTTGGTCTGTGATAACCTGACCAGAATAGGGTCTGTATTAAGATATCTGCAAAACTGATTAATTAACAAGAACAATGAATCGATTATTTAGAAGTAACTCATCAGTCAGTTCTAGGTCAACAACGTTGCCCTCAATACCTAATCAAGGATTAGTCATAAATGAAGAAGATGTTGAAATACAAAATGATCACATTAATACAGGATAGAATATACCAAAATTGCAAATTAAAGAAATTTATAAAACTACTTTTTTACAAAATGTTTTTAAAGTTGCCTTACATGTTAAAACCATTGAACAAGTATATGCTTTAGAAAAACCTCGAGAAACTTGCCAATTATTTGATGCTAAATTAATTAAAAGACATTTGAATAATGGTTACAATTTTATGCATATTGGTCTCATTCAAGTTGGAGTTAATCCTTTAACAATTGTAGGTAAAAATACCTCTGTTTTATTATGTTTACGAGATGCTCGTTTTCTTAATTACAATGACAGTTTAATGGGTATGATGGAAATTGGTCTTCATAAAGGTCCAGTACATTTTAATTGTTTCCCTGATTTTACGCTTAGTTTACGCGATCCGCATATTTTAGATGCTTTAACATTAAATATTCAATTACATGGTTCATTTACCAACATGAAAGAAAAAGTTCATAATATTGCTTTAATATATCGTATCCACTATAAATGCATGCAAACTAATTTAAATGTTCATGCTTTACATAAAAGTCCCAAAGATAAAACTCTTTTAATTCAAAGTAGTAGTAGCAATGAATCACATATTAATATACCACAAATGATTGAATGGAAAAATGTTGATTTACCTGATCAATGGGTTACTGTCAATGAAAATTACAAACATAATCAACAACAATCCTCAGAACAAGATATCCAAGATATTCAACAATACAATGATGGTTCTGTTCGAATTAAATTTAATCGTAGCCAATCCTCTAGACATAGTACGTCTAGTGTCCCTACTGAAATTGAAACTGAAGATGAAATCTTCAATACTCCATTATTTCGCAAAAACAGTCAACTTCATCTTGGCCAAACTGCAACTAGTAAATTAAAAGGCATTGATAACACTACTTCCTCTCAAATCAGTAAACCTATTTATTCTACCCACACACATTTACCTGAAGAAGAAATTGCTTCTAATAATTCTCCCACTCAAACCGATTTTGATGAATTTACACCACCCATCAATCCTCAATTAATGACGATCAAAAAAGAATTCACTTCTAATCTTGATAAATTACTTATTGAATTTAAATCCCCTAAAAATAGAACTCAACGACATGCTTACTATGCTCAATATACTTCTGCTCAAATGTCCACAATTTCCAGACAATGGTATGATTTTATGATTGAATATGGTTTTGAATTACCTTTATTAGAGTATGTTGATAAATATTACAAACAACTTAATACAATCACAAAATATAAATGGAAAACTTCTGACACTACTTCTGTTAGTTCTAGTCATCCTCCTTTAGAGAAAATACTACTTACTCAACAAGGTTCTGAAATTCCTGCGTCACCTTTTAAGTTACCTGGTACTGATAATGAAATTAAAAAAGTCATTGAACAAAATAATTATACTAATCAATGTTTAAGTACCATTGGTAAACAATTAGACAAGATAGAAACCAATTTAGAATTTGTTCACACTACATCCACAACACAACCTCTAGAGTCACATTTACTTAATTTACCCAGTAATCGTTCTAAACGAACCAGTTTAGTCACTAATGACCAATCTACCGTTAAAGCTATTGAAAAATTATTTACCAAACTAACTACATCTGATAATGCTTCACCCTCTAAAGATAAAGCTCTTACTGTATTAAATCAACAATTTCATACTGAAACTACTTCCACCCCATCTGACACTGATAATGACATAAATCAATTAGCTCAACAATTCCAATCCTCTCATCTTACTAAGATACATTATCCCAAAGTTAATCCTCAAACCACCAAAAACTGGTATTCTCGACCTACTCCTCCCGATCTTCAATTCGAAGAAACTAATCTTAATAATCAATTTTCTGTTTCTGCCAAAAAATTATACGAATGGAATATTGATGGCCTTAGTGAAGATCAAATTCTCCAAAAACTAAATCATTTATCTATGGTCTCAAATAGTTACCTATCTAATTATCCTCAATATTCTCAATCTGAAATTGTTACTTTAATTACTTCTGGTTTCACTGGTATGCTTAAATCTTGGTGGGAAAAATATTTAACTGAAGAACAAAGAGAATCCATAATTTATGCTAATCAAACCGATGAAAATGGTTTACCTATTTTTGATGAAAACATTGGATGTTGTCACCCTGATGGTATTAATGCATTAATTTATACTATTGTTCGACATTTTATTGGTACTCCTACTAATATTTATTCTCGCATACATGATCAACTTAGTAATCTTACTTGTCCAACCTTAAGTGATTTTCGATGGTATAAAGATGTATTTACCTCTCGAGTTATGTTAAGAGAAGACTGCACTAAATCATTTTGGAAAGAAAAATTTATTAATGGATTACCTAGCTGATTTGCTCACAAAATTAGAGATGTTCTTAGTCAACCTACTGGTGTTATTGAATATGATAACCTAACTTATGGTGATATAATTAGCACTATTTAAAAAGAAGGATTAAAAATGTGTATTGATCTCAAACTTAGTCAAAAAGCCACTAAAGATAAACATAAAGCTAAATATGAATTAGGAAATTTCTGTGAACAATATGGTTTACCTCCTGTTGCACCCTCTCGTAGGAAATCACATAAATACTCTAAACATAAAAATAAATCCAAATATTATAATAAATACAAAAAGCCTTATTCACCTTCCAAATCTAATGATAAATTCTATACCAAACCCAAGAAGAAACATCATAAGTCTAAATCATATCCGAAATCTAATAAAGATATTACCTGCTATAATTGTGGTCAAAAAGGTCATTATGCTAATAAATGTAAAGAAAAACAAAAACTAAAAGATAGAGTTAACCAACTCCAAATTAATGAAGAATCAAAAATTCAGTTATTTGAAATCTTTCAATTAAATCAATCCGATAATGATTCATCTTCTGTTCCTCCATCTACATCTAATTCCCCTTCCAATAGTGACCATTCTGATTTTGATAATCAAATTACCTTAGGATGTAATGATGTTTGTTGTAAACCAGTTAAACAAATTTCTGTTCTTACCAAACATACTCAAGAAGAATCTGCTTTAATTGACTTAATTAGTAAATTAGATGATCCTAATTTAAAACAACAATATATTGATAAATTAAAAGCTTTATTACTTCAATCGGATACTAAACCTAAGTTTAATAAACCCATTATTAGTTTATCTAAGACTTTAGAAAAATTTAAAAATAAAACTAAAGAAATTACACTTCAAGATTTACAATCTGAAATCAACCAAATTAAACAAACTATCCGTGATCTTCATAATAAAGATAAAAAATTAGAAGATGAAATTATTACTTTAAAACTTAATCAAAGTTTGACTAATTTCCAACCTAATCCACATACATCACCTCACGAATCTGAACATAATTCTGACCCTGATTCTGATCATACTAATCCAGCCAAACTTATATTTGATAATCGCCCTCAACCTACTAACATTGAAGACAAACGATTAAACTTACTCAATAAAATCTATATGCAAAAATGGTATTCCAAAATTAAAATTATTGTCGAAGATTTTGAATTAGAGTTAGTTGCTTTAATTGATACTGGTGCTGATTTAAATTGTATTCAAGAAGGATTACTTCCTACTAAATATTATGAAAAATGTCAAGAGAAATTAACCTCTGCCAATGGTAGTAAAATGCATATCAAATATAAATTACCCAAAGTCCGTGTTTGCCAAAATAATGTTTGTTTTAAAACCACATTTGTTTTAATTAAAAATATGACTGATAGAATTATTTTAGGCACACCATTCATATCTTTGTTATATCCTTTTACCACTTCTAGTGAAGGACTAACTACTCATGTTTTAGGACAACCTGTCACATTTAAATTCTTATTTCCACCTGAAATGTTAGAATTAAATCAATTACAAGATTGTTCTATTTCTCATACTATTAATAGATTAACCCGACACATTAATTTTCTTAAAGAAGAAATTAATTATAAAAGAATTGACCAACAGTTAACTGACCCAATTCTAATTTCTCAAATTAGTGATTTTAAATTAAAACTTGAATCAACTGTTTGTTCATCTTTACCTACTGCATTTTGGCATAGGAAAAAGCATGTAGTTACTTTACTATATATTAAGAATTTTAATGAACGACAAATACCTACTAAATCTCGACCTATTCAAATGAATCATGAACTATTAGAAATGTGTAAAAAAGAAATTAATGAATTATTAAAAAATAGAATTATCAGTCCTAGTAAATCCCCATGGTCTTGCCCTGCTTTTTATGTCAATAAAAATGTTGAATTAGAACGAGGTGTTCCTCGCTTGGTTATTAATTACAAACCCTTAAATGCGGTTCTAGAATGGATTAGATATCATATTCCCAATAAAAAAGATTTAATTAAACGACTTAGTCAAGCTCTTATTTTTAGCAAATTTGATTTAAAAAGTGGTTTTTGGCAAATTCAAATTCATCCTAAAAATCGATACAAAACTGCTTTTAATACACCTTTTGGTCAATATGAATGGAATGTCATGCCATTTGGTTTAAAAAATGCTCCTAGTGAATTTCAAAACATAATGAATGACATATTTAATCCGTTTAGCCATTTTTCAATTGTTTACATTGATGATATATTAATTTTTTCAAAATCCATTAGTGAATATTGGAAACATTTAACTGCATTCTTTTATACAATTAAAAGTCATGGTTTAATCATTTCTGCTCCTAAAATTAAATTGTTTCAAACTAAAGTTAGGTTTTTAGGTTACGACATTCACCATAATACTATTCTGCCAATTAGTCGCTCCATTGAATTTGCTTCCAAATTTCCTGATGAAATTCTTGATAAAACCCAATTACAAAGGTTCTTAGGTTCCCTTAATTACATTGCTGAGTTCTATAAAGACCTTAGGAAAATCTGTCAACCTTTGTTTGATAGGTTAAAGGATAATCCTCCTCCTTGGTCTCCTACTCACACTGCCATTGTTCACCAAGTTAAACAATATGTTAAGACTCTTCCTTGTTTTGGTATTCCTACTGAGAATTCATTCAAAATTATTCAAACTGATGCTTCTGATATTGGTTATGGTGGTATTCTTCTTCAAAAAATCACTCCTCAATCTTCTGAACAAATTGTTCATTATCATTCTGGTGTCTGGAATAAAGCACAATTAAATTATAGTACTATTAAAAAAGAAATTTTGTCCACTGTTTTGTGTATTCAAAAATTTCAAGATGATATTTTAAATCAAAAATTTTTACTTCGTGTTGATTGCAAATCTGCTAAATATGTTCTGGAAAAAGATGTTCAAAATCTTGCCAGTAAACAAATTTTTGCCCGTTGGCAATCTATTTTAAGTATTTTTGATTTTGATATTACTTATATACCTGGTTGTCAAAATTTCCTTCCTGATTTTCTCACCCGGGAATTTTTACAGGGGGGTAAGGGATGAGTGCTACTCCACATATTCCATATTTAAAAACCCAAATTACCCATTACCAAACCCTGATCCACCAAGTTAACCACCGTATTAACCGTCTCAAATCAGCCCGACCAACTACTAAAAGAGCCCAATACATCAATTACCATCAAATTAAAGCCCGTCGTACTCTGCGACATGATTATTACAATCATTTACATTATTACCAAAATTATCTTGATCTTCTTTCTGGTTGTTAATCTTTGCTACTAATCATTGTTTCTTGTTTAAATAGATGTCTCGCCCAAGGCCTCCTTCCAGGGCTTTGGTCCCATCCTCCAGTAAACCTAACCAACTCATTGTCCCTCCTCCTTTGGAATCAATCACCCAATCTCATTCACTTGAAATGGTTAACCGTTATCACACTCTTGGTCATATTTATCGACCGGATTACTCATCTGCATTGGCTTCTGATCCTTTTGCCTCCAGCCAATTTGTTTCAGTTACTCCACTTCCAATTAACCAAGTCAGACCATCCCGGACCGAGTATACCAAATCACATGTTACTAACCTATTCTACAAAGAACCTAGTCACCCAAAGAATCAAACCATCAATGACATTGCTAAATTCCATTTTGGCTCTGGATGCCATTTCATCCTTTCACATCCAGAGAAAACACTTTCCTATTACAAAGACATTCTGCTCCATCACCATTCCATTTTGATCAAACCAATCCAGGATCGAGTTTATGCTTACAAGATCCTGTATCATTCAATTTATATTCACAACATTGTATCCTTAGCTGAATGGGGTCCTCCTAATCAGCTTCGAGATCTCCGTGGTCACTCCATTCAATATAACTACCATGATTACGTTGATGCCTGGTTCAAGATTTTCTTGTACCAAAATGAAATCTTTAGTCATTCCTGGTTCATATCCTTTGATCAAAAGTTTAAATCCGAATTACCAACCTGGTTTCTGAGATGGTGGACTCACTACGGTGCTATTTCAGATATCCTTCCTAGTCCCCTCAGTGACATAATTAATTATTTTGCCTTTGTGTACCCATTCACTGCTCATCAACGACAATTTCCTTTATTGCTCATTTTTATATCCAAATACAAAATTCCATGGATATTTAAATGGCATTATGGGATTGATGATAATATAATCACCCGTCAACACACAGTCAAATGGTGGGCTAAGTATAATGTGCCCAGAATTCTTGAAATTGTTCAAGAGGAATTCCCACTTGATCAATGTGCTCCAACTCCTGCTATTGCTCAAAACCAGCAGAACCCAACTGTTGCAACAATCAGCCAAGGAAGTCAGCCCAGTCTTCCTCCAATCAATCTTGGAAGCCCCTCATCTAGTGGTTCCAAGCCCAGGTCAAGCAAGCCCATTAATAAATCCAAGTCCAAAGTTGTTACTGCTCAGCCAGCCCAATCCAAGTCCAAATCAAAGTCCCAAGTACAAGCAAAGCCCATTTCACCTCCTACTCAGCCTAAAGTCAAATCCAAGATTAAACCCAAGTCATCCAGAGAAGAAATGCTCCAGTTAGCCCGCCAACTTGTGGATCAAGCTCAAGCCCAATCAACCGATACAGACAGTGCAGATAAAGGTTCAGAAAGTGTACACTCTTCTGAAGAATCAACTAATCAATCTTCTGGTCCAGAGTTTCAAGATGCTCAGGACCCATTTGCCTGATCAACATAGGATTCCCTATAAATACAAATTAGCTTCAATCAATACTCTTCTGAGAAAAGCTGCTAATATGTATCTATATTGATTCCTATATTCACATGTTCCACCGAAAGTAATGAATAGTAAAAGTTACTATTCACTTTTACTGTTCACTTTCACTATTCATCTAGTCAACTTTTGTCTAAAGCTGCTCAACTATTCACCCGTGTTATTGCTCCACCGAAAGCAACCGACAGCATCTGCTTTACCCATGCGCTGCCAGCTGTTTTCATCAATAAAAGAAGTCACATGATTACTGTATCAGTCACATGGTTACTGTATTTTCCTTTCCTATAAATTGTAATGAATTCATTCAGTAGTTTTCAAGTTTTTATTCTTCAGTTTACCAGAAAAAACCCGAAAGCTCTGAGTGAAAATTACCTCTTCCCGTTTGTAACCTAATTAAGATTCTTGCAGTTGCTACAATTGTAACATAACTCGAGAGGTAAATACATCTTTATACCATCGAAAATCACTTAAGGTTGGACAAGTAAGATTACTAAGTTGATCATGTATGCGAGAATAAATATTAGTAGGAGTACCAATAAAATGTCGAACAATAGTATAAATTAATGCATTAATACCATCAGGGTGACAACATCCAATGTTTTCATCAAAAATAGGTAAACCATTTTCATCGGTTTGATTAGCATAAATTATGGATTCTCTTTGTTCTTCAGTTAAATATTTTTCCCACCAAGATTTAAGCATACCAGTGAAACCAGAAGTAATTAAAGTAACAATTTCAGATTGAGAATATTGAGGATAATTAGATAGGTAACTATTTGAGACCATAGATAAATGATTTAGTTTTTGGAGAATTTGATCTTCACTAAGGCCATCAATATTCCATTCGTATAATTTTTTGGCAGAAACAGAAAATTGATTATTAAGATTAGTTTCTTCGAATTGAAGATCGGGAGGAGTAGGTCGAGAATACCAGTTTTTGGTGGTTTGAGGATTAACTTTGGGATAATGTATCTTAGTAAGATGAGAGGATTGGAATTGTTGAGCTAATTGATTTATGTCATTATCAGTGTCAGATGGGGTGGAAGTAGTTTCGGTATGAAATTGTTGATTTAATACAGTAAGAGCTTTATCTTTAGAGGGTGAAGCATTATCAGATGTAGTTAGTTTGGTAAATAATTTTTCAATAGCTTTAACGGTAGATTGGTCATTAGTGACTAAACTGGTTCGTTTAGAACGATTACTGGGTAAATTAAGTAAATGTGACTCTAGAGGTTGTGTTGTGGATGTAGTGTGAACAGATTCTAAATTGGTTTCTATCTTGTCTAATTGTTTACCAATGGTACTTAAACATTGATTAGTATAATTATTTTGTTCAATGACTTTTTTAATTTCATTATCAGTACCAGGTAACTTAAAAGGTGACGCAGGAATTTCAGAACCTTGTTGAGTAAGTAGTATTTTCTCTAAAGGAGGATGACTAGAACTAACAGAAGTAGTGTCAGAAGTTTTCCATTTATATTTTGTGATTGTATTAAGTTGTTTGTAATATTTATCAACATACTCTAATAAAGGTAATTCAAAACCATATTCAATCATAAAATCATACCATTGTCTGGAAATTGTGGACATTTGAGCAGAAGTATATTGAGCATAGTAAGCATGTCGTTGAGTTCTATTTTTAGGGGATTTAAATTCAATAAGTAATTTATCAAGATTAGAAGTGAATTCTTTTTTGATCGTCATTAATTGAGGATTGATGGGTGGTGTAAATTCATCAAAATCGGTTTGAGTGGGAGAATTATTAGAAGCAATTTCTTCTTCAGGTAAATGTGTGTGGGTAGAATAAATAGGTTTACTGATTTGAGAGGAAGTAGTGTTATCAATGCCTTTTAATTTACTAGTTGCAGTTTGGCCAAGATGAAGTTGACTGTTTTTGCGAAATAATGGAGTATTGAAGATTTCATCTTCAGTTTCAATTTCAGTAGGGACACTAGACGTACTATGTCTAGAGGATTGGCTACGATTAAATTTAATTCGAACAGAACCATCATTGTATTGTTGAATATCTTGGATATCTTGTTCTGAGGATTGTTGTTGATTATGTTTGTAATTTTCATTGACAGTAACCCATTGATCAGGTAAATCAACATTTTTCCATTCAATCATTTGTGGTATATTAATATGTGATTCATTGCTACTACTACTTTGAATTAAAAGAGTTTTATCTTTGGGACTTTTATGTAAAGCATGAACATTTAAATTAGTTTGCATGCATTTATAGTGGACACGATATATTAAAGCAATATTATGAACTTTTTCTTTCATGTTGGTAAATGAACCATGTAATTGAATATTTAATGTTAAAGCATCTAAAATATGCGGATCGCGTAAACTAAGCGTAAAATCAGGGAAACAATTAAAATGTACTGGACCTTTATGAAGACCAATTTCCATCATACCCATTAAACTGTCATTGTAATTAAGAAAACGAGCATCTCGTAAACATAATAAAACAGAGGTATTTTTACCTACAATTGTTAAAGGATTAACTCCAACTTGAATGAGACCAATATGCATAAAATTGTAACCATTATTCAAATGTCTTTTAATTAATTTAGCATCAAATAATTGGCAAGTTTCTCGAGGTTTTTCTAAAGCATATACTTGTTCAATGGTTTTAACATGTAAGGCAACTTTAAAAACATTTTGTAAAAAAGTAGTTTTATAAATTTCTTTAATTTGCAATTTTGGTATATTCCATCCTGTATTAATGTGATCATTTTGTATTTCAACATCTTCTTCATTTATGACTAATCCTTGATTAGGTATTGAGGGCAACGTTGTTGACCTAGAACTGACTGATGAGTTACTTCTAAATAATCGATTCATTGTTCTTGTTAATTAATCAGTTTTGCAGATATCTTAATACAGACCCTATTCTGGTCAGGTTATCACAGACCAAAGAGGTTTGAGTGTAGACCCTATTCGAAATGTCCAACACTGCCTAACCCTAAGGACTTACTCTGGACAGAGGATGAAAGTGGGTGACTTAAACCTGGTGGATAAACCTAGACTGATCTTGTGGGTGATTAAAACGAACTGAAAACCAGATTAATCAAGTGAACAATAGAAGGGATTAATTGGAAGAAACAAAGCAGTTAGAAATAGGATAAAACTGTAAAATTTTACAGTTTTATACCATGATTCATTCCAGCACCAAAAAAATTTGAAACTGTAAAATTTTACAATTTTCACCGCCTATAACTAAAACTCGAAAATTACTTGTTCAGAACTTGAAAATTTTCTCCATTAGAACAGAAAAAGAGAAGTGCATAGCAGAGAAAATGTAGAAACAAATAAGAGATCGAAGGAGAAAGGCGGATATAGAGAGAGGATTGTACTCCGGTAACTTTTTTTGTTTAGATGTAGCCAAATCTGATGTAGATCTACTCAGATCTGATGTAGATCTACATCAAATCTAAGTAGATCTACTCATCTTCTTCGTCAGAAATATATCTTCTTCGCCGTCGGTGATGGTGAAGTCACGAGTTGATTTCGATGGTTGGTAGTTACCAGTGAACCTCGATCAATGGAGAAAGACGTGATCACGGTCGTTGTCCATGACAAAAAAGATGAGAGAAAAATGCAGAAAAAAAGAGAGAGAGGAAAACGTAAAGAGTGAGGCAAAAAGCAAAGAGAGAGAGAGAGAGAGAGAGAGAGAGAAAGGAAAGTAGGACTTTTGGGTCTACTCAAAAAGTTGTTGGATTAAATAGTGTACACATATTTTAAATAGGACCTGTGGGTAATTTTCCCATCAAAGAATGACTTTGTAAAGTGGTCTTTCTTGGTGCAACTTCTTGTAATTAAGGTTCGTGGGTGTGTTTTTTTATTTTTTATTTTTTATCTTGTTTTGGGAGTTTTTTTAGTAAATCCCTTTTCTAAGAGTTCTATTTTATACAAGGGTGATTCTACTTACATCACTATTTAATCTCTTTACACTCTCCATCTCATTACACCATGAAAAAAAATGTAATTCTCATTACACCCCCAATATATTACCAAAACTAACCCTAAATTAACTATCTCATTTCTTTAGCCCGCTAATTTTTTTAACGCGGTGCTAAACAATTTACATTATTTCGGCGTTATACTGTCGGAAAAAATAAATCTCTCCAACATTTTGTTGCTATACATTTACAAAGACACTTTCTTCCAAATAATGATTTTTTAATTTGCGGTGGGCCTATTCGGTAATACAAAGCTAATTAATTTGATTTACTTTAGTGCCATGTTACCGAACAATATTTTTTTCCCCAGCATTATGTTGCCGTCCAATTAACAAGAAATTGATTTGGGCCACTTTTGAAGTGCATGTTCAGTGATACATTATTATACAAATGGAATTACTCTAGTGTCATGTGGCCAAACTACAATAGAGTTGTCTAGGGTCTCGTCTCTGTACATTGAAAGATTTACTTTTTCCTTGAAGCATTCATAAAAAAATTCATAAATCAAACACGCATCCATAAAATCATACATAAAAAGTATCCATAAAATTATTCATAAAAGCATCAAGTGTACGAATATCCATAAAGTATCCATCAAATCTGTCATTGTTTGCATCTATCAATCAAACATGTTATCACAATTCGTCTTGGTAATTTGTAGATAATTTTTCCCCCTTTAATAGAAATAGACATCCACACTTATTAGAACCTGTCAACCTCAATCGTTTCCTCTTGATCTTCCTGTTGTCTCTATAGTAACCACTTCTTTTATAAGCAAGTGTAAGTCTTGGTTTTCTACAATTGCCTCCCGCATCTAATGTCTTTATAATAATGACAAATCCAGTCTTCTTTCCAACGTCAGAAGCCTATTTAATTAATGCTTCACGGCTACTAAAAATCTAAAGATAATAAATACATTAATATGTCGAATTATTAATAAAACTCAATACAAATTAAAAATAAGAAAAAATCGTAATCATAGAAAAAATTTAACAAACCTCGTCTGTAATGAATTCATTACTAGAGTCCACTAATAGTGCGGTACTTGCGTTGTTGCAATGAGTATAATCCTTCTAGGCAAAAAATTAAAAAATATGAAAAAATGAAATTGAAAATACATGGTAATAAGAAGCCGAACAAATTAAAAAAATTCGGTTTGGGATTATCGGAAATGTATCTTTTATTCAGTAGTTGGTTACCAGACTTATATTCTTTGTTCGACAATGTGATGCCGGACTATTTTATTTTATTCGATTTCGAACCACTGAACGAAAGTCAAACATTAGTCCAGAAAAACGAAACAAAAACCTACCAAATAAATAAAAAAAACTCACAATTTCATTTTTTCGATAGTTCTTCACCAACGTTTCTTCATCCATTACTTTTTTTTAATGATCAAAATACTATGATTTTCACTTTTTAAAAAGAGATATGTAAGAGAAAAGAAAAATTAAAAAAGGAAAAAGAGAAGTAGGGATTAAAGATCAAGGGGTGTAAAGAGATAACAAAATATATTTAATTTTAGTGTTTTGTCCTTAAAGGTAATTTCACACATGGATAAAATTATAAAGAAAAAAAAGCTCATATAGAGGGTGTAAAGAGGTAAAGCAGTGGTGTAAGTAGAATCACCCTTTATACAATCCAAAATGTTTTAGATTATTCCATTAGGTCCTACTCATTATTATATAAAGACCGAAAACCCCTCAAGCCAAAACCCATGTTCATTATCTTTGAACCAAATAAAAGTCTCTCTCTCTCTCTCTCTCTCTCTCTCTCTCTCCAGAAAATTGCAGAGAAGATCTCTCAACCTTTCAAAATCCTAAACCCTAGTCATCAATCCCCTATTTTCCTTTTCATCGTCTCATCATGATGTTCATCGTCGCTATGCCTTTCTTTGCCAAAATTGCCATTGTCATCTCCATCTTCGCCGAAATCACCATTGCCGACCACATGTGGCAACCAAACCATCGAAATGGTCACCAAACGTAAGTATTCATTACCTATTTTCTATACAAACCCTAAAGTCTTTCTGAATTTGCACCAATGTGCACATATCCCTTGATTTTATTCATATATTGTGTGGAAGCTCATATTATTGTTGTTATTCCCTTAATCGTGCGATTGTTGTTATTAATACTATTCATGATTGAATGTGAACCCCTCAGCCCCAATTATATGATTTTTTTCATGAAAAAAAATTACAGTAACAATTGTTATTGTTGTTATTAATGGTAGTGAACATTCACATGGAAAACACAATTGTGGACCAACTCACTTGTTTCAATTGTTGTTGTTGTTGCTATTGTTATTGTTATTGTTGTTCTGTTATGAACATTCATAGTCAGCTTAAATTGACCACCCCCCCTATTAATTGCTGTGAACATTGATATCATATGGTGTTTGATTAGGAGGTTTATTTTCATTTTTGTACTCTCAGTAATTTGTGTGAGTGTTCATATTATTCAATATATTTATGTGCATGTTGACACTATACAAGTCATTTTTATTTTAAACATAGTGGTTTTATGTTGCTATAATTATGGCTTAATTAGATTTTTCTAAAGTTTAACATTATTCCCAATATGGCTCATGTGAACGTCAGTGTGAACATTCATATTATTCTTATTGCTAAAATAATTGTTACATAGGTTTGGTCAATATAGTTATGTGAATGTTATTGTTGAGACAGTATATAAATGTTTCTTTTGTGTTGAGAAATTATGTTCTTGTCAATATGATATACTTTGAAATCAATGATATGTTGGTGATGTCTTAGTGGCCTATGCTGTGAATAAATTTGTTACATGATTGTTGTGGATCTACCCATTTGTATGATATATTGTGAACATTCACATCAAGCTAACCTCTAAATAATAAAGTGTCTTCTAATTATAGTTCAATTTTGATGTGAACCTTAACTACTGGTTTAAGTTTAACTATTTTGTGATGTTAACTGTACGAGCACGAAATAATCTTATCGTATAATCCTTTTGATCAAGTTTGCACTCCTCCAAACGTCGTCGCTTACTCCCTGAAAACACAAATGTGAGCTAGCCGACGGGTGTGTGTCGGATACCTCTCCAATGCCTAAGTCAGCAAACAGATAATAGACAAAAGTTCTGTGTATTTGAGAGTCAAAATTGGGATTCCTATTCATAGGTCTGTAACGAGCTTTTATAGATTCCGGGTGGCACAATCCTAGTAGGGCTCTTATTCTCCAATGTAGAGTCCTCCTAGGAATCAGAAAGGTAATGCTCATCTTTCAACACCCCCTTCACTGCTTAACCCAGTGAGATGGTTTTACTACGGTAGCATGACAAAAGAACCGAGCTAATACTACATGCTTAAGCGGCAGATTTCACTGGGCTTCACCTAGCTCGGTTCCACTTGGCTCTTACAGCTTGACTCTTTGTACCTCGGCTCAGTACATTAAGACCAACCTACTAACAAACAGTTTTGACCAAACTGACGAGATAAAGGGCCGGGTTAACCAGGCCACCACCACGGCCCATTGCTCGGTCCACTTCCTATTGGGTCACAGCTCGGCCCATGTTAAAACATAAATTACCCTCTCAATTGCCCCTTAATTCCATCTGCAATGCATGATTTGGGATTACTCTTCTCCAGCCGAGCTAAAACATCTAAGCCAACCGAACTAAAACAAGTAACCGAACTAAAACAAAGGACTCCACCGGGATTAAAATATTTAACCCTACCGAGATGGATAAGCTCGGTCTTCTGATCTGTACTTGACACGTCCCGTCGCTTCACATACCTGGCACCACGTCTTGTCTGTGACACATGGCACTTTTCTATTGCCTCTTCATACTACGACAACCGTCCTACGTTTACCAAAAAATGTTTGAAAAGTCCCGCCGTTTCTATGCCTATTCAAAAACCCACTTTTCTGAATCTTAACCCCACTGTTCATCTTCTTCTATCCTTGTGCTTCTGAGACCTACTCCTTCTGTGCTCCAGTATCTTCTGCTCCTTGCACCATACTTGCTCCATCGCTGTTTGGATTCTTCATTCACACTCAAACTCGTAAGTTCTTGTAAAACCTTTTTTCCTTATGCTCTTTTGTGCTCATTCTTGTATATGCATCTTTTTAGTATTTAATCTCCATATTTGTGTGTTTATATACACTGAAGTGTTGAGCAAATATCACAAACCCAGAACCTTACGCTCACGCTCAAAAAAGCACACCAACTGGACTAAAAAAACATAATGTTTAATCCAAAATTGTGCCATAACTGAGCTAAATATTTGTTTAGGCAACTTTAGGCTTAAACACAACCGAACTAAGAAATCGGTTATAACCATGCATACCTATCTCCAACCGGGCTAGGGACCTTGAATTGGCCCTTATTTACGACTGAACTGAGAACTTTTCCTGTTCAATAACCGAGCTAGAAACTTGTGCTACAACCGAACTAAGAACAGGTTGAAAACTCATTTAACCGAACTAGGATTATATTTATTTTGCCTTTTTGCTTAGCTCGGTCCAATTATCTGGGCATAACACTTTATTGTCACTTTCCAGACTCAACTAGGTCGGCCAGGCACACCTTTGCACCTTGCCCCTAGACGACTTTGCTTAACCGAGCCAACCAAAGCGTCAGATACGCCAAGCTCGGCTACTGTAATCAATTTTGTTATTTATAAGTTATCATGGGTAAATACCGATTTCTCGTGGACTCCTCTGGGGCCATAGCTGAATTCCGGAGGGACTACCAGATTCCGGACGACATTCACCTCTCCCTAGTCGAGCTAGAAACAACCTCTTGGGGCAAACTGGGTTTCGTCCTATTTACCGTGGTCTTCGATTTCCTGTTCAGCCTCTTATTTGTGAATTTCTTAGGTAGACAAGACTCTGCCCCACCCAACTCTCCACAAATAGATATAGGATAATAAATGGCATCGCCAAGCTAAACCACCAGCTCAGCCTCAATCTCGAATTGGCCGAGCTATTCCATCAGTACTCGCTCGGCCAAAATGATGATGGTTGGGTGTATTATTTAAGAATAAGAAGAGGCCGAGAGAAAATAATTAAAAATACACCGGACAAAGACGTGAATGACGATGACTTCTTTTGGGTCTCTGGCAATTTTCAAGACTAGAAAACCCAGATACTGGGCTACAATATTAACTGGAATAAAGGGACAGCCAGTATGAATACCTCGACTTAGTTGTCTGTTCTTTGCTGTTGTTTACAACTCTTCGCCGTGCTAACCATTGCCTTTTATTTTTCCGCAGACTTGAACCAGCTAAAATCACAATACCAATACGCCAATCAGGACGCTCTTCGCACCGCACTTCGGTACCATCACCAAGGTTGGGCCAAACTACTTAACTTTGAACCAACCTACCAATATAGTAGAAGGAGGAAGGTCAGGGTAACTGATTTTCTTCTGGAACCATCTCCAGAGCCGGACCCAAACTTGCCACAAAACAACCTCATTCCCCTAATCGAAGAATAAGAAATAGCCAAGCGCCGAGCTATCCGAGCCCTGATCATCGAACAAACCTCCACTCCAATTGTCGATGTTCAAACCGAGGTGCCACAAGCCGGTCAGACACATGAGGCAGTGGTAGCCCTCTCCACTGCCCGGGCTATGTCATCTCGGCCAAGCAAATGGCCGCGCACACAAAGTCTGAGGGATGAGGACGAGCCATCCCAAACCGAGCTCTAAGAGGCAACAACCTCCCAAGGTCGCAACCGACCTAGCTCTTCAAATCCTCCCTCCCCACCAGCGTGGGCACCAACAGCCACATTCAGGGTCGAGCTATTACGGCCTCAGATTCTGTCAGCGCCAAGAAGGACCATCTGTTGGCCTTCAACCTAGCAAAGAGTGTCTGCCTTCTTGCTGACATGGAGCGACATGAGGGCTTGACCGAGCTGAAGGCTATTCGCTCGGCATCCAAATCGATGATTTTGGTAAGCCACAAAAATCCCCTCAAACTTTGAACGAATTTTATTACGGTCCTAGTGCATTGGTTGTCTCCTAACTGCTCTGAACTATGCAGGCCCTGCAAAAGAGCCAAGTAGCTCACAAATGAGTTCTTGAGCTCAGGAAGATGGGATGGTCAGCCGTCACCGAGGCAAAATCCAAAGCAGCCGAGCTAAAAGATGCTCAGGCCAAGCTGGCTGAACTAGAGGCCAAAAACTCAAGGCTTACCGAACTGGTCAGCACGACGGAGGCTGACAAGCAGAAGGCCTTAGCTGAGAAAAAAGAGCGCTACTTACGTGAGCTGGCCGAGCTGGAGAGGAAGAAAAATGCCGAGCTGGAGGAGATGAAGAAAAAGATACAGGATGCAGAGGACCGGGGTTTCAAGGAAGGATAGGAGACGTACGTCAAGCAGTGCGAAGCTGCCAAGGATATCTTCTTCAAGTGCGGTTGGAAAGCCGCTGTTGAAAAGCTCGGTTGCGGACACGACTCTGACGTCTTCCTGAATCCCCCTCCCCACTTCATACCGGGCTACATGGTGGACTATGCTAACGCGGTCCAACAAATGTTCCTTCAGGAGGGGGAGGGGGAGGGGGAGGAGGATGAGGTCCCTGCTCCTGAGAATACGCCCAACACTCAGCTCGGTCGCTAGTCTACTTCTCCTACTCCAGTGGACTCTAGCCCACCTTTGCCTACTGCGACAAACATGGTGCCTACGACCAAGCCTAACCAGGGGGCTCATCTCATAGCTGAGCTACATCTGGGTGAAGTCCGAGTCGATTTGGACACTGATTTGGACAATCTCTTTACTTGATTTTGTTTTTTCTCTTGAAATTGTAACCGGGCTGAAGCCCCACCTCTTGTAATGCACTTTTAAATCTTAAATGAAATATGCTATTTTTCCAATCTTTTTGTTCGGTTCGCGCCATACTTCTTGTGTTCCTTTAACTTTAATTGTATGATGCTTTGAACTCTTTGCTCAGTTTCTCATGTCTTAATTTTTATGGCCGAGATAGCCATCTCGGTCAAAGAGCTTTGTAATCTGTTTACTATGTGTTGGTCATACCTGCCCACTTTCTTCAGCCTAGATCCTTATCTTGGCTGAAGAGAGCTAAATGTTGGTCATACCTGCCAACTTTCTTCAGCCTAGATCCTTATCTCGGCTGAAGAGAGCTAATTGTTTGGTCATACCTGCCAACCTTCTTCAGCCTAGATCCTTATCTCGGCTGAAGAGAGCTAAATGTTGGTTATTCTTGCCAGCCTTCTTCAGCCTAGATCCTTATCTCGGCTGAAAAGAGCTAAATGTTGGTTATTTCTGCCAACCTTCTTCAGCCTAGATCCTTATCTCCGCTGAAGAGAGCTAAATGTTGGTTATTCCTGCCAACCTTCTTCAGCCTAGATCCTTATCTCGGCCGAAGAGAGCTAAATGTTGGTTATTCCTGCCAACTTTCTTCAGCCTAGATCCTTATCTCGGCCGAAGAGAGCTAAAGGTTGGTTGTTCCTGCCAACCTTCTTCAGCCTAAATCCTTATCTCGGCCGAAGAGAGCTAAATATTGGTTATTCCTACCAACCTTCTTCAGCCTTGATCCTTATCTCGGCTAAAGAGAGCTAAATGTGGGTTATTCCTGCCAACCTTCTTCAGCCTAGATCCTTATCTCGGCTGAAGAGAGCTAAATGTTGGTTATTCCTATCAACCTTCTTCAGCCTAGATCCTGATCTCGGCCGAAGAGAGCTAAATGTTGGTTATTCCTGCCAACCTTCTTCAGCCTAAATCCTGATCTCGACCGAAGAGAGCTAAATGTTGGTTATTCCTGCCAACCTTCTTCAACCTAAATCCTGATCTCGGCTGAAGAGAGCTAAATGTTGGTTATTCCTGCCAACCTTCTTTAGCCTAGATCCTGATTTCGGTTGAAGAGAACTATATGTTGGTCATACCCGCCAACCTTCTTCAACCTAGATCCTTATCTCGGCTGAAGGGAGAACCGAATGTTTGGTCATTCCTGCCAAACTTTCTGATTTCCCGTTACTGGCAATGACTGAGAACAACTTTTACAGTAGAAAGAATTATGCTGAAAAAAAAAACTACTTGTTTTATTTGAAAAAGGGAAAAAATTACAAGTATTTTAAGAAAAAACTAAAAATAAAATAATTTGAGATTGACAGTGTTCCATGGCCTGGGAATAGCCTTGATGTCTCCAAGTGATATTCCCTTTTTCCTGCTAAATCAACCACTTTGTATGATCCTTCCCAGTTAGGTCCTAACTTGCCGTCTCTAGGTACCAAGGTGTTTCCCATTACTTTGCGCAGTACCCAATCTCCAATCTTGAATTGCCTCAGATGTACTGTTTTGTTATATTTTCTGGATAACTCTTGCTGGTATGAGGTGATGTGAACTAGAGCTCTTTCCCTTCTCTTTTCTGCAAGGTCGAGTTCCAAGGTTATGGCTTCTCCATTCAAGTCTGGGTTAAAATTTTCACTTCTAATAGTGGGGAGGCCTACTTCCAGTGGGATTACTGCCTCCATGCCATAGGCCAAGGAAAAAGACGTTTCTCTAGTTGACCACCGAGGTGTGGTACGGTAAGCCTATAAAACATGAGAAAGCTCCTCAGCCCGCTTGCCTTTTGCTCTCTCCAACCTTTTCTTCAAACCATCTAAGATGACTTTGTTTGATGCTTCTACCTGGCCATTTGCTTGAGGGTATGCCGGTGTAGAGTTGTAGAATTCTATCTTGTACTCCTCATAAAAGCCCCTGAAGATTTTGCCATCGAACTGAGTGCCATTGTCAGATATTAGAGCCTTGGGTATGTCGAATCGAGTTATGATATTCTACCAGACGAACTTCATAACATTTTTCTCCTTTATTGATACGAGTGCTTTAGCCTCCACCCACTTTGTGAAGTAGTCTGTTGCTGCGAGAAAGAACTTTCTGTTGCCGGGTGCTGTTGGAAGTGGTTCCACTATGTCCAGGCCCCACATTGCGAAGGGCCATGGGCTAGTTAATGGTAGAAGTTCTCTGGCTGGTTGATGTATCTGGTGTGACAACTTCTGACATTTCTTACACCTCTTGACATATTTCTCTGAATCTGCTTGCATGTATGGCCACCAATATCCTTGTAAAATTGCTCTGTAAGCCAATGATCTTCCCCTTTGGTGGTTTTCGCATACGCCTTCATGTATCTCGAACAAAAATGTCTCGACCTTGCTAGGATGGACACATTTCAAGTAAGGTCCTATGAAGGATTTTTTGTATAACGCTAATGATGGAGAGAGCCAAAATTGCTGTGATTTTGCTCTAATTTTGTTAGCCTCTTTCTTTTCTTCAGGCAAGATGCCGTCTTTTAAAACACTATGATGGGGTCTATCCACGAAGGGCCTAGTTCGGCACAACATACCTTAACTGCTTCGGGTTCTTCAATGCTTGGTCTGGGTAGGAAGTCGATCAGTAATGGGTATGGAATAGATGTATCTGCCATTGAAGCAAAACCTGCTAGCTCGTCTGCTCTACTGTTCTCTTCTTGGCCGATTTGCTCTATCCGAACTACTTCGAACTTTATGATCTCCTTTCTGACTAACTCTTGGTACTTAGCCATCCTCTCATCTTTTGCCTCGTAGTCGCCTGAAATCTGGTTTACTACCAGCTGGGAGTCACTGTAAACATTAGCTCGGTGGCCTTCATGAAAAGTGCTAATTTTAAGCCTGCTAACAGTGCTTCATACTCTGCCTCATTATTGGATGCTTGGAAGCCAAGATTAACTGCTTGTTCAATTATTAGGCCATCTGGTGAGATGAGGACTACGCCAAGTCCTGCACCATGCCTATTGGATGCTTCATCCACGAAGAGTTTCCGCATCTCTCCGACGAATAGCTTCCAGCAAGTAAAGGGATCGGATGATGTCTTGGGATCATAAGTATTACCAATGTTTTCTTCCAAGTCCATGCCTACTGTTGGGGTTTGATCATCGCTATCTAAATACCCCAAGTCTTTTCTTTTTGATAAGTCTTTACTGGGAACAGCATGGTTTGCTTCTTCCTTCCAGTCCTCAATCCTGTGTGGCTTGCAATGTGGCTGGGTATCCTGCATTAGGGGTTGCGCAGTTCCCGCAGCACTTTCCTCCCTTACTTCGGTTGCGTTGGCCAAATCGACTAGGCAGACATGATGACTTCTTAGTGTGAACTCAGCTACAAAGTCTACTAAAGCCTGGGCTTTTATTACTGTTCTGGGTTGAAACTTGATATCAAACTGCCCCAACTCCACCGCCCATTTCAAGATTCGTCTAGAAGAATCCGCCCTATTAAACAAGGCCTTTAATGGAAAAGCCATTAGGACGATAACTGTGTGGGTGTGGAAATAATGCGACAACTTCCTTGAGGCGATCATCAAAGCTAAGGCCAGCTTTTCCAATGGTAGGTATCTTGTTTCACCGCCTAGCAAGGTTTTGCTAATATAAAAGATAGGCAGGTGTTGGATTTCTTCTGCTCTGACCAACATTGCGCTGACTGTATACTGTGAAACCGCCAAGTACAAAAAAAGCTCTTCTCCTGGCACTAGGGTTACTAACAACGGAGGAGAGGTCATGTAGTCCTTCAAGCTTTCTAGGGCACGGTCGTATTCCTCATCCCACTCAAATTTGGCCTTCAATGCTTGGAAAAATGGTCGACATCTGTCAGACGACCGACTAATGAACTGGTTGAGTGCGGCTGCTAGGCCAGTGAGGTGTTATACCTCTTTGACTATGTTGGGCCTCTCAAGATCCTGGATTGCTTTGATCTGAGAGGGGTCAGCTTCTATACCTCGGTTGGTTACTAGAAAGCCTATGAATTTGCCTGATCCTACGTCGAATGCACACTTGGATGCGCTTAGACGCAACTTGTTCTTTTTTAGAATTTGGAACACTTCATTTAGGTCCCTGAGATGGTCCTTCTCATCCTTTCTTTTGACCACCATGTCGTATATGTAGGCCTCCATTGTTCTGCCTAACAATGGTTCAAACATTTTGGTGACCATCCGTTGGAATGTAGCCCCTGCGTTCTTTAGGCCAAAGGGCATGACCTTGTAATAGTACAATCCTCTAGGCGTTGTAAATGATGTGACCTCCTGGTCTGGTTCATACATAGCGATCTGATGGTAACCTCTATACGCATCAAGGAAGTTAAGTCAGTTATGTCCTGCTGTCAGGTCCACCAGTTGGTCTATCCGTGGTTCAATCTCTCTATGCTTAATGGTTCAATCTCTTTGGAGATTCACTACCAAAGGCATAAAACTTTTTATGCTTAGAAGGTTCATTACCAAAGGTATAAAACGTTCTATGCTTAATGGTTTAATCTCTTTGGAGATTCACTACCAAAGGCATAAAACGTTTCATGCTTAGAAGGTTCATTACCAAAAGTATACAACGTTCTATGCTTACTGATTTAATCTCTTAGGGGATTTACTACCAAAGGCATAAAACGTTCTATATTTAACGGTTTAAATTCTTTAGAGATTCACTACCCCAAATGTATACATGTTCTTATACTAAAGCACAATCTTTTATTTTTCATTTCTCTTTATTCATCAGTGTGTTTACTTTTAAGGGACTAATTGACCCTTGGAAATCACCAAGGAAAGTGTCATTATCACTTATTATCAAGTTTGGATTTCACGTCATTATCACTCAAGGTTGGATTTTTCTAAGTCATTATCACTTTTTTGAGTTTGACTAGTCCTTGTTGCACATCTTGAGTTTGACTTGGAATCCCTTATCGCTTGTAAATAAGTTTGACTCTTCCTTTATAATTTCCCCCGAAGAAAATAAGATTTGTTTCTCGGGTTAAGTTGATGCTTGTTTCTCTTTATTGCATTTTGGACTTAGTGGACGTAAATATCACTTTTGCACAAACAGGAGAAAAGATAAAGAAATGGAAAGGTAATAAAAAAGGTTAATAAAATTGGTTAAAATTGGATTACAACCGACATAAAGAACCAGTATGATTAATTGAATTCGGTCGGACGTTATATCAAGTTTATTGTGTCAAGGCTTGTCTTACATCAATTCATAATAATTTGATGAACCTTGAAGCGTCTCTACTTCCCTTCTTGAATTCACTTCATGATAGGAGGGAGGGGTGATTGTTTATTCATTGCATTTATTGATCATTGTCCAAATTGTATCCGAGATCATCAAGCAATCAACTTGCTAATTGATGGTTTTGGAGATGATTCCAACCCTCTCTTGAGTATTTTTATGATAGAGAAGGGTAAAAAAAAAAAGACAAACATGACTAGGAATACCCTGTCTACACTGTTTCACCTCAGGAACAAAAACTAGATTTCCACAAGAAAACAAAGTATTGGATTTATTTGAGGCTCGACTGAGTCGCATTTTGGGGTCGGCAAGGCTCCAATAAATTACAAAACAATACACTTTTAGTCGAAAGCAGTAACTAGGGGTGAAACAGAACAAATCCCAGCAAGGTAGACAGAATAATTCCTGAGGAGTATCGAGCAATCATTGTATATTATTATTGTAATAAATTAGATAGCCCCTTTCATTTATTAGTCATTCGGCTTTCTAATAATTATTTATTCGGACATTTGGACATTCGGACCCTTCTTCGCAAGGACAAATATGTAATAAGTTGTATGTCTTCCAACCCCCATTCTTTCTCTTTTATTTCACTGCTTATGATGGTTAGATTAGGGAGATCATGTTTAATTAGCATTTTCCATGATTTACATCCATTCGTTTATATGCATAAAAGTTTGGCTCATCATATTATTCAAATGTCAAATTCAAACTCCTTACTTGCATACATGCGCTATCACAGGCCTTGAATTGACTCACACGCCATACTAGTAGCCGAACCTTAATTGCACGTTGCATGTGTTGCATTAGTCATTAGATTAGGATCATGCATTTTTTTTCTAACTATTTGCTTTCTTTTTTGACTCGCCTTCGGACATTAAGGTAAGCATTTTTGCTTTAGCAAATTGCATAAGTGTGAATGCTATCATATCAAACGTACTACCATGAGGCTAACTGCTTATTTGATGTACCTGTTTGAATGTCTGTGGATGAAGGCTAATCACTTGAATTGGGATACTTTGATTCATGTATATATGAGATCACCATCTTAAGTGATACATATTCAAAACACTTTTGTTTCAAAACAAACATGAAATCAAACATTCCAACTTTTTGTGAAATTAGTCTATACTTGTATCTTACATATAGAACAAGAGCATATACTGTACATAAAAACCACATCATGATTAGTAGAGGCCGATCTTTGATCGAGTGAGTGGGGTGTTCAATTATTGACATTCCCCTCTCATACCTAAGTTCCCAAACCAAGACACTTTGGTAACGACGGACTAATAGCCTTTGGCACGAGTCATGAGTTTCCTAAATTTCCTAAAATAAATATTTAGGTGGCGACTCTGATATCTAGCAAGGCAGTCCATTTTTGGCATTTGATTCAAACATCGCTTTTCCAAAAGAAATTGTTGGATTTGGACTCTTTTTATGTTTTCACTGTTTCACATTGCACTTGTGAAATCAGAATCAGAACCAACACAAGTGGAGTCTGAACTGTAGGGCTATTCATTCTTCCGAAAGGGGGCGCGAAAAGCCGAGCTATAGTTTCTAGCGACTCTGCTAGGGAATTAGAGAACTTGACTCAAACTTCATGATGTGAAATTTTATCTACATAAATATGTTCTTTGCATTGCATTTGCATTGGGGCGTTTAAGTCCCTGTTTTTGCCATCTGTTATTCCTAGACGGTTTACCGGAGGCTTGCCTACAAAGCTTGCCAAAAGGCTGACCGGTCATGGGCTCTGTCAAGTTGGGAACACAACCCTTGGATCTGGATTACCGCTGTACCGCTTAATCCTCCTTTCACTTTTCGATGTTAGGTGTGAGAGGTATATGAGGTAGTCTTGCTGAGGTACCCTTTGTGACTATTTGACCTAATGCATATAATACGCTCTAGTGACTATTCAAATTAGGACAGGATACTACCCGTACAGGATGTTATGAAACCATTTGCTTGAAATAGTGCAACCTAGATCATGTCAAAATCTAGGACAGGGTAACCCTACCCCCTCATAGGGGTGTTTTGGTTCTTTTTATGTGGTATGTGCTTTTACAGTGAAATATATAGGGTGGTTCATAGCAGTGGTACAAATGAGCAATCAGTCTAAGAACAAAGTTCAGTGGGGATCACAGTTCAACTGCGTGTGGTGATTAATTCAGAATTGGGGCCGAAGTGCTATCCGTTTTTTTAAAATATATTTTTTTTCTTTCTTTTTGCTAGGTAGTTTTTCATCATAGCTTCAGAAAGACTCAATATCCCCCGAGTTGTTTGGGCTCATTCTCGTAGGCTTTGTAAAATGCAAGATCTTGTTGATGGTCAACCAGTGTTAGTTTCTCTCTCGCCGGTTACTCGACGAAGAAGGAATAGACAGTCAGCATCAGTACCAAGCACTCAGCAAACTCCTGTTCACTCACCAGCATCTAATTCATTCAATCCAACAATGGCATAGAACCCAGCACAAAACACAGGAGAAGGTGCTGCCATGATGGCAGCAGTCCAAAGGACCATGGATTTGGTCAACCAACGGATGGCCGCACAGGATGAAGTCATCGTTGATCTGCGACGCCCATCTGGGGCATCTGCATCCACTGGACATCCGGTGCCAGCTACCCAGCCAAATCCTGATCTCTCTCCACCACTGGAAACTCCTCAGGTCCCAGATCCTCAGGAGATGTTTCCAACAGCTTCAGCTTACAGACCTCCGGTACAACCTCCTACGGGAACCATTCCCTTCGATATGAATGAAGTTAATCCAGCCATGATCAAAATTGCTAGGCTTGAGAAAGCCTTGAAGAAATCCCAGGGTTTCAATTCAATTCCCGACATTGAGGACAGGTACACTGAGGCTTCAATCAGGTTGCTAGAAAAATTCAAAATGCCTCACATCGATAGATTTGATGGGAGCGGGGATCCGATTATGCATGTCCGCCTGTTTTCAGATGTGTTGAGGCCTATGGGTTTATCTAGGGCACAAAAACTCTCATTATTTGGGAGGACCCTATCAGATGTAACGGCCATCTGGTATGCCAAACTGAAGGACTCAACGAAGTAGAATTAGGAAGAACTATCTGAGGGGTTTGTTAACCAGTACTCATACAATACTCAGATAGAAGTAACAATCAGTGAGCTGGAAGCAACCACTCAGAACCCCAAAGAACCCTTCATTGACTTTGTGGCAAGATGGAGGGCAAAGGCAGCCAGAATGATGAGCAGACCTTCTAAAAGAGAACAAGCCAAGTTAGTGGTCCAAAACCTCGAGCCAGACATGTTGCAGAGAATGATAGTGGCACCGTTGTCCACATTTGCTTCCTTATATGAGTTAGGGGTTCAAATTGAGAGCACCTTCAAAAAGGGCATCATCCACAGAACAAGTGAACCTGCAAAAAAGCGATCCACTCGGAGTACCAATGCTAGTACTAGCATTATTTCGCGACCTGCAGATATCAGTACCATTGCTACATCATCAGCCAAGATAGTCGATCCCTTTGCTGTTGCCACAAACTCACAAACTGCACAAAATAGTCAACCTTGGAACCGAAGACCTTTTACCCCCTCCATATGAGTCCAACCTGCGCCCTCAAGGTGTTGATGGACAAGGGGCATCTCAAGCCTCTTGATCCTCGCCCTCTCCCAGACCCACTGCCAGCAAGACACGACCCAACCCAATATTGTACTTTCCACCAACAACATGGCCATCATACAGATTCATGCTATCGTCTACGTCATGAGATTCAGAATCTCATTGACAACAAAGTCATCGCCCTTCCTAAACCAAATGTGACAACCAACCCACTTCCTACACATAACCAAGTTCCTCCCCCCAGAAATATTAACCACATCCAAACACTACCACCTACCTTCAACCCAAGCATATATATTACCTCGTCCCATCTACCAAAATCAGAGGTGGTTATTCCAAAAGGCACGGATATGTGCATGTTGGATCTAGCCCTACAAATCCAACCCAAAAAGGTTGTGGTAGGAATAGAGAAAGAGGAGAGTGCATTAAAGACAAGGTTATCTGATACCTGTGTCATAGAAAAGGGGGCTTCACTTGCAGAGGAGTATGACCCCAGTTTATACATTGTGGCTATTGATCAACCAAAACTAGTGGTCCTATTGCCGGATGTTCTCAGTGTCAATGCTATCAGGGAAGGCCAGTTAGGGCAACATCAGAATGATTGGCCTGAACAAGGCCTAAATGACTTGGCCGAACTGGATGAGGATCTAGTTCAGATAGAAGAAGACCTAGCCAACCTCTACTTCTTTGAAGAAGAAGAAACAAGCGGTGTCCAGATAGGCTGGTTGGATTCAAATCAGTCAAAAACAAACAACGGTTGGTTTGGTGACGAAGAGCTAGATGAGGTGGAACAGACAAAAGGGGTCAGGGAGGAAAAAGACGAGACCACATCCATTACTAGTACAGAACAAGTGCTGGAACAATTCCAGCAAGAGAGAATGGAAGAAATTCAAAGGAAGATGGCCTTGCCAGAAACCAAAACCATAGTTAGAAAGGAAATGTATGTTGTTGAGGGACGTGATGTGAACATGCTCCAAGTAGAGTCTGATAAAAGCCTGGCCATGATGGTAGGGGAGTGGTGGCAAGATAATGATCTGAGTCATGCATACACGGACGAAGGGTGGAAATCCAATACCCTCGACGATACGTGGTATACGGACGAAGTCAATTACATGACCCAGAGTGGTCGGTACTTCAAACCTGCGGCTGTAGATCAACCAGAATCCTCTAACAAAGAGGTTGATAACACTAGAGAGAAGGACTGTGAAGACAACCTGGTTTTGAAACAGCTTAAGAAGATTCAGGTAGATATCTCAATCTGGGGATTGATAATGGCTTCTCGGGAGCATAGGCAAGCATTGCTAGAGGCAATGAATCGCACCAAACTGCCTATCGACACTACCGCTGATCAACTGGTGTCATTAGTCACATCCGGTAATGTTACGCCATGATATCTTTCACGGATAAAGAGCTGCCACCTGAGGGTGCCAACTACAACCGGCCCTTGTATGTAACTCTAGAGAGCCGAAAGAAGTGGATTCCGGTAGTGTTAGTAGATATTGGATCGGCGATCAATGTGTGTCCGGCACGGACTGCTTATGCCATAGGTTTGAGGCTTGTTGACTTCACACCCACAACTCAAGCCGTCCGAGCTTATGACAATACAAGTCGGGATGTCATGGGAACATTCAAGAGCCATATCCTGATCGGCCCGTCCGAACATGAGATAGAATTCCATGTAATAGATGTTCCGGCTACCTTCAATCTACTGTTGGAAAGGCCTTGGCTGCATCAGATAAAAGTTGTGTCATCAACAGTCCATCAGTTGGTGAAATACCCCTTCAAATGTGGGATTGCTACGGTGTATGGTAATTCATCGATCCACCCTCCCCAGGGAACTGCCACACCAGTGTTGGAAATCATACACGCGGAAGAAGATGTATTCCTCTCTGGCTTCTCACTAACAGAAGCTCGGGTAGTCCAATCTATCATGCAGAAGCTGACGGAATCTATGTGAGTGCTCAATCCATCTACATGATGAACAAACAGGGGCATATGCCTGGATCAGGACTAGGCAGGAGTGGCAGGCAAGGAGGCGCTGTTACCAAGGAGCTAATTCACAACCCCCACGCTTTTAGGCTGAGATACAAACCTACTGCTGAGGATTGGCAAAGGAAGTGGGCTGAGTTGAAAGGAAAAATTAAAGCAAAGAATGATGGAAAACAATATGAGTTAGTTCACAAACCAATACGGGGAACCTTGAACGGACGCTTTGTTCGCCAAGGGGAAGATTTCCCCTTTTGTGGATTTCCAGAGCCTTGGTTTGACCAGGAGACGAAGACAATCTATCCCGGGTTCGAGATCTTCTTCGGGCACCAATTACCGGAAGAAGAAGATGAACAGATGGACCTGAGTACTAATACAGGTCAAGGCAGGACTGTAACTGTGAACGTTGAAGAAAAAGAGCTATTGGGAAAAACCCTAACTGACTTACTAGCAAATTCTACTATCGGAACTGAGTCTGACAACTTGGGGGATAGTTTTATTATCTCAATAATCGGGGATAAACTAGAAGTGAATTTCTCTAAACTTATTGTGGATGCATCTGAGGCTCCACACCTTATTTGGAAATTTGAAAAGGGCATCATCAGCAGTTTTGAATCGGATAATAAGTCTGAATCTGATTCCATCGAGTTTGTAGAGTCGAAGTCAGATTCGAGTTCTTCTGAGTCTGGTACTTCCGGGAGTGGTAACCCGGGTGCCAAAGTCCTGTCAAAGTCTTCTTTTAGTTTTTCTTTTGAGTCAACTGTAACTGAGGACCCAGACTTTACTAATGGGAATCTCGTAGAGTTTTCTTACTTCTCTGTGCCTTTAGTTTGTTGCACTGATCTTGATTTTCAAAATTTTGACTTAAACGAAGAGGAAGAAATTCCTCGGGCTTTGAAAAATTTGGTTGACCAAGAGGAGGAGAGGCGCGTTAAGCCTACATAGATGAAATCACTGCAATATATGTGGGTATTGTGGAGGATCCCCGTTTGGTCCAAATCGGATCCACGTTGTCTTCGGAGGAACGCAAGCGTTTAATCGCTTTATTAAAAGATTTTAAAGATGTTTTCGCGTGGTCCTACAAAAACATGCCTGGAATAGATCCTGAAATTGTACAGCACCGGATCCCTCTTAATCCCAAGGCCCAGCCAGTCAAACAGAAACTGCATAGAGTTCGCCCAGATTGGGCATTAAAGATCAAAGAGGAGGTCAGCAAATAGATTGATGCAAGTTTCTTGATAGTATCTGAATACCCGACTTGGTTGGTTAATATCATTCCGGTTCCAAAGAAGGATGGTAGAATTAAGGTCTACGTTGACTTCCAGGATCTAAATAGAGCAAGTCCGAAAGATGATTTTCCATTGCCACACATCGATGTACTGGTAGACTTCATAGCTGGCCATGCTTTGCTTTCATTCATGGATGGGTTTTCCGAGTATAATCAGATTTCGATGGCATCGGAGGACAGGGAGAAAACTGTTTTCACCACGCCGTGGGGTACCTACTGTTATAGAGTTATGCCTTTTGGACTGAAAAATGCCGGGACTACATATCAGCGGGCGACAACCACCATTTTGCACGACATGATCCACAAGGAGGTTGAGGTGTATGTGGATGATATGATTGTCAAGTTTAAAGAGTGAGAAGGTCACTACACCGCCCTGGAAAAATTCTTTGAGCGGATCAAGGAGTATAGACTGAAGTTAAACCCACAGAAAAGCACCTTCGGGGTAACTGCAGGAAAAATGTTGGGATTTTTGAGTACACAAAGGGGAATTGAAGTAGATCCCTCCAAAATCAAGGCCATTGTAGAAATGCCACCACCAAGGACTGAAAAGTAGGTGTGCGACTTTCTGGGTAAGGTGCAATTCATAAGACGGTTTATCTCAAAATTAACCTTGACTTGTGAACCACTGTTTGGTCTGTTGAAGAAAGGAAAGAAATTCTAATGGGATGATCGGTGTCAGTTCGTCTTCAAGCAAGTTAAGCAGTACCTTCAGAATCCTCTTGTATTGTCGCCACCAGAACCGGGGAAACCACTGATCTTGTATTTATCAGTAACAAATTCAACCATGGGGTGCATGCTAGCGCAAGAATCAGAAGCGAAGGTGGAGAAAGCCATCTATTAGCTAAGCAAGAAGATGCTAGAATATGAAACTCGTTACACTCCTCTCGAGAAAGCTTCCTTAGATTTGGTTTGGGCAACGAGGAAGTTGAGACACTACCTGTTAGCTCATTCTGTAATTCTAGTTTCGAGCTTAGATCCCATCAAATATCTCTTTGAGAAACCAGCACTTACGGGTAAGCTAACTCGTTGGTTGCTTCTTTTCTCCGAGTTTGACCTCAAGTATGTCATGTGCAAATCAGTCAAAGGGAGAGCTGTAGCGGAATTTCTGGCGAATCACCCAGTAGAAGGAGATAATGAAGTAGTGAAGTTTCTATTCCCAGATGAAGACATCCTGCAGATAGAAGAGGAACCATGGACAATGTACTTTGACAGAGCGTCTAATCAGCATGGTTATGGAATCGGTGTGTTGCTCATAGCACCTGATGATTCACACATACCTCTAGCCTTTAAACTCCGGTTTAAAGTATCCAACAATGAAGCAGAATATGAAGCGTGTATTACTGGCTTGGAAGCTGCCCTAGAACTAGGGGCAATAAGATTGGATGTTATCAGAGATTCGAATTTGGTTGTGTCTCAAGCCAACGGAGATTGGCAAGTTAAGGAAGAGAAAATAAAGGTTTATCATCAGGCCCTGGATATGTTAATTCCGAGGTTTGAGAAATTGACATTCACGCATTTGCTCAGAGAGAACAACCGATTTGCTGATGCATTGACAACTTTATCCTCCATGGTGGACATTCTGCTTGGAGTAAAGATGCACCCGATCATCATTGAACAGAAGTATACACCGGCGTATGAGACCATTACTGTGATAGATGAGGTTCAAGACACGAACCCCTGGTATTACGACATTTGGAATTTCCTGGACAAAGAGGCGTACCCACCAGGGGCAAGTGCCGAGAACAAAAGGGGAATACGGCATCTGGCCATCCAATTCATCATCTGCGGAAACAAGTTGTACAAAAGAGGCCATCTGAGAATGCATAAGTTGTGTGTTTAGGAAGGAGAATCAAGGCGCCTTATGGAAGCTATCCACAGAGGAGAGTGCGGAGCTCACATGAATGGTGTGATGCTAGCTCGGAAAATCCTTAGACAAGGCTACTACTGGTCAACCATGGAGGAGGACTGTATTGGCTTTGTACGGTAATGCCACAAATGTTAGATCCATGCCAATCGCATGAACATTCCGCCGTCGAAACTCTACAATATGACTTCATCATGGCCTTTCTTAGTTTGGGGAATTGACGTTATTGGTGCAGTCACACCAAAAGGGTCAAACAGGCATGAGTTCATTTTGGTAGCAATCGACTACTTCACAAAGTAGGTGGAGGCCCAAGCCTATGTCGTTCTAAAGGCGTCGCATGTGGCTAAGTTCATCAAGAACAACATCATCTGTCGGTATGGGGTGCCCAACGAGATCATCTTAGATAATGGCTCGCACTTCAAGAAAGAGGTGATAGACCTGCTTGAGAAATATAACATGGCTTTCCGTAAGTCATCAACATACGGGCCGTAGACCAATGGAGCTGTTGAGGCTGCAAACAAAAACATCAAGAGAATTTTGCAGAAAATGGTTGAAACCTACAGGGACTGGCCGAAGAAACTTCCATTCACACTCTAGGGTTACAGAACGTCGATCCGAACATCTATAGGAGCAACTCCTTATTCTCTTGTTTTTGGAATGGAAGTTGTTCTGCCAATCGAGATTGAAGTACCGTCGCTAAGAATTATGGTTGAGTGTCAGATAACGGAGGTGGACTGGCAACAAAATAGATTTAAAGAATTGATGTAATTTGACGAGAGGAGGTTGAAGGCATTGTATCATATCCAAGGTTACCAGCGTAGAATTGTGAGGGCTTTTAACAAGAAAGTCAAATCCAAAAATCTCAAAGTAGGACACATGGTGCTCAAAGACAACCGAGCCCCCATCCACGACCCTGGGGCAAGTTTAGACCCAATTGGACTGGTCCTTATATCATCAAGTCAATTTGGTCTGGGGGAGCAATTTTTCTTATGGATTTGGATGGCCTGGAGTTTTCTCAACCGATCAACATAGACAAGTTGAAGAAGTATTACCCCTGAGAGGCTCGTTAGGATGAAAACCCGAAAGGGCGACCTAGGCAAAAGTTAGAGTATAAAAAAAGAAAATAAAATAAAATAAATTAGAAATAAAGAAAAACAGAGCTCGCAAGGCCGAAAACCCGAAAGGGCAACCTTGGCAAAAGTTAGAGCGCAAAGGGAAAGAATAAATACTCGAGTAAACCCTCTCCGAACTACGTAAAGCCTGATTCTCATCTTTAGGATACGTAGGCAACTTCATCCCGAAGTTCGGCCATCACTATTTTTCAACCCAACTGTTCTGTTCATCTGGTTTAATCAATCTGTCATTCTTCATCGTTTGTCGACTTGGTTATGATCTTCTGATTTGGGGCTGTACAGCCTTAGGATTAATTCCATATGTATCCGATGGTGACCATTTCCCTCCCCAAAAAAAAAAAACCAAAAGAAAAAAAAATTGTTTTGAAAAGTTTTAATTCAATTTTTGTTTTTCTTCTCAAAACTTTACCGTTTACAACACAAAAGGAAACTTTTCAATACTCACTTTAATTATATTGATTTATCACAAGTACACTCTCCAAACCAAAGTTGATTTTACATAAAAACTTGAAAAGAAAAGACAAAGCAATAAACTAGGGGCATAGATGAGTCAAGTGTTAGTTCTTCGTCTCTTTTTCGTGCCTGTGGAAGTTTCTGTAACCGAGGTCGGCCTAATCTGTTCCTCATCCTTGAGCCAAACCAAGTATTCGTCAGGAAGGATGGAACTTAAAGTAAAGGCAGGGGCCAAAAATTCTCTCGTATTCCAAGCACTGAGGTACCGAGGCAAGTACGAACCACGAACGGGAAATGAAGCTGGGTATTTTATCCCTTCATCCGGACAAATCTAATCATGTCCAAACTGGCGTCTGAACCTAAATGGAAAATAGAATACACAATGTGTAAGGCCAATCAACTGTATACCTGGTTGCCGGGACATGCTGTAACTCATCTTAGCCAAGTTAAGCCAGGGGCTACGCCAAGCAATGTCAGCCGTAGATCTGTTGTGCATCTAGTCACACCACATTCCCTCTGAGGGGAACTCCATTAGCTGTGGACGAGGAAAGTAAGTCCTGGCCGAGTACTCGGGGCAAGGATCCACCACTTTCAGCTTATCCATCGACCATATTTGGGGAAAAGGATGAAAAATAAGAGAGATAAAAGAATAGAGAGATGTACGTTGAGAGAAAAGTAAGAAAAGGGTTTTGAGGGAAAAAAAAAAGATTGAATGCCGAGTGATATAAGGATCATAAATAAGGAGGGTGGGAAACAATACCTGGAGAAGTAATGGACTCCCCGCAAATTGAGTAGTCTCTCCCCGCTGAAAAGTATCTAAGCCCATCAAAGTCTCAGCCAGCACTAAGCCCATACAACTCTTGCCCTCCTTAAGGCATTGGGCTACTTCAATCAGTTTAATGCTAACTCCACCGCGACTAGGGGCAAGAAGAAAGTGTACGTATAAGTATAAGCAAAGGGCATGCTGACGATAACCTCGCCAAAGGAGGTCGTCTTTGTCACCGGTGATGAAAAACCGACGAATCAAATCTAGAATATCTAGTTCCCCATTGTGAGCCAAGGATCGAGCTTCATGTAAGGTAAGCCCACACATTCGTCCTAAAGCTTGAGCATGGCCAAAACAGGGTTGAAGCATGATTTCTTTATCACGTTGAGATTCCATCAATGCTTGAAATTCTTCGAGTGTCGGACACATCTCTTGTGAACCGAACCGAAACGAAATATATGTGTGATTGGATTCCAGAACCGAGCAGCGGTATAGAGAAATAGAAAGCAAAGTGAAGTGCGGCTCAACGGAAAAGAGCATTTAGGCCGAAACCGCAAAAGTTCATCTTTTCCAAGCCATCCAAAGTGGTTATCCAGTCTTGGAGCCTATTGGTGGGCAACATCTCCATTTTGAGAGCAAAATGTAAAACCTTGCTCTTCTATCAGAAACAACATTATGGGAGTACCATTTATAAAATTTAGATGGAGTAGGGATGATAGCCTTTAATGGTGGGTGGGCCAAACATTGTGTTGTAGTTGTGGAGTGCACTCCCAGAAGATTCCCTTTGTCCTCTTGTGTCCTTTTGTCCTCTTGTATTGTGATTGTATTTTCAATCTTGTCTAATTACCATGTCTTTTGTTTTAGGATGTTCAAGTTGTTTTCATTATGTTTCTTTTGTTATCAAGTTGTAGTTTTTTCATTTTGTCTGGTTGATATTATTATCCGATTCATGAACCAATTCAAGTGCAAGTGTTCTTCAAAGATTATCATGCAAGTGTTATCCAATCATCATATGCAAACACAGTGCAAGATATTTGCAAGAAAAGATCATCCACAATAACACTTGATAAAACTAGCGAGTCCAACCCCGATCATTGTTTTACAAAATAAAAAACAAAAGAGAAGTCTTTCAACAAGAACAGAGTCTATCTAAAGCTAGTGTTTAAACTACAAAGCAAATATAAAAAAACAGGGGGTTTTTTTGTTGGGGTTTTAGTTTATCTGAATCAAAAACAAAAACAAAAAAAAACAAAAACAAAAAAAAAAAAAAAACAAAAACACAAAAAAACAAAAAAACAAAAAAAAACTTTATTGTCTTTTATGTTATTAAATAAAAAAAAAAAATCAAAGAACTCAGTTTTATTTCTCATATTTTGATTTGAGTAGATATTTTAATTTGAGTAAATATTTTGATCTGATTCCAAAAATATATATATACATATATATATATATATAGGAAAATAAAATAATACATAAAAAAAAAAAAAGTTCAATGAGTTTTGCTTTGTTTTAAATCTGAAATCAAATTAGTTTGTTAATTTGTATATCCTGTTTACTTTGATCCAAAAAAAATAAAAATAATAATAAAATAATAATAATAATAATAATGGAAAATCAAATCAGCTTGTTTAGGTCATTTTTATTTTGAGTAAAACAAAATAATAAAATAAAATAAAAATTTCGTAAATTGGTTTTGTGTCCGTTTTGTGTCTATTTTATTCGCAAGTGTGTTTTGCCTATTTTCAGTTCATTAAGTTTTCTTTTACGTTTTCAGTAATAGGCTAAAATTATCTGGTTTGAAATACAACCATTTCTAACATCTAAATATTCAAACCATTCTAATTTGCCATTCGGATTCACAAACAAACTCGTTTTAGTAATTTCGGGGATTAACCCCGATCACATTTGTACAAAACATATACAGAAAGAAAAAAAAAAAGAAAAACAACAAACCCAAAAACAAAAAAACAAAAAACAAAAAAAAATAGAGAAAACAAAAAAGGAAACAGAGAGAGAGAGTAGCATTTTTTCAATTTTTCAGCAGTAGCTCGGCGACAAAGATTACAACCAGCTTTATTTGCATACAACTTCGTTGCCTAACTTTACCATCAGCTGCCTCGCTTCATCTTTACTCCTTCGAAGCTCTTGAAGACTCTACATCGGTCTTTGCAGAGCTTTCGAAGGAGATTATTCATCGCCGGCCATCAAATTGGTTGTGCGAAAAAACTTCGAATCGAGCCACGGAGGTGGCCTGTCGTTTCAGCTCTTTGTTATACTTTTTCAATGCACTAATTTCTACTCGAGCGTCTTTGTACATACGTTGAAGGAGGGAGAGTTGTGCATTTAACTGATGTACTTCACACGTCCTATTCTGCAGTCGACGGGACAAGTTGGAGACCGCAGTCACGGTCTCCACACATGACCTCAACGTATATGAGTTTGCTTCGATGTCAGACTGTGCCGCCATAATTTGTTCAACTAACATCGCTGGAAAGCTGAAAACAGGAGGAATGAGGAGGAACCCGTGGTTGAGGTTCAGGGGAGTCGGAATCGGTCATCTCTATCGTGGACTCGTTCAGGTCTGGAAAAAGTGTGAGAGAACCGTGTGAAGAGGCCATGACAGATGAGAGTAATGCAAAAGAAAGAGATTGCAGAATGGTGGCAGAGAAAGTTTGCAGGCTTTTGCTCTGCCCTCTCTCGCAGGCCTTAACTTAAAAAGAGGATGAAACCAAAGAAGAAGACCAAGAGGAAGGAAGGCCGAGATGATCGTTGACAATCGGGGCAGGATTGGATAGCCTATTGGTCAGGCACCGCGATTGTTGAAATAACGCGATAGATACGACGTTCAAAGAAGATGAAGAAAGAGAGAGTGAGACAAAAATAAAGGAGGCGGGAGAGTTGTATACATATATGTATATATATTGTATATCTATGTATTATATATATTTGTTTGAACATTTGGTTACAAGAGTGGCTTGGGTTCAGTGGTTGAAGGATGGAAGGCTGAGCCTGAGATCAGGGGTTCGAACCCCATAATAAATGTTTCTTTTGTTTTGTTTTGGTTTTATATATATATATATGTCTCATATCTATGTGTATATATTTGTTTGCATATCTTATCACGAGACGGGCTTGGTTCAGTGGTTTGGCTCAATGGTTGAAGGACTAAGAGATTAAGCCTGAGGTCAGGGGTTCGAAACCCCGTATCCCCACATCCATGCATTTTAAGTTTTTTCTTTCTTTTTTGCGTGTTTGGAGTACGTGTTCCGACGTCAGCAAACGGAATATGCCTTCTCAGTAACGGCATCTTCCCGCTGACGACTACAAACAGAATATTCCCCACTTGTGTATATCTCCGTATATGTCTGTCTCATATATACCTGTATATATCCGTATATATCCGTGTATATATATACCGTATACATCTATGTATATATACCGTATATATCTATGCATATATACGATATATATTTGTGTAGATATACCGTATATATCTGTGTATATATCTGTATCTGTCTGTGTATCTATACCGTATATATGTGTATTTATATCGTATATATCTGTGCATATTTCTGTATCTGTCTATGTATATATACCGTATATATCTGTGTATATATCTGCCTCTGTCTGTGTATATGTCTGTATATGAATATATGTATACCGTATGTACATATCTGTGTATCTTTTGTTTATATACACGGTCACACCCGCACCGTGCATTTATCGCATGATCACATCCGCACCATGCATCTAGCGTACGATCACATCCGCACCGTGCATTTATCGTACGATCACATCTGCACCGTGCATCTATCGCACGATCATAACCATATTGTGCATCTATCGCACAATCAAGCGTCTACCACATAATCTCAATCCATCGCGCTATCTTGCGCATCGCACTATCTTGTGCACTTGTCGTGGTTTAGGAGACCTTAAATCCTCTAAAGGCGCAATTCCTTTGGTGTTTGTTATGCCCGAACAACTTCAATCGGTCTGGTATAGCCACCTGACTGTGTTTGTAATGAGTTCCTAGGAGATCAACTGCGATGATGAAAACTAGAGTTCGAATGGCCGAGGCCTAGAACGCAAAGGTTCGGGATTTTCGAGACTAAAATCTGGTTTAAATACCCAGGGGCGTATCCCCGGCTTGAAATCTGTATGGTAGCCCCATAGGTTGAGGTAGCTTATATGCGCCTCAATTCTGGATACTGAACCAACCTAATCTGTCACCCCGTTGGAGAATAGGGAAAGTTGTGAATATGATCAAAAAAAAGAAAAAAGCGGCATCCGTGGCTTCTGCGTATAGAGGTTACCCCTAATCATTCTACTATACCTTCTTTCGTTCACGCGAAATGCATTTGGATTTTGACTTTACCTTCCCTCTTTTCACGTGAAACGTGTTAAGATTTGATGTTTATCATTTCAAGTTCACATACTCCTCTCGCGTAAGACGCGTTTGGATCTCAAGTTCACATACTCCTCTCACGTAAAACGCGTTTGGATCTCAAGTTCACATACTCCTCTCGCGTAAGACACGTTTGGATCTTAAGTTCACATACTCCTCTCGCGTAAGATCCGTTTGGATCTCAAGTTCACTTTTCTCCTCTCGCGGACGAAGCGTTTGGATCTCACATTCATTACATCCAACATTTATGCTTTCATTCAGTGTCACATCATTGTCTTGATTGCATTTCATTGCATGATCATAAGTTATGTTTTACATATCATTCTGCATCTTGCCCCTGAACTACGCAGGTTTGATTCTTTGCAAACGGGATACGTAGGCAACCCTCAGGTTCAACCAATTATTTGCATCTGTTTGATTTGCCAAAGTCTTACGATCTTGTCAAATGGGTCATCTTGAGGCTTTGACATTCACTCACGTCATGAAATGACTTCGAGTTCTGTCAAAGAGGGGCAACTGTAGACACCCTAATTTTGACCACTCGTAAGACTTAGGCGCTTTATTCTGAACATCCGATGATGAAAGTTACACTGTGCAATCTTTTGAATTCTCAGTGAAGAAATTTGGATTCAAGTTCTAATCCCAAACCTTACATCCCATTTTGGTCAAATTATTTTAAATCAAAACCCTCTTTCAAAATATTTGTCCAAATGCTTCTACGATATTCCGAGACTCGCATTTCATTTAAAACTGCACTTGTCGGTAAACCGAGTAAAGACGAAGTGGAAATAAATGAAAGGGAGGTGAACTCTTTGAAAATAAAAAAAAATCTTTAAAACATCTTGGTTAAAGGTTTGGAGTTGAAGAAAATTGGAGGAAAGGGAAGAAAACTAGTTGGGGACAAGTTGGGTATAAAACCGTTAAGAGAAAACTGAGCAGCCTTCACTAAAATAGGAATATCTTTTAGCACACTTAGAATTTAGATGTGAGACCACCTCCATTGGAAAGAGGACTTCCGGGGCTTCGTTTTAGACTCAAGAATCACGTAAAACCGAGTCCGGATGAGGGAGATATAGCTGTTTGAAGTTAGGCATAAATCCGATAAGGTCAAAACTGAGTAACCTTCACTAAAATAGGTATATCTCTTAGAACACTTAGAATTTAGATGTGAAGACACCTTCATTGGAAAGAGGACTTCCGAGGCTTCATTTTAGACTCAAGAATCACCTGAAACGGAGTCCAGATGATGGAGATATGCCTATTTGAAGTCGGGCCTGAATGCAGATTCTTAAGTCCGATCAGACCTCACCGAGGTCATGCCACCCCTTTTGACTTTTCAAAGCTGTCCAAATGTGCTGATATTTTGAGGAGCAGCAGGTCAAGGCCTATAAATACAAGGCTCAAAGTGATGTTTTAGGGGAGACAAAAAAAACATTATCAATAGTTAAGAAAACAATATCAAGTTAGAAATATCATATATCAAAGAGAAATATCAAGTTAGAAATATCAACAAAGAGAAATATCAAGGTGTTAGGCAATATCCAAGAGTTGAAACCATCTTTGTTCTTCCTTGCTCTTCCATCCATCCATACCATACAAGAGCTTGAACTTGAATCTTGATTTGAGAATTGAAAATCATATTCAAACTTAAGGGTGCTTTGAAATCAAGTTTGATTTACAACAAGAACACTTCTCTACAAGAGGTAAAGCTTCCTTACTTTCATTTCAATCTTTGTTCATCTTTTTCTTGTGTTTTCATATTATTTTGGTACTGTTTTAGGACTGTTTTGAGGGCTGAAACTTGTGATTAAAAGCTACCCAAAGGTGGAGGGGTTAATCACCCTTCTTTGAACCTTTTTCGAAGCTTGAATCCTTGTGTTTCCCACTTGTTTTTGCTAATTTTTCCCACTGTTTTGGGGCTGATTTGGGACTGTTTTGGGGCTGTTTTTCAACATCTAAACTATGTGATTTAAAGTTGTAAAAGTGGAGGGGCTATCCACCATTCCTTCTACTTGTTTACTAACTTGATCCTATTTAATTTTGCTCGCTTTCTATAGCTTAATTTCAGCACTATTGTATGCTATTTAGGGGGCTGTTTAATTTATTTCAGTGATTTATGTTTTAAATATCAAGTTTGTTTGTACTAACCAATTAATCAACTTCGCATAATCATCTCTGCAACCTCCTTCCATTCTTTGCTTATTTCGATTAAAAAGTTGTGAAAAATTAAGATTGTGGTTCAAGATAAAAAATGAACTCTTCCATGCTTAATGGTTTAATATCTTTGGAGGTTCATTACCAAAGGTATAAAACGTTCTATGCTTAATGGTTTAATCTCTTTGGAGATTCACTACCAAAGGCATAAAACGTTTTATGCTTAGAAGGTTCATTACCAAAGGTATAAAACGTTCTATGCTTAATGGTTTAATCTCTTTGGAGATTCACTACCAAAGGCATAAAACGTTTCATGCTTAGAATGTTCATTACCAAAAGTATACAACGTTCTATACTTACTGATTTAATCTCTTAGGGGATTTACCACTAAAGGCATAAAACGTTCTATACTTAACGGTTTAAATTCTTTGAAGGTTCACTATCCCAAATGTATACATGTTCTTATACTAAAGCACAATCTTTTATTTTTCATTTCTCTTTATTCATCAGTGTGTTTACTTTTAATGGACTAATTGACCCTTGGAAATCACCAAGGAAAGTGTCATTATCACTTATTATCAAGTTTGGATTTCACGTCATTATCACTCAAGTTTGGGTTTTTCTAAGTCATTATCACTCTTTTGAGTTTGACTAGTTTGACTTAGAATCCCTTATCGCTTGTAAATAAATTTGACTCTTCCTTTGTAATTTCCCCCAAAGAAAATAAGATTTGTTTCTCGGGTTAAGTTGATGCTTGTTTCTCTTTATTGCATTTTGGACTTAGTGGATGTAAATATCACTTTTGTACAAACAGGAGAAAAGATAAAGAAATGGAAAGGTAATAAAAAAGGCTAATAAAATTGGTTAAAATTGGATTACAACCGACATAAAGAACCAATATGATTAATTGAATTCGGTTGGACGTTATACTGAATTTATTGCGTCAAGGCTTGTCTTACATCAATTCATGATAATTTGATGAACCTTGAAGCGTCTCTACTTCCCTTCTTGAATTCATTTCATGATAGGAGGGAGGGGTGGTTGTTTATTCATTGCATTTATTGATTATTGTCCAAATTGTATTCGAGATCATCAAGCAATCAACTTGCTAATTGATGGTTTTGGAGATGATTCCAACCCTCTCTTGAGTATTTTTATGATAGAGAAGGGTAAAAAAAAAAAGACAAACATAGCTAGGAATACCCTATCTACACTGTTTCACCTCAGGAACAAAAAACAGATTTCCATAAGAAAACAAAGTATTGGATTTATTTGGGGCTTAATTGAGTCGCGTTTTGGGGTCGGCAAGGCTCCAATAAATTGCAAAACAATACACTTTTGGTCGAAAGTAGTAACTAGGGGTGAAACAGAACAAATCCCAGCAAGACAGACAGAATAATTCCTGAGGAGTATCGAGCAATCATTGTATATTATTATTGTAATAAATTAGATAGCCCCTTTCATTTATTAGTCATTCGGTTTTGTAATAATTATTTATTTGGACATTTGGACATTCAGACCCTCCTTGGCGAGGACAAATATGTAATAAGTTGTATGTCTTCCAACCCCCATTCTTTCTCCTTTTTATTTCACTGCTTATGATGGTTAGATTAGGGATATCATGTTTAATTAGCATTTTTCATGATTTGCATCCATTCGTTTACATGCATAAAAGTTCGGCTCATCATATTATTCAAATGTCAAATTCAAACTCCTTACTTGCATACATTCGCTATCACAGGCCTTGAATTGACTCACAAGCCATACTAGTAGCCGAACCTTAATTGCACGTTGCATGTGTTGCATTAGTCATTAAATTAGGATCATGCATTTTTTTTCTAACTATTTGGTTTCTTTTTTGACTCGCCTTCAGACATTAAGGTAAGTATTTTTACTTTAGCATATTGCATAAGTGTGAATGCTATCATATCAAACATACTACCATGAGGCTAACTGCTTATTTGATATACTTGTTTGAATGCCTGTGGATGAAGGATAATCACTTGAATTGGGATACTTTGATTCATGTATATATGAGATCACCATTTTAAGTGATACATATTCAAAACACTTTTGTTTCAAAACAAACATGAAATCAAACGTTCCAACTTTTTGTGAAATTAGTCTATACTTGTATCTTACATATAGAACAAGAGCATATACTGTACATAAAAATCACATCATGATTAGTAGAGGCCGATCTTTGATCGGGTAAGTGGGGTGTTCAATTATTAACCTTCCCCTCTCATACCTAAGTTTCCGAACCAAGACACTTTGGTAATGACGGACTAATGGCCTTTGGCACGAGTCATGGGTTTCCTAAATTTCCTAAAATAAATATTTAGATGGCGACTTTGATATCTGGCAAAGCAGTCCCTTTTTAACATTTGATTCAAACATCGCTTTTCCAAAAGAAATTGCCGGATTTGGACTCTTTTTGTGTTTTCACTGTTTCACATTGCACTTGTGAAATCAGAATCAGAACCAACACAAGTGGAGTCCGAACTGTAAGGGCTATTCATTCTTCCGAAACGGGGCACGAAAAGCCGAGCTACACTGGTATACTGCTATAACCTGGTGAAAGTGGCTTAAGTACATGTAGGGGTCTGACTTTCCTTCATAAGTGGTGAGTTTGGGTTGGTGAAAGCCTAAAGGTAGTGGTGCGTTCTCAATTGCCGGAACGAACAGCGAGCTCCGTAGCCTTGCTAATACTTTATCCGCTAGTTCGTAAGCAAGGCGCGGCATTGGCATCCTTACCCCGACACTCCCTTGTGTCCTAGGAGCCAATCGTTGCAGGGCTGAAACTCTGCGAGGGTCGCGAGCCCTGGTGTCCTCCTTCTATTGGGCCCTCTCCTTGAGCACTATTCGTAAGTCTGCTGACCTAGGCAACTCCGTGTGCCTAGATGTCGTTTGGTGCATGTGCGAGGGCCGATAACTGCTTCCCTTTGTATGTGACCTTTCAATCCTCATTCTCTAAGACCTAGAGTAACGAGTCCTGGAAGTCCTTGATTGAGTGTCGCCTGTTCTAAGGCTCCTACTTTCTGTTTGTGATGGTGTGGCCTGTCGGTCATGATCTTTCGAGTGGCGAGGGGGCGTGTTGTCTTTGCGCCCTTCTCCTGTCACCGCCCCTTTTCCCTTTATCTGGCTCTTCATTGTCTCCATGTTTGCCGCCATCCTCCTTATTAACTCGTCTTGCTCCCTCATGCGATCCTCCAGAACTTGAGGATCCAACCTCCGCCTCTGTCTTTCAGGACTTTGAGAACGACGGGGACTAGTGCCCCGTCTCTCCCTTGTGTCCCTCCGGGAGTTCCGTCGCTGGGGTTCTAATTCTGCCATAGGTGGGATAGAAGGTAAACCTCCGCGCCTCCCACCCTCCTCCGGGGTTTGCCCATCAATAGCAGATTGCGGCAAGTCTTCATTATGCGCCATTGATTTTAACTAGAGAGGAAAACTCGATCATAAGGTTTTGTTCTTTGTGAAATTCCCACAGACGGCGTCAATTGTACGAGCACAGAATAATCTTCTTATATAATCATGTTGATCAAGTTTGCACTCCTCCAAACGTCGTCGCTTTATTACCTGAAAACACAAACGTGAGCTAGCCGGCGGGTGTGTGCCAGAAACCTCTCCGATGCCTAAGTCAACAAATAGACAATAGACAAAAAAACTCTGTATATTCTAGAGTAAAAATTGGGATACCTGTACATAGGCTCTGCTATGAGTTTTTATAGATTCTGCCTGGCACAATCCTAGTTGGGCTCTTATTTTCCAATGTAGAGTTCTCTTAGGAATCAGAAAGGTAATGCCCATCTTTATACACCCCCCTCACTGCTTAACCAAGTGAGATGGTCTTACCACAGTAGCATGACAAAAGAACCGAGCTATCACTAGCTTTCAGACATACTCAGCTCGGCGCATTCAATGAGTAATGCCTAGCTCGGTCCTTGTTCATCCACACCTTGGTCCAAAATACTTAGACCGAGCTAATTACAGCCATTCTTGACCGAGCTAACAGGGTCCAATCGTGAAGCCTATTTACCTCGGCCCATAGCTCAGCCCACTCTCTACCCAGTCCTAGCTCAGCCCAAATTTCACACAAATTACCCTCTCATTAACAATTTGAATGACCATATAGACATTCACTAATATGCATGTGTATGTAGCAGATGTTGCCTTAAATTTCGCACAAAGAGGAATAAAGAGAATTATCATGTCAAAGACGATAACGTGTCGATAGAGAGGAGCACCCACATTGACATGTGTTGTGTTAACTACCACCGATCAAATATTACAGGCTTAATTAAATTGATAATGAGCACTAAGTTCTCAAAGGCTTAATTATTTTTTATAACTAAATTATCAAAACATACAATCACATCACTCTTTTTATTTTCGGTAATACTATATGCACCAACTAGTGTACCAATCAGTACACTAACTAGTGTTATGATATTATTATTAATTCCACTTATTATACAAATTACAAATATCTAAAATCTCTAAACTTGTGTAATATCATCTATTAGTATACTAATTAGTACATTAATTAATGCATATAGTATTGTTCTTTTATTTTTTAACATATTTTTTATAAAAATTAAAAAAATTAATTAAAATAGTCACTTTCAAATTTAAATTTTACCGTATGAACATAATAATATTTTAAACAAAAACTCAAATTTAAATTTAGGAGCCGAGTTCCCAAAATGAAAATGTTGAATGGTTAATGAAAACAGATCTATCTATTGGTGTGGCCAACCTGGTCTTGCGGTCCGTTCTAATCTCCTCATCATCATCAGAGAGAGAGAATCTTTGCTGCATTCACACCATTCCTTGAGAAAAATCCAAAAACGGAGCACACATTTCAAAGACGTCTTTACATTCGTGTCGCGTCACTAGAGGTCCACGTCATGGCCTCGCATAGGTGTGGTCGTCAGGCAGTTCAAGATAATTGCCAAAACATGGATAACGAACCCTCATTGCATGGCCTTCTCATTTTTTTTTCAACGATTTTCCTTTTTCTTTCTTCATTTTTTTTTTTTTTTTTAATGTTTTGGGTAAATTACACTGAAGTGTTTGGTCCATTAAAATAAAACGAAATGAACGATCGTTTCATCAAAATATTTATTCTCTTATTTAGTTAATTAAAAAAATAATGACAAAATAAATTACAAAATATAATCATCATTTACTATTTTAAAAGAATGATCATTCCATATTTGGTATTATATTTTTTTTAAACCTCATGAAAGGTTGGTGTAATTTAGTTTTATTTATTTATTTATTGTGAATAAATTACAAAAAAAATTATACAATTTATTTTTTGTAACAAAATAAATCGTGAGAGAGAAAGAGAGAGAGACATTATAGAAAAAAATATACAAAATTATTGTAGAGTTTTTAGGATTTGGGAACTTTTTGACCATTTATCTCAAATATTTTTCTTATTCTTTTAAATTTTGGGGTCCGCGGGACTTTAACTATGGGAAGTAGCTCCTCAATATTACATCTTTTTCATATCCCCTAAAGACTCTTGTAAGGGTGATTTAAAGAGTTCATTTCCTAAGTCTCAAAAAAAAAAAACTTATATGTGAAACACTAGTTTGATCAAACAATGATAGACATACTAACAAATCATATTTTGTTTTATGAAATAGATGATAAATATGAATTTAAATTAAAAAAGGTAAATTATACTTTGCTGCATTTATGTTTGGTCATTTTTTTATTTTGGCCCTTTGAATTTGTTTTTTCTTACTTTAGCCTTTCATATTTTAAGTTTTTCTCAATTTATTTGTAAAGCTAACTTGTGTCCAAAATTAGACAGAAAATGACAAATTGACAGTCATATTACCTAAAAATATTTTATTATGTATAACTCACACATTTTACATAAACTCAAAATTCAATATAATAATATATTTTTTATGTTATGTGACAGTTGTGATATTTTATATTCTGTCTAAGTTTGAACCAAAGTTAGCTTTAGGAGTAAACTGGGGAAAAAAAAAAACTTGAAATATTGAGGACAAAAGTTAAAAAAAAAAAAAAAAAAAAAACTTGAAGGCCTAAAGTGAAAAAATAATCAAATATAAAGGGACAAAGTGTAATTTATCTAATTAAAAACTATCTATTTTATAAAATAAAAGATTTTGTTAACAAGTGCCCAGAATATTAAATAAATATTTATTTCTTCTACTGTTATAGAAAGTAGAAAAAAAAAATAAATGTAAAGAATTAAAGATTATTATTTTTTTAATATTTATATATAATGAGACTAAAATGCCATTTTTCACATTTCACTACATTTTTTTATCTACTGTTTTTTTTTTCCTGGACTTTTTCATCTCCCACGCGCATTAAAAAGTTACTCTTTTGACATTTCATATTTTTTTTTTTTCACAAATTAACGAAATGCAACAATAATTATCTTTTAATTGAAGGCAAATTACACTAACAGTCCTTATAATTTGAGATTGTGTCACTTTGATTCCTGATCTTTTAATTGTGATATATTTGATCCTGAATTTTGAATCTCGTTCTAAATAAGGACAATTGAATATATTGTTACTCTATTTGAAGGGCAGAGTTGTCATATAACTTATTTTGTATTGGTTAACTTATATGTTGTTTGAAATATAATGCCTTTTTTTTTAATGAATAATGTTGGAACTTTTTTAGTTATAAAGTTTTGTTTGATTTGATTTTCAAAATCATTTTTCAAAATTTTTTTCCTAAGAAACAAAAAAAAAATTAAAAACACATCATTTTTTTATATATATATAATTTTATCTTTTGAGATGATAGAAATAATTTATAAAATATTTGTTTTCGTTAAATTAGTTTTTATTTTTTCAAAAGTAAGATATGGCAACAATTTTGATATCATTATTAAACTAATCCATTAAATCAAAAAAATTCAAAACTAAAAATATTTCATATATTAAACATATAGATTATATATTAAAAGCCTAATAATCATCCATTACATGATAACAATTCAAAAATATATGTTAACAACAAATACAATTATCTATTATATGATAATTATCCAAAAATATCAACAAAACAATCACCCATTACATAATTATCATCCAAATACATACTAAAAATTAATTTGGTAAAACATAAAAATGTGAAAGATTTATCATTTTTATATAATTTTATTTTTAGTGAGTAGAAATAACTTTTAAAAATTTAAAAATAATTTTTTAATATTTATTTTTGTCAAACTAACTTATATTTTATCAAATTGACAACTTTACTCTTAAAATTAAGCAATAATGTCTCTAATTGTCCTTATTTAGAACGAGATTTAAAATTTAAAATCAAATATATCATAATTGAAAAGTCAAAGACCAAAATAATACAAATCTCAAACTATAAAGACCCTTAATGTAATTCGCCTTGATATAAACAAAGTAATAGTTCTAGATAATGAAACTCTATGATGAGCTCATTTGGTGAAATTTATAAATAAAAAATATATATTTTTGACAATTATTAGCTTAATTTTTTTATAATTTAGTTATAAATTTATTTGGTATAATTTTAAAATATGTAAAACAATTTGATTTATTTCGTAAAATAAATTGTCACATAATTTTTCATTTTATAAATATTCAAAAGTCTTGTCCATATGGTTCAATATACTATTAATTAAAAAAATGTAACCTTTAAAAAAAATATAGGAAAATATCAAAAAGGTATTTTGGTCAAATTATAAAAAAATATGCTTTAATATTATACATTTATTGTTTTTCCTACCTTCTATAATAGTCGAGAAAGTTAATACTCATTTAATACATTCTTAACAAGTGCTTTGTTAACAAAACCTTAAAAGAAAGTACAATAAATTAGTATATTTCTCGATGTCTAATCAAGTTAATTTTTTGCATATATTCTCAAAGTCCTATAGTAATATGTAGAGAGATTTATCTCTAATTTTTTTTAAAAAAGAAAATTAGTAAGAGTAGAAAAATATGAATTAAAAATTAAAAAATTATTTTTGAAAACTATAAAACTTTTTGTGAATCACTTTGGTTAGTTTTGCTTTTAAAATTCAAATTTTTATTAAAAAAATTTAAAACTAAATTTGTAAAAAAAAAAAAAACATTTTTGCCATTAATTTTATCAAATAACTAATAGAGTAACACTATATATAAAACTTATAGGGATTGATGTGTCTTATTTATGACTATTTTTTAGAAGTCAAAATACCCATTATTTTGGTTTATAATTGTAAGAAGGAAAATGCTAGACCTTAAATAATTTATCAAAATTTTTACCAAACTTCTTACATGGGTGTATGACCTACACAACTCATATGTGTGTGAGTCTCACACCAATGTGAGAGATTTAGTAAAAAAATTAATAGATTATTTGACCAAGTATATTATTGTCACATTATTATTGTCTTAAATTTTCTATGACAATTGTGTACAACAATGCTAAGAATACAAAAAATTGACCAAGTACTCAAATGTGCGTGGGACCCACACTCAAGTGTGTATTTGGTACAAATTTTAGTACTCTCTCGTCTCAAAATATTAGGGCAAATTACCTACATCCCCTCTTGAGGTTTAGCTAAATTACAAATTCTTCTCGAGATTTCAAAAATTGCATCCCGCCCCATTGCAATTAATGTTATTGATGGAGATAGTAAATTGACTAAAACACCCCTAACTGTGTTATTAGAGAAATGATGATATTTGATTAATACATCATGTCAAGTCAGTCAATAGTTACTCAGTATTTGTTTAAGAATGCTTTTTAAAAAAATTAAAAATTAATTTGGTTAAGAAACAAAAATAATAATAGATAATTATCATTTTATATAATTTTATTTTTGAGAGGTTTAGAAATAATTTTTACAAATTAAATATATTTTTATTAAATTAGTTTCTATTTTTTCAAACAACAAATCAAATATGATTCCCAAAACTTAGGCAGCATTTGATTTAGAACTCAAATCATGATTTGAATAAAAAGATTTCAAAATTATTTTCAAAACTCATAACCAAACTCTTTTCAAAATTCCTTACAGAATTCTATTTAAAAAAAATAATAAAAATTTTGTTCTTTAAATTATTTTTTATTTATTATTATTTTTCAAAAACTATTTTTTTTTATTTTTGAAGAAAAATATTTTTTAGTTTTTTTTTTTTTGAAAAAAATATTTTGTTATTTTTTAAGTATTAGCCAAATAATTTGTTATGATTTAAATACATATGGGCAATCCAAAATTTTTTAAATTTAAAAAAATTTAAAAATTTTTAAAAAATATTCAAAAAGTATTTAAAATATTTTGAAAAATATTCAAAAAATAAAATAAAATATTTGAAATAATAATTATATATTTAAAATAAAAAATATTTAAAAAAAACTACAATACATGAATGTAGTAAATACAGCGCACATAAAAAAAAATATTTACAATAAAAAATATTTAATCTACAAAAATAAAATTAAGCAAATTTTTAAATATTTAAAAAAAAAACCCAAAAAAATTCAAAATACAATTCAAAACTCAAAATACAACTCAAAACTCATAATCAAACAACTTTTTTCATTTCAAAAACTCAAAACTCAAAATACAATACAAAAATCTAATCATGATTCAAAAACTAAACCAAACGGGCCTTAATTTATTTTTCCATCTAACGTAATTCTTTTGTTAATTTTGTTGGCTTATCAAAGGAATTTTAGATTAAATCCCATTTTTTAATGCTTTGAAAAGGTACCATGACCAATATTGTCCATCAAGATCTATTTTCGTGATATTAGCATGTTTCTGCCAATAATTCCTAACGTTTACTTTACGGCAGAGGATAAATCGTTATGCAAATACAAACCTCGGGGCCACGATGTAATTTCTGAAACCTCATAAGAAAATTTGTAATTTACATAAAGCTCAAGGGATGTAGGTAATTTTCCCAAAATATTAATTCTTTTTGAAGAATCTAACTTTTTTTAATAGTACAATTACTATACTTTACAAATATTAAATTTTCAAAACTACCATTTAATAGTATGATTATTACATTTAAAAAATATTAATATTAATAAATTTAAAAGAAGGATAAAATATAAAATCTATGTTATTTTACTTATTAATGTTTTTTTAAAAAGGAAAAATTACTCATAAGTCCCATATTGGAAAATGTTACTCCATCTAGTCCTGAGTGTTTTTTTATAAACCATTTAGTCCTTTTTTTACATCACAACATCATCATCAAAACATTATTCATCAAACATCAAACATCAAACATCAAACATTATTCATCAAACATCAAACATCAGATTGATTTTTAAAAAAAATTGAAACTATTACTCAAGATCCATCATCAAATTCATATATATTTTTTAATTTTTTTATAAAGGGGAAAGCACCAATGATCACCAACGATGAAATCAGCCGCAAGGTATTCGTCGGCGCCTTGGAGATCACCATGCCCGACCTCTATAACGATGGATGTGTCGTCATTCACGGCATCCAAGGCTGCTTCGTGGAAGCCATTTTTTCCTAATATTTTCCCGGAATCACCAAATGATTTTGCTTAAATTGTTTGTTATTTTAATCGATTTTAAACTTTCCCTCCAAATAATTGAAAAATTGGGTTTTTACAATTGATTGTGAGGATTAGGGTTTTGAGAGTTGAGTAAGAAAACTGAGGACTTGAAACAAAATAAATAAATAAATAATGGAATGAGATGACTAATTCATGAAATCACGTAAAACCAGTAAAGGAACACAACCGAGAATGAATGAAGGATTCGAATCCGACGCATGTGAATCAGATCCATCATCGTAAGAATTCTCTCTTGATTTTACGTTTCCATGTATATTTATGTATCTATAAATAAGCTTCAGTGTCTCTTTGGTTTGTGACATTGTTGTGTTGTGATGTTTGATGTTATTTTGATAATGATGTTTGATGTTGTTTTGATGATGATCTTTGGTGAAAAAAAAAATTTGTTATGATGATGATGTTTGATCAGAAAAAATTGTTTAGTCGTTATTTTTGATGTTTGATGTTATGTTAATCGTTATTTAAATAAATTTGATGTTTGATGTTTGACTAATAATGTTTGATGTTTGATGAATAATCCTAATGTTTAATGGTTGTGTTTGATGTTTGATGAATAATGTTTGTTGTTTGATGAATAATCTTAATGTTTAATAGTTGATGTTTGATGAATAATCCTGACGTTGAAAATATTTGATATTGGATGAATAATTCTATCGTTGCTAATGTTTGATGTTTGATAAATAATTCTGACGTTGCTACGTTTGATGTTTGATGAATAATGTTTGACATAAAAAGGCCTATAGTAAGCTTTTAGAGAAATAGGACCTATTAGTCCAACAAAAAACATTCGGGACTAAATGGACTAACATTTGCAAATTTAGGATTTATTGGTGCTTTCCCCTTTTAAAAATTAATATTTTAAGATTGAGGGAGTAAATATATTTGAAGTATCTAATATTTTTAAATTATCTCTATGTATATCATATTTTTTAAGGAATTTATTTTTTTATTTTGGTAGGCAGTGAATAGGAACAGTAAAAATAGCAGCACGAGCCGAGCTGGCCCAGCTATGAGAGCTTCTATTTACACATCCATTACATTTTATACACAATTTTTTTTTAATAAATAAATAATTAGTTCAGAAGTAACATTTTGAAAATAAACAATTAGCTCAAAAGTAACATTTTAAAAATAAACAATTTGTTTGGAAGTAGAATTTTGAATTTTTTTTACTTTTTTAACATTTAACTTTCGAATGTGTTTATTTGATGCCTATAATAATAATTTTACTTGAAAATAAAATTATAATAACAATAATTATTATTAAGGGCGTGGAAAGAGGTGAATGGAGATGTGCAAATAGAAGCACACCACAAGCTCACCCCAACTATTTATAAATGCTTATAACTCTTCAGACATTTCTTTCAGAAGATAGACACAAATAGTGTGATCGACATCGCTTCTCTCTCTCTCTCTCATCTACCGCTATGGATCCATACAAGGTACGCACTTGATTTCAAATCCCTTCAAATTTGTCTATCAATTTCAATCAACCAATCATTCGATTCATCGCTATTCGATTCATTTTGGACCTCTCGACTCTATCTATCTATCTATGTATCCACCTTTTAATCTAATGTTAGTTGAATTCATAATCTTAATTCGAATTGGTTTCTGATTTCAATTGACTCTACTTTGTTATTGTTCTCTGGAAACGTTGATTTTATTTTGTACAGAGATTCTTTCGAGTGTTGCTCTGCTTTTTCTCTTCCATAACGATGCTTTTAGATTAATCTAGTTTTATAAGTTTTTTTTTTTTTTTTTTTTAGTGTTTTCCGTCTTTTCATTATTAATAATATGTTTTGTTTGCGCTCCATTTGGTAGCTGAGAAAATTCGAGAAAAATGTTAAGACTGTTCAGTGTGTTTTAAGCTTACCCTGCGGAGTGGTATCTTTTCATTGTTTGGTTTCTATGCAGCGAAATTTCTGACAAAATTTGTTTGGTTATCCAGTTTTCAAAATAAGATTTTGAGTTTTGAATTTGTATTTTTTTTTTTAGTTTTTTTTTTTTTATTTTGGTCAAATTTTTTAATTTTTTAGATGTATCTGATCTGTACTACTTGTACTCATAAAGTAAAATTTTTGTGAAATTTTTTTTCAAAAAAAATAATAATAATAATAATAAAATAAATTAATAAATACAAAAAAATATGAAAATGTACTAAATTTTTGTATTTTATTTTTTGAATTTTT